>CM071789.1:47816474-48416474 GCA_036559045.1 Platycarya longipes
CACACACAAAGGGAGTAGAGCAGAGCAACATACCGAGCAAAGAACCCATGATTCCTCTTACGCCGGATGAGGCTAGGTTGGAAAGTCCTTTTGGGAAATAAAAGCATTGGCTCATTTGAAGAAGATACATCTGCTGCAGAAATAAACAACTGGCAGTTATGCAGAAATCAGAAATAAAGGATGAAAATGAGGTCACTCGCCCAAATTTTGAGCCAACTAGCCAAACTGTTACTGGGATATGCCTTTACATAACAGATTCCATATTGCTAGAAGATATTATATCCACACGTGTTTCATCACCTCATAAGTCACGCCGTTGCAAATTTACTCATAATATCAGGCCCCTACTGCAGCTTGATGTCTAAAAATAGTATCACCTCAACCTGTATAAAGCCTATGTGGCACCACCATTCAAATTCCGAAGCAAACCTAAATTCTCTTATATAAAAAGTATACTCATTAGCTATCTGGATACAACAGCAGCATGCCCATATCATTCAGAAACCCAAAAGATCTTATAGGGTTTATCTTGTTGAAAAATTACTTAATTCTGAGAGAAGATAGCAGAAGCAAATGTCTGAATTACCTTAAAAAAGGCAATCAGTGCCTCTGTATCAGCACCTTTGAAGCATGAGTGTTGAGGTTAATGGACTATCAACCGTTCCCAGTGTATGCAAATTACAAACTCTCAAGTCTACAAGCAAAATATCATGCAAAAAGTAGAAGAGGCCAACATCTGTCCCCGTTTGAGTTTATTCTTGCCGCATAGGTTATGCAATCCTATAGAGCATTTGGCAGAAGCTAAGCAAAGTCTCCTTCAACCCGCTAGTGCAAGACTCAAATAAAAGCACCGGGAGCAGCAGAAACTAAGATGAGTTTGCAAATTCCAAAAACTTTCTCCTCAATTAAACATAATGGCAGTTGAGGCTAAAGCAACTACCATCTTCCCTATTCATTTCAGTGAGGTAAGATTGAACGATACTAAACTTCCATGCAAATTCGATTGCCTAATGCAGTTAGTTATAGAAAAAAAAGGTGAGTAACCAATCAAGCTAAATTATTCTCCAATCAAGTGGAATTTAGTGCTTATTCCTACCATACAAGTATGCTTATTATCTAGCGCTAGAAGCTTCGCCAGAAGCAAGCAAGACGAGGCCTCCAATCAAGATCTGCATGAGTACATACCATTTACTAAATGCTATATTATTATCTTTCCCTAAATTCGCTCAGGGACCAAATCCAAGTTATAGACAAGCTCTTTGAATATACAAATTCACCACTTATCAGTTTTTCGAATCGTCAGGACCTAACATTGCCTTTCTCATTTGGTTATCTATTTGAATATTTATAAAGTAACCAAAGAGAGCATTAACAAAATCTAGTTAATCCTTGAATTTTGTCCGAAACCGAACATACACGTGCGTACTTACAAAGGCACACAGAGAAAGAGATAGAGAGAGAGAGGAGAGTACCATCCGGCAAGAAGAACCGAAGAGAAGGGAGGCCACAGGGGTAAAGGAATCCTTCAGAGCTAACCTTTTGCAGAAATTCAGCATGGTTTTGCTGTGGCAAATGGAGGGAGGTCTGGAACTTGGAGAGTGATGGGACTAGCTTTGGACTGATATCGAGGCCTTCAGAAACGATTCGGAGACTCGTATCTGGGTTCTGGTGAAAAAAGGGGTTGGACGATAACCGATTCAGAAGAGAAGCTCCGGTACGTACCAGGTTTCTCGAAGCCATTTCCGTTTCGAAGAAGAAACGGTAATGTTTCTTCTGCTAAAACCCTAGAGAGAGTGACCCAAAAAGAGATGGGATAGGTGTGGAATTAAAAATATAATAAAAAAATTATGTCTAACTGTTGTGAATTATTAAGGACGGTCCCGTCCTCAATAATTTTGTGAAGAATCTCACTATCATTATTTTAAATCTTGTATAATAACTAGTATAGTGATTTCAACGCCTATAAATATGAGTTTCAATCATTCTAAAATTTATAAGAAAAAATTTATAGAACGAAAAAAGTTTCAGTTCTTAAGAATTTCTTTTATATTTCTCTTGTAATAATAGTAGTTTCCTTTTTAGTTTTATAACACGTTATCAGCACGAAGTTCTACCGATACTGAAGCTAATGGTCTTCTACTTCAAGTAAGTTTTTCAGTATATTATTTGCAGTCTTCGAGATGAATATTAAAGATAATATTGCTGAATATTACTTGATAAAATTATACTTTTATTCTAATGATTATGTGAATATATTTTTTAGATCTATAGATTTATTTTTGTGATCCATATATATAGAAAATTTTAAATCTTATAAAATTGAGATTTATTACTATTGACATTTCTGAACAAATTTATTTATTCAAGATCCTTGATGAAATCCATTTGGATATGATGAACTTGGAAAATACAATCAAAGAAGAAAATCACGTGTCCCTGCAAGACCGTACTGTGTATCTCATGGTAAAAAAGTTTTTTATTGTTTGAAATGATTTAAGGGAGAAATATGAGCACCAGAAGATGTAATCATTCTAAATGATTATTATGACTTATTGCACCTGAAATTGTAAGATTTTATGAGTAGTAATGAATATAATTATACACTTTTTAAAATCAGCTCAATATTAAAATTATGCAGTGAGAAAGTCACTGATAATGATATTTTCCAAAGAAGACATATATTATTTTTCATATTTCGAATGTGCTTCTGCAACAACAATATCGAGAGCGAAAGTTCAACAAATATTCTGAACTTTTATTTTGTCTTCTAGTGATTGAGCTAAATAATGAGTTTTTATTAATAAATCACCAGTTACGTCCTATTAATGAAATTAAATTTACACCATTCCCAGAAGTGAACGGTGCATCATTTCAAAAGAACCAAGGACGTAGACGTGATAGAAAAACTATAGAAGTGTTAGTCTCAAAAGCGATAATACTAAATATGATAATAATATGCCGTATCACCAGAAGTGATCAAACTCAAAAAAGAGTAAAGACCCTCAGAATAATTATTCATAGAAAGATGAAGATGTTTGTCATAGATATGGTATGACTGAATATTGATCATGTACCTGTTGTATGGTCAAATACTTGATTCACTTATATTAAACTTTTATATATAAACTTATTAATATTTCATCGTGTTTTGAAATATCAGTGCGTAAAGCACGACAAGAAATTATTTGGGATAATAAAATATTATCTAAATTTGATCCTCTTACAAATGAATGTGAACCAGAAGTTCAGAAGATTACCTATTTGTAAAGTATTGCAAATCAATTACTTGATGTATTTACTGACACTAAATGTGTTATAAAATCATATATTACTGCTGTTAATGCTTAAGCAAGAATTGAAGTCCCTAAAAAACAAGTTGTTAAAACAGCAATAGATGAGCCTAAGACACATCTGAAGTGTTGAAAACTTATTGGTGCAAAAGAAAAGAAATCGGTGCCCCTGAAGAGACTATACCCACAAAACAAGTAATAAGATCTATCCAAACTTTCTGTACAAAAAAAGAAACTCCTGAAAAGAAAAACTCCTGAAGAGGTAACTCTTGAAGAGTACAAACCTCCAGAAGAGGTAACTTTTGAAGAGGAAACTCTTGAAAAATACAAACCTCCTAAAGATGTGTTTCATGAAATGTTTTCCTCTAAATAGGAACAATGAAATCTCAATACATTTCATAAGTATTAGAAAAATTATGAATATAAATAAAACTGTTGTCAACAACATATTTTCATATAAAATAACCCTTGACATTACCAGAAGTAATGAAAAAAGTGAGCCAAGAATCGTCAAAAAATATCGACGTAGAAATGATCGTCCAAAAATGAAAAGCAACTATTGACACTGAATTAAACTTGCTAGCAAAGCGAGAAGCATTTGGACCTGTTGTCCAAATAGCAAATGGTGTAATGCCTATAAGATATAAGTGAGTATTTATACGAAAGCGTAATAAGAAATGAAATTGTGCGGTACAATTTGTCGCACAAGGTTTCTTGCAGAAACCCGAGATTAGTTATGAGGAAACATATTTCCTTGTTATGAATGCAATCACATTCATATTTTTAATCGGTTTGGTTATTACAAAAGGATTAGATATGCAGTTGATGGATGTAGTCACCACATATTTATAAGGATTATTAGATCATGACATACAATACTTGAAGCATCTAATCTAAGTACATTTAGGAGTATGTACTTTATAAAGTTTTAAAGATCTTTATATGGGTTAGTACAATCCGGACGTATGTGGTATAATTGAATCAGTGAGTATCTATTGAAAGAAGGATTTGAGAATAATCCTATATGCCCATATGTTTTTATCAAAACTCGAATTTGTCATTATTGCAGTTTACGTTGATGATTTACCTTATTAGATTTTCTGAAGAGATTACAAGGACTACTATAAATTCAAGGAATGAATTTGAAAAAAATAAGATCTTATTATTCAAATGCTAGATGAGTTACAAAAATTTGAGACTTCTAGCCCCATCTCTCAAATGCATTAGCTCTTCATAAATCGACATGTCATCCTTATCTAAAGGATTAGGCAGACGAAATAAAGAGGCAAGCAAAGATTTTAAATCCTTAATCTCTTACTTTAAGCCTGCAATTTTTTTGTAAGACTCTTGAACGAGTCGTTGAAGTACAGAAACCTTCTCCTTAAACTCCTCAATCTCACGATTTTTTTATTGTAACCAGTTGGAAAATCCAACAATAGAGGAGGAGTATCGAGTGCTAAAAGTCACCAGCTCATAAACGGCTTCACCATCTGACTTATTAGCCAGATCATTCGTTTGCTGCAACATGACACCCATGGAAGGTGCATGAACAACTTGTAACTGAGGTGAAGGATACCTCATATGTTGATCGTGAGAAATATTGAAAGGAAACCGATGAGCCATTGAAAATTTGTAAAATATGAATATAAATGCAAATGAATTATAAATATAAGAAGAAAATTTGATGCGAACTAAATGAAGTTAAAGATGGTTCTTATAGAGATGGAAATAAGAAAAAGACAAACCATCGTCTCTTCAAATCTCACTTAGTCAAAGATTACAAGATATGCTGGATGCATAATTTTAAAAGCCAGTGAGATTAATTACAGCTATCCCGATTTTCTTGTAAACGCTGAACCTCTGCTGTTAGCTGTTGTTGTTGACTTTGTATTCGAGCTCTCTCTCGTTCCAAAACTTCTATTTGTGTTTTCAGGTCACGAGAATACTAGTTTACAAATTTCTTCAGCTCCTTATTTTCTTGTTTTAAATTTTTATTTTTCTTGTCTTTAGTTGCAAGCATTTGATGCAACTCAAATATTTGATTTTTAAGATGATTAACCTTACTCGTTCTCGCCAGTAACCTCTGAGACATAGTTGTAAGAGAGACAGCATATTGAGCACTGAGGGTTCTTGATGCTGCAACAATTTCAATATCAGTTTTACTAGAAGATATATGCTCCTATTATGATGTTTGCAGCCTCAGAAGAAAATATGAGTAGTTGAGGTATAAAAGGTTCATGGTTCAAATCTGAGACATTAACAAAAGAATTTTTATCAGACATAATATCGTTCTGGATGAACAACAACTGAATCTATAAAGAATGTGAGATCTTTTTGCTGAAGTAAACTAATGGTAAAATTGATTATATTTAAATAGCAATCCGAAACTTTCAAATCTATTCAAGATCTCGTTTGTCAACAATATCAAGCGGATTTGATTTTCTGTCAAATCGATATATGAATGGTTTCTAATGCTCTTTCATCCATACATAAACAAATTCTCCCTAATAACGTCGAATGAGGGGGAGAAAATTTTAGATGAAAATATTATCATTTTCTCTCTAATACATTATTGATATGAAAATTATGTTTGAATTCTTAACCTTGTTATATATGCTAAAATCATGTTTTCATATTACTTGAAACACTAATGCATATTATCAGAGGGAGTTTAAATATTACTACAGGTCTCAGATTTCTACTAAGTCTTTCAACCAGACATTATCTTTCACATCTTCAAATCACTTAGAAGTCATTGCAATTCATGAAACAAGTCAAGAGTGTATTTGGCTGAGATCAGTAATTTAACATATTCAAGAAAAGTGTGGTCTTCCCGTCATCAATGACAACCCAACAATTTTATATGAAGATAATACTGCTTATATCAGAGGAGGATATATCAAAGATACGATCAAGTGATAATTTGACAGATTTATTCACAAAGACATTACCAACTGCGACATTTAAGAAGATTGTGCAAAACATTGGAATGTGAAAACTCAAATATCTATCATCATACACTTTTCAGGGGGAGTAAATGTCCTTAAGATTTGTGCTGATTGTACTATTTTTCCTTCGTTAAGATTTTGTCCCACTGAGTTGTCCTTTGCAAGGTTTTAATGAGACAATCTTAAAACACTTAACAGTACATAAGAATACTGTACTCTTTTTCTTTCGCCATAAGTTTTTCTTCCTACTATGTTTTTACTTGGCAAGGTTTTAATGAGCCAGATTCTTTATGGGTGATCATTCAAGGAGGAATGTTATGAACTATTAAGGGTGGCTCCTGCCCCCCAATAATTTTGTGAATGACCCCACCACCATTATTTTAAGTCTTACATAGTAACTTGCATAGTAATTTCAACGCCTATAAATATGAGTTTCAATCATTATGAAATTCATAAGAAAAAATTTATAAAACGAAAAAAATTTCAGTTCTTAAGAGTTTCTTTTATATTTCTTTTGCAATAGTAATAGTTTCTTTTTTAGTTTTATAACACCAACACCTTATTTTGATTATTTATATTTTTTTAATTTTTTAATTTATTTTTTATTTAATAATAAAAAATGATTATTAATATATTATTAGTTTTTTAAGATTTTTTAAAAATATTTTAAGATGATAAAAAAAGAATAAATTTGGACAACAACTCACTGATGTGAATAATAAAAATAATGTTTATATGTGTGAAGGCTAATGTAAGTTGCTGTAAACAGTAAACTGCTGCCCGCCCAGCACTGCTGTCGAGCTTCAAAGCCGTGTTGGTTGCATGGTTCAAAAATAGTTTAAATATACGTATAAATGAATAGAATTTAAGACCCTTTAAGAAAAAACAAAATTAATTCATCCATCAAACAATTAACACATCTCCACTTGGATTAAAAAAACCTTTGAACTCGTCTTATTTAGTTATTATAATTTTTTTTAACTTCCATATCAAAATATAATAAATAATTTAATTTTTTTTAATTTTAAAATAAATATAATATTAAAATATAATATTTTATTTAATTTTTATCTCGACTAATTTCATTTAACTCAGTATCTGAATAGCAAAATGTGAATTGGTCTCCCTTATTGTGTAAATTTTACCGAATAGCGAGATGCTGAATTGATCTTCTCGGGTAAATAACTTCAGAATCAAAAATACTCGTCTCTTAAATTAGGACAACATATCAAAATTATTTTCCTCTTTATTTGTTTGGCAAATTTCGAATTCAATCATAGTCTTCCTCCATTTATGCAAATGCAACACAACTACAGATCCTTCCATCCGTTTCACACCACCGATTTGTATGTAACTGGAAGATTTAGCTTGATAAAGATAAGCATCTTTAAGGGGAAAATTAGAAAACAAGCCCAAAACCCCAAAGTCAGTCAACGTGTATATTAATTTCATAGGAATTAGCAGAAAGAAAGAAAGAAACTGTCCAGTACAAGCTACACCAAAAATTTTGCTACGGGAAAAATGACTGTCCCACCAAAAAGGAAGAATAAAACAAGGCAACAAACTGGCATTTCTAAAACATGCCTAAAGGAAGCATTTGCTCCACAACAGAAATAAGGGATTATGTAGAAGAAAAGTAGGTCAAAAAATAGCGATAAAAAGGAAGCACAAACTGGAATTTACTGTTCCTTTTAATGACTAGACTATCAGAAAGAACAGCAGACCCATACAAATAATTTAATAACACCAGAATTCCAAAATGTACAGTACTAAATCATGCTGGGTTGGTTGGGGAAGAAGCTTTATTGCTTTCCAGGAAGTGCAGCTGAGATCCAATCTAAGGCAGCTGTTTGAATGTCCATCTCAATGTGTGGAGAAAGGGGAAGAGGAGTAACTGCAATCTGTCCCACCAAGGAGAGACAAGAATCAGCAGCCAAAGAAACTAAATATAATAATAATATCAAAAAGAAAGGCAGAAAAGCAAAATGCTACCTAAACTAACACAGTTAAATAATTAAATTGACCCACTATAAGGTAGCAAGATCATTTACAGCTTTCAATCGGATCTGGCGGTGGACTTCATCAGTGCGTCACATATTTCATAATTGGGAGATTAAGCTCTTTAACCCATTCTATAATTACCCAAAAAAGTCCTGTAGTAATTCCTCACTGGCACTGGGACCCATATCATTAAGAATGAGCCATAAAATCAATGAATAAAAAGCAAAATCCAAACAATAATGATGGCATGCAGTCTGGCACTAAACACATGCATCATTACTTTTATCTTCACATTATATGTAACGCATAACTAGAATTTCTATGATGGCCTTACCGAGACTTTTTCTTCCATCCCTTTTCAGTACAATCTCAATCACACAGGCAAGTGGAATCCACTCTTTCATTGGGTCCCACTTGGACTTTTATTACAGTTTTTTTTTTTTAAATAAAAGGGGTGGGGGTTTCGAACCCGACTTTTATTACAATTATTTGAACAGGAAGAGTAATGGAAGGAAAAAAAAAATTAGGGGTGGAACATGGAAGGAGCTACATCTAAATGATACTTGTGAAAATCTGGATTCGGTCATTTTATTTCTAAATGATCAAATGACACTAACAAGAAAAAGGTCCTGAAAATCTACATTATCTACTTACAAATCCATTTTCAAGAGCTCTGAAATCCAGATCCTCATCATTCCCTTCCTGATCCTGATCCTGATCCAGGAACTGCAAATAGAAGAATGCCCATGCCTTAGTTCATCACTTAATGAAAAACCTAAATACTTTCATATGGATGGGGTTTTCTTTTTGGGCATTTAAATTTTAATACCTGTAACCGGAAAAACTTCTTCACCCGGTTGAAATCAGATTTGCCTGCAACACCAACTGATTCAATCTCCACAACGCTCTTCTTTTGTGTGGTCAAACGGCGAGCTGCACCCTGAAAAGAACAAAAGAATAGAATCCAAAAATGAGCACTGAGGAATGCAGTATAATCCTTCCATTATTTTTTCATTTTTTAACGAGTTACTTCTTTACAATTCCTACTTCAAAAAATAAATAACTAAATAAATCAAAGATTCTCAGTAAGAGCTACTGACTGCAGCGGATGCATCTCGGCCAAGCTGTGCAAGCTGAATGCCAAGGCTTTGTTGATTGGACATGAAATGTCCAGCAGGATACCGATTAGCTGAAACAGCTTGCCAGTTAGGG
The DNA here is from genome assembly GCA_036559045.1 of Platycarya longipes. Lineage (NCBI taxonomy): Eukaryota > Viridiplantae > Streptophyta > Magnoliopsida > Fagales > Juglandaceae > Platycarya > Platycarya longipes. The sequence continues at coordinate 47,825,926 of CM071789.1, forward strand.
GTGGATCTCCACATACTTTGCCTGGTCAACTTGAAGCCCTGTCAAGAAAAAGATTCTCACACGTTTATGAGGGGAAATATAAAGAATAAAATCTTAAAACGAATTAATATCCTAAAGCAATGATTTATGCAAACACCACTTGGAAGCGTACAAAACACAAGCATCATAGCTCAGTTGACAGAGTCAATCAAGGGTGGGTTTGTGCCTGTGACCAAAATTGTTGCTCAAGAATGAAGACATTTTTCTTTCAAAATTTTGACCCGATGAAGAAAACAGGGCTATACTAAAGTGCAATAACCATAGAACTCCAGTGAAAAACTGGAAATAGGGTTGTTATTATTATTATTATTATTATTATTATTATTATTTTCAGGAAATAGTATTATTAATTATTAGTTTTTTTTTTCAGTGAAAAAATGGAAATAGTGTTATTAGTTATTACAGTTATCACGCAAAAGTTTGCGGGCCAATCCTTCAAGTTATTTACAGCAAAAACTAAATAATACAGGCTGGGTAACATTTTATGGTGCGCAGCTGGGGTAAAGAATAGATATATAAAATAATAAAGTATCCACATGTCTCACATCAACCAAGAATAACATGGTTCTATAAGTAGGACTCAAAACATTACCCCGATTACATTGCTACTGAAAATTGTCTGAGGCTATTTGTACATGCTTAACAGCAGATGCAGATTTCCAGATGCATATATCCAATGTACTGTCTTATAGAAGTATAATTTTTCAACTGCCTGATTACCTAGTACAACCTCCTTTTTCTTCTAGGAAACAATAAAGGCAGTTTTTGAAGTCCAAGTTACCTTAATTCACTAAGGCTGTGTTCGGGTAGACTACTATCTAATAGTTTATCATTATTTTCACCTACTTTTTACTACTATTCACTACTATTTAATATTATCATTACTTTTCACCATTTTTCACTACTATTCACATATCATCTGAGATCACCTCATTATCCAAACATAGCCTAACTCACATAACACGACCAAGAACAAACCATTGGCTACCAGAAACAAGCATTTTGAAAAGATTTAAAGTAGCAAGGTTTCTCACTCATTGAATCTGAGAGTCCGGAACTAAATGCATCCTGATTTCTTTTACTCTCCTCAAAATTTTTTACACATAATCATTAAAAAATAAATAAAGACCGCATCTAATAATCACTATCAAACTCTTTTCATTGCCTTTCACTCCTAAAACCCTTCACTTAACCACATATTAACTTGCCAATAAAAGGAAATGTTCCTCATAAGGGTTTCAAAATACACCGTAAATACATCTATAAAATAAAAATAGTGTATCAAAAAAAACTTTCAATTAGCAACATATATCCTTAACTGAAATTTCCAAACCTTTTTTGTAAAAGGAGAAGTGGGAATCTCTATATTCAAAGAGCAGCTTTTAGGGAAAATTCCTTTCTCAATATCCCTGATGGCTGCATTTATTAAAGGTAAACAAACAACAACTGCATCCTTAAAATCAGTCTCTTTACTTTCATCCTTCTTCCTGCAATAGATTAACACCAAAGGATTACTGATCGACATTTAAAAAATAAACAAGCAGAGCTTCAATTCGTATATAAAAGAAATGTGAAGTCACCAGTTCAGTGATATCGACAATGATGGCACGCCACATATCATTGCCTCTCTAGCTCCGGCAACAACACCTGAATAAAACCTGATTGGAATCTCAATTATTAAGTATCATAGGTCTTCAAATAAGGGCTAAAAATTAAGAGGAAAGAACTAAGAACACACATATTTAGCTTATATAACTCACAAAAAGAAGTCAAACATAAATTTTGTATATTTACATGATTCTAAAGTTTACCCTGTCTGGTTAAAATAGGATAAAATTCAAATAATAATCATGTATACTTTAACAACTTTCATGTGATGACTACTTACAAAGAAACAAAAACTCACATTTGATGACCACAGCTTGATCCTCGATTAATTCCACTGATCACCTGAAAAACAGATCATTTATGAGTCTTCTAAACACCAGAATCTATATTCTATATATAGTCACATTTATGACATCATGTAGATGCTAACCAGAAGAGGCTTTGACCAAGAAAATAATGCCCCAGACAATGCTAATGAGACACAGTCCACGGGAGTCCCTGATTGAAAGAATCATGATCGAGCGTATTACCATCAGTGAAAGCAACGATACCACAAGACCCAGATCAAAGTTACATAATCTACCAGGCATGCATTGATAACTACAAATGGCCAAGTTTTCCATCCATACAATGACTATGGCTCATGGTTAAGATTGAATATCATAAAACGCCACATTATGATTGCCCAATTTCATAAGCATAGATAAAATCCAACACGCAAGAAGTAATAAATTCATAAAACCCACGAATCATTTTGATAGTTACAGATCCAATTACATTGATTAAGAAAACTCGGGACACAGAGAAGATGAGATTTTTTCATAAGTGACATAGAGAACAATGCATGAGAATATAAGAAACTCATACCTGAAACTTCAAAAGCCGTCGCACCATCAATCTCAGAAGAACTCACAGCAACAGTCTCTTGGAGAGTCACGGAATGGCCCGACACTGATTTGTCTCTATGGAGCCGATAGTAAATTAAGAAAAATGAACAGATAGTAAATAAACCAATAATCACAGAGAGCCGGAATTCTGATATGATTAACCTAATGATAATCAGCAATAAAAATGGGAAAAATTGCAGACCAGATGATAAGATAAAGGGAAACAAGCAAAACAAAAATGCAAAAACAAAAAAGAGAACCATTAATAGAAAAAAGAGAACACACAATTGCGGGGCGCAGACATGGACATTGTACAACCCTTCACGGACCAGAGCTTCGACGAGGTAAACAAGGCCAGGAGAGTCAATACCGTCGCCATTAGTGACCAGCACAATGGGCTTGGAACTGTCTATGGCCTCCTCGTCCTCCACGGCATCAGAAACCGAGGTGGAAAAAGAGGGTTGGGTGGATTCTGCGTTGGCTTTGACTTGATCGTTTGCTTTGTCGGATTCATTGTTCTTCTTGCTAAGAACTTCCTGAAGATTGGAGACGAGGCCCGGAGGCAAGAAGTTGTTCTTGACGGAAGTGGAAGTCATATCATAGACGGGTATTTTGAGGAAAAATATAGTGGGAGTGTGCGTCTGCACCTGCTAATTTTGGGTCAAGAAGGATCAGAATAAAAAACCCTAGAGGGAGAGATGTAGAGGAAGGAAAGGAAAGGAGAGGGGGCGGGGGAGCAATAAAGCGCTGAGAGGAGAATGAAAAGGATAGAGAAGATGGGCCGGTTCAAACGGCGTTATTTTGAAAGAGACAGAGACAGAGAAGACAGAGAAAGAAAGAGAGATTACTTGTGTGGTTGGTGTAAACTTGCTATCATCAAAGACATTGGGGAAGAACCAACAGTACGCTGTTGTGTTTGAAAAAACGCGTTTTTTCTGCAGTCTCGTTTTTTAGCAGTGTAGCAAGAGTTCCTCCGGGTAAGAAATAAGAATATGACTATTTAAAATAAAATAAAATAAAAAACTGCATAACTCTTATTATTTACACAGTCTTTATACATTATTTTTTTTTATCAAATATTTAATATATAAATAATGAATAAAAAATTCTAATAATTTTAAAAAAAAAATTTATAAAATTTATAAAATATTAAAAAATTAAAAAAATATATAGTATGTAGAGGTTGGAGATATTGAGACGTAGCACTTTTCTAAAAAAAAATTCTTTTCGTTTTTTTTTTGGTTATATTTTTAAGTATTTCTTTAAAAATTTATAATATTATTAAAAAATACTTTTAATTAATAAATAAAAATTTAAAAAAATAATATCAAAATAGATCTTCAAGATGAATTGTCGAGAAATATAACATTTTCTCATTTTTTAGAGTAAATACTAACTAATGTCCTGTCGGCTGTCGTCAATCAACAATAAAATAAAAATGTTAATTAATTCTACGAATAATGTTTTTCGGTCTATTGATTTTTTAATTATAAATTCTTTTCTTCGTCCTGTTTAATTTTAAAATATAATATTTGTAATTATGAAACACACAAACATCATGCAATTTTTAAAATTAAATAAATAAATATAGAACTCATGACATGATAAAAAATAAAAAATAAATCATTTTTTAATTACGATCAACTCCACTTTTTTAGAAAATATTATGCAGCGTTCGCACAAACATACTCTTTAATTTTTATTCATGTCATTATCTTATTTGATATTAGATTATTGAATAATAAATAATAAATGATAAATAATTTTACAATAATTTAACAGAATATAATGAAAAGATGATGGCCGAAAAAAATGGTGCTTATAGTATTTATCTTTTTAATTATAAGCTTATTGACAATGTTTTATTTATAGCAATATATACTGTATAATTGGATTATGAAGTATTGAAGAAGAGAATGCATACATGAGGGAGACATACAAGTTAAAAGAAAAAAGAAAATAATAAAGACACTATTATTTGAGTTTTGTTTCGAGTCTTGTTCTATTTTTTTATTTTTTTATTTAATAATTAAGAAAATATTATTTACTAATATTATAATTTTTATTTTTTTAAAAGTATTTAAATATATTTTAAAAATAATATAAATAATAAATATTTTTACACTAACAAAACTGAGAGGGAGACTGAAATAGCGGTCTATTAGCACCGCTCAAAGAAAAATGCACGTCGTATAATATAATAGCATCATCTGTAATAAACGATCCCTCCAAATTTTAATATAACTGATCGTTACGCAATTTACGTAATCTGGATTTCTTGTCGAATAGATCAGTTTGCCTTTTAACAGATCTTGGGGTGTAAGAAGACCAAATAGACCTCTATTATTTATTAAATTATTATTTATTATTTCTCATATCCAGATCATTTTACTTGGAAGCTAGGATTTTGTAGCCGATGTCATGAATCTCTCAGTACTTATCATAAAGGTAGGAAAATAAAAGAGAATATAAATAGTAATTTATCATCATAAACTATAAGACAGAATAATGGGTTCTGGAGATCAGGGATGGGATTAACATTTGGTGCTTGAAGAGGGGATTGATAAAATGGATCATACGTGTAAGTATAAATAATATATATTTTTTATATATATTATATAAAAAATAATAATTATATATCATAAAATTATATATAAAAAATATATGTTTATAAATTATAATTTTTTTAAGATTTCTGTAGTTTGATAGATACTATTATAATAAAATAAAATATCAATTTAAATTTTTTTTTTTAAATTAAGTTTGATTTCAACTATTATCATATATGAAATAAAACTCTTGAAAATTTCTTTTTTAGTATAAACTATCAAGTTAAAGTAAGAATAAATGAGTATTGGAATTTAAAATGACAATTTCATTAAAAGTTCTCAAAACTTTAGTATTGAGAGGCAATTTCAATTATATTTAAAAAATTATAATAATTTATATGATTTTTTTTTTATTAATTGGGGGTAGCCCTCCAACCGTCCAGTGGAGATGTTATTGAAGCCGACTTTTTGCATTGATCACCTATTTTATTCATTAAAAAGTGAATGCCTTTCACGTTCTTAGGCAATAAGGTTGAGAAGCACTCCTCCTCGCGTTCCTTCGAGAATCCTATTGTATTACTTATGTAGCACTGTAGTCGGCGTTGGTACTTGGGAGGATTGTTAATGCAGCTGCACGATTATGGCAGTGGACGGCACCGATAAGTATTATTATTTGGAAAATTGCTATTTATTCTTATTTGGGACCTCTATTTGAAATTTTGATTTACATTTTTTTTTAAATTTTTTTATATGATTTTTAAGTAAGTATTTTTAAATAATATTATAATTTTTTTTATATTTTTAAATATTATTTTAAGATATTAAAAAAATCATATTTTTTACATGATTTTTTTAATATTTTGAATATAAAAAACATAATTTTTTTAATATCTTGAATATTTTTTTAAAATATAAACAAATTATAATATTATTTTAAAATATTTCATTAAAAATCATATAAAAAACATAAAATCAAAATCTCAATTTCTCAAATCGAAACGTGTAATACGGCCCTATTATTTGACATGACATCTAAAACCTAGAATATTCACGTACACATAATCGACGTAAAAGGGCTCTCTAAGATTTTATTTTATTTAAATTTAGAAATGAGGTGAATTAAAATGAGTTTAATTTATTTTTTAATATTATTATTATTTTAAAATTTTAAAAAATATATAAAAATTTAAAAAATATATATTAAAATTTAAAAATTTTATATAAAATTTTATATTTTATATAAAAAATTATAAAAATATAATAATAAATTAAAATGAATTCAACACACTTCTAAATTCATACTAGCCTAAAAGGACTGCAGTCTGGTTTTGGCTTAGTAAAAATGATCCACTATAGTCTACGGGCCGTACTCGCAGAAATGGTCTACTGATTAGCAGGAATGCATGACACGTTCGCTTTGTAATAAACTCTATATTTCATCTCACTAAAAGAAATCAGCCGTTTCCTGATTCCGGCAAGTCAGCCGTTTCACGAAATATATAAAAAAAAAAAAAAAAAACGTAATGACATATATAATTGTAAAGAAGGTAAATTCTGCATAATCATCTTATAAAAAAAAATTGAGATTTACTATTAAATAATTAATTTTAAAAGAAAATTATATTTATAAAGTGCAAATATCACGCAATCATTTTGAAAAAAATATATAATATTTACGCGAAAAAATTAATTATTTAATAATAAATATCATTATTTTTCAAAATGATTATACAATAATTATACACTCTAGCATTACTCTTAGAGTGGTACTACTAATTTATCACCTGAGTAGCACCACTTCATTGTACCACCAGTGTTAAACTAATTTTTTATTTGTTTCTTATTTTTCTATTCATATATTTTATATCATTTTAAAATATTTCTAAAAAATAGAAAAGATGTTAATATATTAATAATCACTTTCTTAACTATTAAGTAAAAAAAATTAAAATACATAAGATGTTAAAATAAAGTGTCAAAATTAGTGAGCAAAGTAATATTATTCTTACTCTTATTTTGTTTTCAATAACCTTTCATGTCTCAAAATATCTCTCTTGTAATTTCCCTCTGTATCAAGTGATATTCAAGGAGGGTTTCTCACCATTTTTCATTCATTTCTAGGTGAGGGTGGGTCGGAGCTTTAGCTCCGATCACCTCCTCCCTTTCGTTCTTCATTTTTTGGTATTTTTATTACTGTTTCTAGTTGATTTCTAGTTAGTTTTCCATTCAATAGAGAAGCCAATACTCTCTTCACCGGTGTGCTGCTTGCCGGCCCTCTCTAATTAACACGCGGCGTCTCCTCCTCTTCTACTGGTGTCGATCTTCGTATATGGGGGGTTGCTTTGCTATTCTGTTGGGTGTGTGAGTTTCATGCGTGACTAGGGGTGTGCACCCAAGTTACGGATTTAGAAACTTGGATATTTTGATCCAGAATCGGAGTCTCATATAAACCCGGGTTTTAAAATTGTAGATTCTGATTTTCGAATTTGAATTCATTTTTTTTCTCTCCCTTTAATGGCTTATATTTTATTAAAACAATTATTGTATTTTTAAGTTTTAACTAAATGCATCTTTAAAAAATTTAATATCTACATTCTAATGTAATAATTCAATTATTTACATATTAAATTACAATTCATTATATTATATTACAAAATATAAAATATAGCTTCAATCAATATTTTGTAATCAATATATATTAGTCTATTGAATTTACACTCCATTATATTGAACTTCTCCGATTTTAACTCCAATCTCTCCATGCAGGACCCTAAATTCTTCACTGTTTATGCTTTGCCATGTTTGTTTAGGAAGATCTGACACAGAGCTTAGAATTGAAAAATAATTTGTGATTATTAGGAGGAGACAATAATTAAGCATGCCAAAGCCAAACACCAATTAATGTAATGAATAACAGATTGAAAACCATACCAAATTAAACCCATTAATGTACTGAATAATAGACTGGAATGTTTGAATGAGTAAACCCATCTTGCTTGAGTGAGTAAACCATACCAAATTCCCATCTCCATGGAAAAAGGCCTTCAAAACCTATTTATACTAAATCTTGCTTTCAATATCAGATTGATTCAACAAAAATTTGGAAATAAAAATTAAAGAGAGAGTTTTTACCACTGGTAGTTCTTTGCAGAAGATGAGTATCTAAGTCTAGCAAACATATTCAAAAGAAAATGGCCTCCGCTTATATGATAGTGAACATGTAGAGACATATTTCCCTTTACTTTCTTCCACTCTACTACTACTTCATCTCTTTGTAACCTGTTGTGCCAACCTTAAAACAAAAATTTTAAATCTCAGTTTACCAAATTTTAGATTCTAAAATATTCAAATAAAGGGTTCAAAATATTCTTTCTTTCCTAACTATTCATTTTGGAATCATTTCCATGTTAATACTAAAATATAAACCTAGTAGTACAAAGAACACAATACACAATAATAGATTAAAATATACTTTCTAATCCTCTACTTTCCTTTTAAATTATTAACTTGAGTGATTAATAATAAAAGCTACTTCAGAGATTCTTACACTTGAAATAAGTTCAAATGCAACCTCTTTCATTTATGGCAGCTTTAATATGGTACCAGCACTAAATTTCCAGGCACGATAGATTTATGGCAACTTTAAAATCTTGGAAGATTAGCTGCTTCAAAAAATCCCAAGCAATATTAAGTAAAATATATAAATAAGCATACAAGAATTAAAGAATTAATTACTCGATTCTGAATACTAGTCTTTTAAGTATTAACACCCTTGAGTTTGGTTCAAATTACTGGGAAGATAGCACAAGGAAGCAAATACATCACACCTAATTGATGACAAGTTGGGATTCCACTTCGACATGTTTCTCCATATACCTCTTTTTGTTTGAGTAACTATTTCATGATGGTCAAAACACAAATGTAGAAAGAGCAAAGATTGCTACTAAATATTTAGTCAATGATAAAGACAGAGAAAATCGAACTAAATAACTTACAATTGTAGATATGAATCAGATAGACAATACAGTCCTTCAAACCTTCAATTCCACAGGCCCTTAATGCCATGTCCTTTCTACCTAAAATGGTTCACCACTAGGACCTCCAAACCTTGTAGCTCTTAGCTACATCACTAATAGAAATTCACAGCTGCAAACCATACAGAAAGATAATGGAAACAAGTACAAAAATGTGATTAGATATATTGCATATATCTTATGATTCCTATATGTTCCAGGGCAAATTAATACCTCTCTATGTCCATAATTATATGCCTAACAAAAACCTTACATGAAGTATTGGAAGAAGCCACTAATCTTCTGTCCTTTTCTTCTTCATTTATCTTCTAAAATATATGATTGTACCTGCACAGGACCAGTAACCACTACGAGACCAACAAGTCCTCCACCATGCTTATCTAAAATGCAGCAAGTAATGCACTTATTCCAGTTTTTGAAACCTAATTTGAATGTAGCAACTCAAAAAATAAGAGCTTATTTCATTTATTCTATTTATCCTGAAATAGGTTTCGCTTGCATAGAAACCTATTTCATTTATTCCATTTATCCTGCCAAGAAATAAGTGGAATACTAAATTTTTAAAATTTTAAAAGCTTTGCAAGTAAAGCACACTAAAGTAATAACACTTACTATAGTCTTTTTCAGTATGAATTGGAAGGCTGACTCACACCAGCCTCAATTCCGAATAAAATTACTAAATAATCATCTAAAAAAATATTAAAGAAATTGAGTTAGATATATAATAGCTAAATTAGATAGATATTAAAAAAAAAATTCATGTTTCAAACTTATCTTTAAGCTGCATCAACTCTATGTATTCTTCCAACTCCCGAATGTCGACAGGTTTGGTCCTTAATCAATTTTGGGTGCAAATAAGAGTCTCGACAGACTCTGGAGACGATGAGCTTCTAAAAGGATCCAAGATGCGTCTTCTAGTACTGAATGCAGACTCCGAAACAACAGTGGAAATGAGGGTGGCTAACACATCACGTACTACCTCAGCAAGAACGGGATAATTGACGGCATTAACTCTCCACCAATCCAATATATCAAAACTGAGATTTTCCTACACGTTCCTCTGACAAATACTTATCTAGTTTTGATCTAAATTCTATAAATCCATATTGTTCAAGATATTTTTCTAACTTGATGTCAAATTTAGTCGAGCTAATAGGAGAAGTAGAAATTGTGCTTAGCCTCCTTTAAGCCACAATAGAACTTGTTGCCTATATAACTAACACAAGAGGGGAGTGAATTGTGTTATATTAAAAATTAACATTTATAAACCAAATATACAATATAAAATATAAATAAAATACGAAGCAGCAGGAAATATAAAGAATAATTGTAAGAAAAAGCAAACTCAGCATTTTAACGAGGTTCAGCCCCACTACCTACGTCATTTGGTGATTCAACTATTTCCTGTGTAGAATACCTTATACATACACAAGGGTTATACTCACCCTCTTACTGATACAAGAGCTGATAGCGGATAGATTATCATAATACACTCCTCAATGAGTAAAATAAGAACAATACAGGGAAACATATATATCTCTCAAAATGAATACGGATTAATACACAAAACTTAGAGAAGAAAGAATTAAGGCTTTCAAAGAATGATGCAAAGTTTTGTAATTGATGTGTAGACTTTTATTGTCGTGATTTTGCAAAACTCAAGTGAGTTATTTATAGGCAAAACGAGTCTTCAATTTCAAATTTTAGCAAATGTGAAGACACCATTCATATTTCAAAATATTCAAATAAAAACATCTATTTTCAATACAACATCATTCATATTTCAAAATATTCAAACAACACATACACCTGTCAAAAGATGAAACTCAATCATTTTCTAAATTCAATATTCAAATTCTTGATGATGTCATTGGATATGTCAAGTACATGTGAAATATAATTTTTGAATTTAAATCTTTTGATGAAGTCGTTACATATGTCATGCACATGTAAAATATAATTTTTGAAATTAAAACTTTTAATGATGTTATGCACATGTAAAAAATGCAATTTGATATTTTATGAGAAAAGATTAATTTTGAATCTTAATCCAATTTCAAATTTTATCAAGAGATGTGTAACATTATTCTATAAGTTTCATTTGTAGATTTGTTCTCTTTCTTGTTCATTTTTGATTTCTTGATGTGCTTAGTTTCATTCATGCGTAGACAACTGAAACTTGAGTATTGAATTTATTTGTTATCATCAAAATCTATATGTAGATACGGGACTTGAAATTTTGAATTCAATAGAACTCACCCCATTAGTTACACGAAATCTATTATACTACTCAATCAAGTGGCTTAACAAGAGTTTGACTTTGACCTCTATTTTATCCGCTAACTCATCCCCTTTGCATTGTTCCAACCAAAATCTCAATGGCATTATTTTATATCGTGAATAAAGCACATGAACAATATATATTAGCAAGTTGAACCTATCTATACTACCCCAATACTTTTTCACACTTTTCTTTTTATGTTTTTGCCCATGGTCTTAGTAATGTTATTCTCACTCGTGCACATATCATTTAATGTATCTTCAATTGTGCATAATTCCTGAAAATATACATTAGCTATCATGTACAAAGAATCAGAAATGTTTAATATAACATCATAAAATATTTTCAGCAACTCTTATAAAACTGTGCTCTTTTCCAATCATCACTACTGGGACTTACGAAATCATGATCCACATACATATTATAGCATTTAACGGCTTGTTTGTGTTTTACAATGGTACTCAACATCAAATATGTGGAGTTATATCTAATGGAAACATCCGTGCACAAGCCTTGAACTTAAAAGATCTCAACGGTGAAGACTTCACATATTTGACGACTTCTCTAATCGTTGATATTAAATGCTTAACATCTTACAAACCGTCATTAACAATCAAATTTAGTATACGGGTAGCACACCACATGTGAAGAAACTCACCATTCAATATGGTAGAATCACCATCCATTATCCTTCTCTTTATGTAATCAACATCAACATCATTAGAGGAGGCGTTATTAACAGTAATTGTCACAATTTTATTAATATCCTAATCAAACAAGCCCAAATTTAACACCCTCCCAATAGTTTTGCCCATGCAATTGAGAATTTGTTAGATTTTAGTATTTTCTTATGTAATATCCAATTGCAATCAATAAAATGACTAGACCTTATGGGCTTGGGCTACATACTTTTCCCTCCGCATCCCTATTACCACTTGAAGATGTACTTTTTCCAGAACGTTTACCGTAAATAGGAAATTTTTCACATGTATAATAAATGTGGTGATTCATAGAATAAGTGTCATTCTTATAATGTCAATTAAATAATTTACCACAATGTTTGCACCGAACTTTTGGTTCATTAGGATCAATAAGTAGCACTTTCTCAAAATGTTTCCAACACGCCGATTAGTTACTATATATTTTCCTAGATTTTTTTGCTAAAGGTGGAATGGAATGGGTATGTGTGGATGAATGAGATGGAAGGCTTCCCTACTCCTCCACATCCACTATAAGAAAAGAGGAGTCGCCACTAACTCTTTGAGTCATACCAAGGCTCTAACTTATAGAATATTCTTCTATATGTTATTGAGTAACAAAACAAAACAAAACAAAAAAATCAAACCATATAATTAAGTAAAAAATCATGTACTAAGTTTATTGAATTAAATTGAAAAATGTCAGACTACAAGAATACCCAATAGCAGCGTACCCATTGAATTAGTTATATAATTAACTAGATACATATTACAATTGTGAATGCATAGTGAGAGGGAACAATCAATTAATGTGTAGGTAAGATATAGACAAACACCTAAACCTCAAGGATACCCAATAGCATCATATTATTTTTAATTGATAATATTATTTCTGGGCTAGTTAAATTGATCTTTACCTGTGACAAACTTAACATGTCATGTTCAAGATGTTTATTAAATATTAGTCAAAGATTTTTGAAGTATTTAATAATTAAACTTTAATTCAGGATATTAGTAACCCAATATAACTCCCAAGTCCTTAATCGTTTCCATTAATATTATTTACAATTTCTTGTTTGGCAAATCTGGAAATTAAAAATGGGGCCTTGATAAAAACAAATCCAGGCTAAAAATTCAAGTTTATTAGATTTCAAAATACCCATTTGATTCTGTATATAATATTGAGGTTGAGTTTGCTTCACCACTTTTTCATAAAATCCTTCTCAACATAAGCTAAATAAAAACATGGAAGTCAGGTTGTAAAAGCGGATTCTAGATTCAAAACGGGTATTCCGCCCATATCTATCTGGATTGATAAAAGCGGGTTTCGGCCCCATGTTTATGTGATTCGAAAATTAGATTTGGAATCCGGGTATCCGTTTACCATTTTGGGTCGGGTAAAACTCGACCCATTTGAACACCTCTACGTGTGGCCTTGGTCGTACGCGTGGCTCATACGCAGTGGCTCCTTGAAGCTTTCTTAAAAGCTACGTGTGCTTCCATTGTTTTCAGCAACTCCAGATTCGTCGGATTTAGCTATTGTTTCCTCTGTTCTTGTGGTGTGTGTTCCATACGCGTCACCTCCATGACGGTTAGTCCTCCGCCGACGACCTGACTCAGTGGCAGTTTCTTTTGCTATCTTTCTATTTTCCCTAATCAAAGATCAAGTTAAAGCGGGCGTGGTTATTCCTATTAGTATGCTTAGATTAATACGGTGCTGCACATACCTCATCGCTGCGACTGAAACCATCTCCTGGCAGTCTTTCTCTTGTTTGGGAATTGGGCATGAACCATTCATGTGGCTCCATAGTTCTCTCTTTAGGAGTTATTTTTTTAGTTTCTTTTCTAGTACATTATCGTATGTTAGCTTTTTGAGAAGATTGTAGGAGATTTTTATCCTACTTAAACTTATGTTTTATAATTTTTTAATTTATTTAATGAATTTTACTTGTTAATTTTTTTTTTCACTAGCAAATCGTCAGGGTTCGCACGACAAGGGAGCGTTTGGCTCGATATTTTTTTGAGGATAGAATCATTTTGATTGGACTCGGAAACAAATGGAATAGGAATGTCTTACCCTTTTGTGCTCAATACAGGCTCCAGCACTGGAATAGGAATGGCTCTCGTGAGTAGTGAGTGGGCTGACCGCTTTACCAAACAAAACCTTCGTATCTCCCCCTTTATCCAAACAGAGTATAACTCTGCCTAGAAATGCGAGCTTTGTCACACAACGTTAGAAAATCAGAAAATGTCCTCCTTGGTCAAGAGCAATTACAGTCGCCAACTATCTTCAACAGCCGCGACAATGTGCTCCAGCTTTTGCCCTCAGATTCCAAACCAATTAAGAGCAAGACCCAGTTGCTCCTTCCCCAAAAAACCACTCTACGCCTTTTCTGTGAAGGCTTTTTCTTCTCAGACACCCAATGCTTCAGTTAAGGGTATTCTCTATTTTACTCTCCCTTTTAAAGATTTTAAAAAAAAATTCAATGGATAAAGATTTCGGGGCCTGAGTGCGCCTTTGAAGCTAGAAAAGCCTTTGCAAATTACTGAACTAGGGCGACTGTTTGATTCTTTAGGTGCTAGTACTTTGAAGGAATAAACATTTAGTATTTGAGTACAGTTGTAATGAATTATGCTCCTTCATTTTATTGACAATAGTTGATGTCGTACGATAACATTGACAATAGATGTAAGTATGGTTGCAAGGACAAGAACAAATTCAGTTTTTGTTTTTTGCTTTTCTTTTGTGGGGAGGATGAAACATGGTGGTGATGCTGGTGGTTGGTATTAGGGATTATGATAGTGTGTAGTGGTGGTGGCAGGAGGCTTGAAAAATTGAATTGGCGAGGTGGCAGTTACGGTGGGGGTGGTTTTGGAATATGGAAAATCTTTTCTTTTCTTTTCTTTTCTCACTCCAATTCCTTTTTTGGATTTACAGACAATGAATTGTCATCACGGATTGGATTTCTAGGTCTTGGAATAATGGGTTCTCCAATGGCACAGAACCTTCTTAAAGCCGGGTATGACTAAAATTTTCCTTAATTAGCCGAGAAACCAGCCAAAAATTAAATTCATTGGAAAAATTTATTATGTCCATGCAATAGGGACTGGACTTCTTGAGTTGACTTGATTGTTTGGCAATAATTTTCAAGGATTTTTTTTTTTTTGGTGACATATTGAAATCATATTCTCGTTTATGACATATTGAAGTTCATAACTATTCTGTATTTTAATACCCTACTTGGCATGTCAGGTGTGATGTAACCATTTGGAATAGGACCAAGAGCAAATGTGATCCTCTTATCAGCTTGGGCGCAAAGTAAGTATGTGGTAGGCTGTCAAATTGATATCTCTATGCACTTTCGACACCATTGTGGAATACCCTCAATAGTGATAATCTCAATGTTACAAGTATTGGATGAGATTCTTGAGACTTTAAACTTTCAGTATTTCACACTATTGGTTTGGCCAAGGATCACTACTGACCCACCCTAACGATCGGTCATTTGGAGTAATGACCCAAGTCAAATTCATGTTTAAGCTTACACACCCAATGGACCAGTCAACATTAGAAATTATCATTGAAGTCCTTGGATAGATTAGAAAGGCCAAGAACTTCTCGTTATCATGTGATATTGGATCTCATTCACCACACCCAAGAGATAAGGGGTGTTATGGTCTCCCCCACTCAAATATCTGATGTACATTTGGTTATAATTGATTCTTATACCATTTGTAATGTCCTAAATAAAATTCAGGACACATCTAAGCCTATATTCTAGAATGACCAGAAAATGTTACAATTGGAGCTCATGGAATCATTATAAAGGCCAAGAACTCCTCAGTCGTGGACAATATGGGATCTTATTCACCAAGCTTCCATTTACCATGCTTCCGTAGATGTGAGGTGTTACTCCTATAAAAAAAAATGATGTCGGGGTCTTACCTTTGGAGCTTGAATTCTCCTCGTGGAAAGGCATATTAAAAATTATTGGAGGCATTTAAAAAATTATTGGTCCTAAAAGGTTGCGGTTTTCATATCTATTTCAGTATTAGTGTTTGACGCATAAACATGGATTCTCTAGCTTGTTGAATTTTATGTACCTGGACTGGTTTATCATTGATTGTTGTTGGTGCTTTCATCTGCAACTTCGCAAAACCCATATTGAGAGTTTTAATATAGGAAATTTTGTTATCACGATGGTTGTTCTTTTATGCAGATATAAATCAACCCCTCAGGAAGTAGCTATTTCTTGTGATGTCACATTTGCCATGCTTGCAGATCCTGAAAGTGCAGTGCGTATGTTTCATTTATATTTTTTATTTGCTTTAACTACTATCCCAGTTATAACAATTTATAGCTACACTCTTTATCAGGTGGAAGTTGCTTGCGGGAAGCATGGGGCTGCTAGCGGAATGAGTTCTGGAAAAGGGTACTATCAATTCGTGTTCCTTTCATGTTTATGCATTTTCTCAACCATATATGTGTATATATATATATATATATATATCAGTCACTGCTCTAAGAACTGTACGAGACGGCTACTAAAATCCTCTCAAAACTCTTCACTGCTCTAAGAACTGTACGAGAAGGCTTCTAATGTGCCTAATTGATAGGCCTTGCATACTTTGTAACTGGCTATTGCCCATTCATCGATTATTAATACATTTTTACTTATAAAAAAAAAATTCTTTCAAAATTTTTCCTATATGTTTTGCCATTTGCAGGTATGTGGATGTTTCAACAGTCGATGGTGCCACTTCTAAATTGATTGGTGGACATATTAAAGCTACAGGGGCATCATTTTTGGAGGTGAATTGTTTTCAAAATCTTATCAGTGCATTCTAAGTTGCAAATACCGTGCACTTTCTGCAACATACTCCTCAAGTACACGATAATTGTATTTTCTGCAATCTTCATTAAGCTTTTGCATTGTTTCTATAGGCTCCAGTTTCAGGCTCCAAAAAGCCTGCAGAAGATGGACAACTGATTTTTCTTACAGCAGGTGGGCCAGCTCTATTTTTCTTATCCAATGTATTCAATTCATTGAGGGATTCCAGACTTGAGGTCTTTTTGTATTTAACACAAAACTCAAATGTAATTAGCAAATGTAAATTATTTATTTGTTAATAGGTAAGAAATCTTCATTAGAATATAATTTGATGTATTTGCATCATTCGTTCTTTATGTAATTATATGATTAGTCCGCTCCTAATTTCTGTACCATTTTTCTTATATCCTTTGTTCAGAATATAGCTTTTTGTATACATTGTTAAGTCCATGTCCATGATACCATGTAGGAAACCTAACAGAAATTGACCATTGGCTACATTTTTTCAGGCGACAAATCTCTGTATGAAATGGTTGCTCCACTTCTAGACATCATGGGGAAGGTATTATCGTTTCTAGTATATATGCTGTACTCTCATTACCCATTTGAAGTCTGGCTGCAAAATTTTTGCTTTTTCCAGTCAAGATTTTACCTAGGGGATGTTGGAAATGGAGCTGCAATGAAGCTTGTTGTCAACATGATCATGGGAAGGTTCTGCATTTGATTCCACTAAAGTTCCTTAATAAATGTGTTGCTGTTGTTCGGTTTTAGTGAAAATGCTTCCTTGAACTTTTTTCTACATTTTGTAGTATGATGGCATCATTTTCTGAAGGATTGCTTCTCAGTGAGAAAGTAGGACTGGATCCAAGCGTACTAGTAGAGGTACAACTCACCATATCTTCCAGTAATTTATTTAACCCAATTCAGGGTCTCCTCCCGCCACTTTTGCCGCACTAGTAAAGTCTCCCACTCAAGACTTTGACCTAATATGCATGCGTGGTGGAAAATTTTTGGAAATGAAACAGTTTTGTGCCATTTGTCAAAGGGCAAAAATAAAATATAAAAATAATTGCTTTGGCCTATTCCTTGTTCTATGTCTGTAAGATAGCTCTACATACTCTCAAGTAAGGCATGGCTTGTTAACGCAGCACAAAAGTGATTTTTTTATAGGCAAAGAAAAAAGGAAAGAAAAAGAAATCAGGTTTGATGCATTGTATTTTATTAGTCACTGGCTTTACAGGGATTATCGTCCCCTCGCGATAAAATCTTTTTCTTTTTTTCTTGTTTTAGGTTCTGTATAGTTGTATTCCATGAAATGGAAAATTACTTGCCCATCGTCTATCCAATTAAAACTAGTTTCTATCCCGAAAGAAAGTTGTCATGAAGGTTTTTTTAAAATCTATGCAGGTTGTCTCACAGGGTGCTATTAGTGCACCAATGTACTCAACCAAAGGACCATCAATGATCCAATCCCTGTATCCACCCGCTTTTCCTTTGAAGCATCAGCAGAAGGTTCGTAATTTTGCCGGACTGTCCCGCTATCATATTAACACATTATCTGGTCTAATGGCAAAAGGTTAACAATGACAGGACCTGAGGCTTGCTCTAGGATTAGCAGAATCTGTTTCCCAGTCTATTCCAATTGCAGCAGCTGCAAATGAACTATATAAGGTTGCAAAATCTCATGGCCTTAGTGATCACGACTTTTCAGCAGTCGTTGAAGCATTGAAAGCTAAATCGCAGAACTCTGCAAAATAGAAGAAGAGTTCAACTTGCATGATCAGGTTTAATTTGTTTTAGAACAGGTAATAAGAAAGAGATTTTATGATATATAGACTTATAGTTGTTCAGGCTGTTTTGTGGTGTTGACTGTTGTTAACCTTGGATGCTGTTTGTGGTTTGTGTTACTTGTAGGGGGCACCGACTGAATCCCAATTGCGTAACCGAAATACTTATTATATGCGTAATAGAAACGTATGCTCGGATTCAAATTCTCCATAAATTTGTAACTCTCACTGTCCCATGAGACGTCTGAAACTTCATCTGTACAATATCTCCTGATATTTATGTTATTTCTATGATAATTTTTAATAAATATATATAAAATTTTCCTTTTTGGAGTTAGGATTTGCTTGGGGGTTCAGGGAAATGAAATGGAAACGGAAAATAATATAAAGGAAATGAATGGAAAATAAATAATCCTATCTAGAAGTACATAATATATATATATATATATGTAAATGAATATTTTGTAACAGCATTACTATTATGCCTTTTTAAGAAAATTATAGTATTAGTTGAGGTTTTCTTCCTGTTTTTATCAGATAATATATTAATGAATGGAATAATAAAATTAAGAAAAAAATATGATTTTTTTGGGAAGGAAATATCCATGATCTAATTGCACTTAGGGGTGTTCATCCGGGTTCCGGATTTCCAAATCCGGAATCCGGATTCAAAATTTCCTTAAACATTTAAAAAAAAAATTTCAAAAATGTTAAGAAACAAATAAAATTTTAAACCGGGCCGGGTACAACCCGGCCCGGATGAACAGGCCTAATTGCACTTAGTGACTTTTTATATTTATATCTTCAAAAAATAAAAAAAATAAAAAAAAGATATTTACATTATTAGAATGGGTAAGTTTTGTGCATTTATTTTGAAAAAAAAAAATTATAAAATTCATCTAAAAAATTATTTTTCCAATGAAAGACTACACATTTTCTCAAAGAGAGTGGGAGACCTGTATATGACATTATTGAAATATTTGATATCTAAAATCAATTGTTAACAATAAAATAAATATGAAACCTTTTATGTATTTTAAGAATAGGTAATATCATACCCCTACACTTATTTTACTATTTCTTATTATTTAGGTTTGATTTGTTTTTATAAATGAGATGAGATAAAAGTAAAATATATATATATATATTATTATAAAATATTTTTTTAATATTAGTTTTGTTTTAAGATTTAAAAAAATTATTTTGAAATTTGAAAAGTTGAATTGTTTATTTTATTTTATATGTAAATTTTAAAAAATATAATGATGGATTTAAAATTAGATGAGATGAGATGAGATGATTTAAAAAACAAACTAGAGGTTTTATTTTTTTTCCTATTTGAGTCTGGATTAAAAATCACAACATATGACCTTCATGCATAATCTAAAAAAAAAAAAAAAAAAAAATCAACTAACGTAAACATATAAATTAATTCAAAAAAAATTTAATCAACTAACGTAATTTAAATAAGAGTATTTATGGTCTCTATAGTTAGAAAATTCATTATTTTGAAATTAATTGATTTTATTTATTTATTATTTATATATCAAATATTTGATAAAAAAAAATATTGGCAGTTTCTGTTTGCTGTAATTTAGAGACACACTGAAGAGATTTGATAAAAAAAAAAAAGAAGAAAAACCACAAGTGATGTGCTGGGCTGCTGGGCCGTGCACGAGACGCTCTCTATCCGCAAGTGTGACATTGCACGCTCATCACCGTCATCATCTTCGTAGTATAAAAGCCTTTTGAAAGTTGAAAACGTGAGGGGGAGAAACACTCGCTCAACTCGGTCTCAATAAATTTCCCTCCCTCGTCCTCCAGTCTCCCTCATTTTCTCTCTCTCTAATAGGTTTTGCCTGTTCCTCCCCCTCCCAAACAACAGCCAAAACGAGAAAAGGAAAAAAAAAAAAAAACAATGAGTAACAACAAGGACTTGTCTGATCTCGACTCCGCTCTCCCAGCCGCCGCCGCCGGTATCACCGCACCTCGAACCCTAATTATTCTTTTTAAGCTTTGTTCCTTTAATTTTCCTTGTATCAGTGTGTGATTTACCCATTTTATTGTGTGGAACACGTTGAATTTTATATCAGTTACAAAAACGAGCATGTGTGTATACTATCTAACAAAAGTGGATACTGGTTTTTTTCTACTGAATATGATATGAGCTCTAAGATATGTTTATTGTTGTGTATAGCTCTTAGTGAGGAGGATCGAGCTGGTCTTGTTAATGCGCTTAAGGCAAGTTTTTCTTTGTGCAAAGCAAACATGTGTTTGGTATAGTTAAGTTGCTTATCCATGACAACGAAATTTGGTTTCTGTTTTGGGCAAGAGGATAATGGAAACGATGGCAAAAATATGTTTTGGTGGCTGTTTCTGAAACCTAGTTTTAGCATAAAAAAGGCCTTGTGCTTGTTCAAAGAAGCGAGAGAAAGTGCCGAGGAAATAACGCTTTCAAATTCTTTTTCCTTTCTTTCTTTTTTTGGTATTTGGAAAAGATTTAATATCAGTGCCGCACAATTTTTGATTCCTGGTTTTATTTTTCTGATGATGTACTTATAAAAAAATATTTTTCTGGTGCATTGTTGGATACTTTTCAGGATAAGATTCAGAGTTTGGCTGTGGGGGGCTCAGATATTCTAGAAACCCTGTCACCCAAAGTCAGGAAGCGTGTTGAGGTTCTGAAAGAGATTCAGGTTAGCTTGCCTGTAAAGTCTATACGTTATTGGTCTATCTGTTAAGTAGGTGTGGGCAAAAACTCGACCACTCCCAACTCCAAAGCGGAGTTGGAGGGTGAAAAATAGTCAGAGTAAGTTTGGAGTTGGACAGGCTCCATAGTATCAACTCCGACTCCGATTAATATAGTTCATATATATATATATATTTTTGATTGGTAATAATAGACTTTATTGATTGAATGCAACTAGTTCATATATTTTATCTTGTAATATATGTGATGGATTGCTGAATAGCCTAATGGTTGGCCCGTTGGGATATAAAATTTTAAACATATATGCATTCAAGCCCCCACACACCCACAACATTTCTCTTCCTTTTCTTTTTCTTTTACTTTCTGAAATGATGCTGTGTTTCTCTTATTATATATTCATCGTTTTCTTTTCACTAACCCTAATCCCCCATTTCATTCAATCCCACATTTTGATAGCCGCTCGGTCTCTTTCTCAGCTAGTCTCCTCTCTTCCTCTCTTCTTTTTTCTTCTTCTACAAATCGTGTGACCTCAATGAAAAACTTCTGCAAATCTTCTTCTACAAATCATCTGACCTCAAGAAAAATGTGTTTTTTTTCCCCATTTCGACCACAGCTTCATAACAAAGCCTTCGCTTTTGTCTCCACCCACTCTGGATCTCATCTCTGCTGCGAAGCTTTCTTTAGATCTGTTCCTTGATGTCGTTTGGATGCTGGGAAAGCCTTTTTGATCCAACCCTTGAATCTTGATATTGTCTTTGGATGTTGTTTGGAATCTTTGGGTGCTGCTTGGATGTTGGGAAAGTGGTAAGAAAATTGGAAAATAAAGCCTAGCTCCAAGTTGGGCTCCGAGGCTCCTACACCGACTTTGGCAAACTCCGATCGCTCCTACTTGGAATTGGAGTCGGAGCTCAACTTTGTCTCCGACTTTGGGCAGAGTCGGAGGTTGGAGTTGGGCATTCCGACTTTGTCGGAGTAGGAACCCACCCCTACAATATTAGGTTATCATTTTTTTTTTTTTTTAAAATGTTGGACTTTGGTTTGCAGAAGTAGGATAAGTACCATCCATAAAAGCATGATAAATATAGTCTTAATGATACCTTGGACAAAGTCTGCACTGTCAAGTATATCACTCAATTGACTTAATTGCATTCTTCAGTATAATACAGGAATGACTAATGCAATGCTTGACATGTTGTGGTATAGAATATATATATGCATACGTATATATTGCTGTACTTGTTTTTGGGAAGGCTGATTATTAAAAACAAAATATTTACCCCAGTTATTGGGCTAGTAATGGATTAATTGAGGGTCACAAAAGTAAATTAGACTAGAGCTATTATCTTATCGTTGATGTTTGTAACATCTGTTCCAAGGCACTTGAATTGGTGCCTCTGTGAAGCTGCCTCACCTCAAGGGTTTATGGCATATTGCCTCACCCAAGCACTTTGTCAAGCACCCAGTTTTCATTTGAACTCGGTGGTCTTGTGCGAGGAGTGCTGGCTTGAAACTTCTAACTTAGGGCTGAAGATTAACTTTGCACATTCTTACTTTCCAGAGCCAACATGACGAGCTTGAGGCAAAATTCTTTGAGGAGAGAGCAGCACTGGAGGCTAAATACCAGAAGCTTTATGAACCACTTTACACAAAGGTATCTGTAATACTATAATACTACAATAAGTGAGTTCTGCATCATAGCAAATGGCATCTTTACATTATTCTTTTAATGCTCTCCAGGATATAGATTTATCAAAACTTCCTAGTATCAATATATTTGGAATACACCTGAAATGTTGTTGATTTACAAAGTTCACATACATGCCTTTTAACCCATTTTTTTTATTTGGTCCTTGAAGAGATACGAGATCGTGAACGGTGTAGTTGAAGTTGGAGGAGTTGCAAAAGAAGCTGCTGTGGACCAAGAAGGGGACAAAGCTGTTGAAGGTATCACTCAATAATTAAATACTTTATCCATTTACAACCATTTCCCCTTGTACTTTATGTTTGATTTCATCTGGCAACGCAGAGAAAGGGGTGCCTGACTTCTGGCTTACAGCTATGAAGACTAATGAAGTACTAGCTGAGGAGGTGAGAAGGTTTCATAAGCCTTTATCCATGTTATTCATCTGTTGATTTGATTGTAGAGTATGATTTACTGTTTTCTGGAGTAGATCACAGAGAATGATGAAGGGGCTCTGAAGTACCTCAAAGATATCAAGTGGTATAGAATTAACAACCCAAGAGGTTTTAAGCTGGAGTTCTTCTTTGATCCCAATCCTTATTTCAAAGACTCCATCCTTACGAAAACATATCACATGATTGATGATGATGAGCCTATATTGGAGAAAGCAATTGGGTAATGTAATCTTTGTTTTTATTACAGAACATTCTGTCCTCTCCCCCCCCCCCCCTCTCTCTTTCCCCGCGACCCAAATTCTCTTATCATGTCAGGCTGTTTTGTAGGACGGAGATTGAATGGTATCCAGGGAAAAGCTTGACACAGAAGCTCCTGAAGAAGAAGCCAAGAAAAGGATCAAAGAATGCCAAACCCATCACGAAAACTGAGAGTTGTCAAAGCTTCTTCAACTTCTTTAACCCGCCACAAGTTCCTGATGATGATGATGATCTTGATGAAGATGCTGTAAGTTTGGTTTCCTTGTTAGCAAGATGCAAAAAATGGAATTGCAAGCATAATAAAGCTAGGTTTTCTTTTTTTATAAACACAATAAAGCAATCGTTTCTTACTTTCTTGATGAATTGATAGGCTGAAGAGCTCCAAAATCAAATGGAGCAGGACTACGACATTGGGTTAGTCGAATTTTTTATTTTATTTTATTTACTATTTGCTATTTATATTTTTGCTTGGGCAATAGAACTTAATTTTCTAATAATGCCTCCAGGCATATCCATTGATGAGGCATCCTTAGGGAGAATATGTACTTTTAACATTTCGAGGTGTTTGTTGTGCATGTACTCGATTTCTTTGGAGTTTGCTGGGTTGGTTATTGATTTAGTCATTGCAAATGAAAAGGGCTGTAAAAACATGTTGAAACATAGCTAGGTTGTTTCTCTGATTGGTGACATAGGATGAAGTGGATGCTTCGCATGATATATAAGACCAACAGAATTGTAATACTCAGAGAGTTATATATATTCTGCAGTTGTCTAATTACTTACGTGGGTATTTAGAATGGGAAGGGCCCGAAGGGGTATTTGTTTTGTCTATTCCCTGACTTTGTTTCCAAAAGTGACCTGTTGTTTATGTTGCTGTGTAGATCAACAATCCGGGATAAAATCATCCCCCATGCGGTGTCATGGTTTACGGGGGAGGCTGCACAGGAGGAGTATGAGGATATTGGAGATGATGATGATGATGAGGGGGATGATGAGAATGAAGAGGACGAGGATGATGATGATGATGATGATGAAGATGACGACGACGACGACGACGACGACGACGACGACGATGAGGAAGAGAAAGGCAAGAGCAGGAAGAAGGTATAGATATCATCAAGATTTTTACTTATCCTATTCTATTTCATTTATTGAATAACAGATAGATTTTTTTTTTATTTGTTGCTGATGTGTTCTTTTTCCATCATTTCCTTGATTACTGCAGTTATCAACTGGACCCAAGGTGAGATTATCTAACGTCTGTGTTTTCTGGTGATTTGATGTGTGTCTAAGCAAATTCTTATGTCGAGTTGGTGATATAAATTAACTTGAGGACTGTTTTGCAGAAAATTGGTAGGACACAAGCTGGGGAGCAAGGTGAGCGACCTCCAGAATGCAAGCAGCAGTAGTAGCGTATTTATGTGTTTTTTTTTTTTTCTCGTCATTTTCTCCCTTTTCGGCTTTTATGGAGTCCCTCACATTTATTACCCATAGCATATGTAAAATGCAATTGGTGTTGTGACAAACACTATTGAGTCTTGATTTCCCACTATTTTGTATGGATATAAACTGATTGATTGCGCTGTAAAATGTATGGTTAGTTTCTTCCGTGGTTAGTTCCAACATTGAACAATGGACCTTGTAAATTCACCAAAACAAAAAATGTGGCAACCAAAACTAGTCAACTCAATTATTTCATAAAACATAGTATGGTATAAATGCAACTCTACAATATAAACAGTGAAATAAGAGCAGTATACTATTTCGAATGCTGAAGCTTAACTCTTCGAAGCATTCCTTCTCCATGTATTGAGTTCCTCTGTTACATAAAAAAAAGCACCATTTATTGCGAGACACGTTTCAGTTCTAAAAAACATATAATTTTTGATAGAATAATATTACATAGAGCTGTTCGAGTTCGAGCAAGAATGACATAACTTAAAAGGGCAAAATGATATATATAGGAATACATAAATGATTTATTAGAATCCTCAAGGCACAGCACTCCTCCTGTCTCTACCCTTCTCTCTCTCTCTCTCTCCCTCTCTCTCTCCTCAAATGTAGTGTACAGAGCAAGCAGTTAATAATCAATAATTGATTCATGAATCTTTAACAATACATGCCATCCATGTAGAAAAGGAACACACTCGAATCCCTGTAAATATTATTTAGGTGTTTTCTGCAATATTTCCCTTAATTTTTAATTTATTTTATTAAAGAATAAAATGTTTAAAATTAAATTGCTCTCCTCCACACTTTCTCTTGGAGCTAGGTAGATCCTCTTCAAAGTTTCAACTCCTAATTGAGACGAGCCTTCTTCATGCTCCAAGCACTAACTGTGAATTGGACATTCTCAGTTCCATTATTGAAAACGTGACAGTGGGCCTTATCATCAACTGCCAACGTGGGGTAAACTCTAGCCGTCATGCATGCTTTTCCTTTTCCACCAAAGCTCTCCACAATGGAATGATCAATCTGGGGACAATAAAATTACCTTTACATCATGATGAAATTAAGGACTCGGAAACGTATCAAGATGGAGAATTCATATTATTAATTAAATGGGAAAATGTAGACACATATGGTAATGGTCATAGATCTCAAACAAATCATTAGTCAAAATGATTGAGTATGAACATTATCTTTGAATTAGACACATATGGTAATGGTCATAGATCTCAAACAAATCATTAGTCAAAATGATTATGAGTATGAACATTATCTTTGAATCTTACTCAATAGAGGATACGTAATCTACTGCCAAATACTTAAAAAACGGATTATTATTATTATTTTATCGTGAGATGTTAGGAAAGGATGGCTGGCCTTCAAAGTGTACGAAAAGCATCAGAATTTGAAGAGAAGTGGTATACACACCACATATTTCATAATATTTAACACAATACATGTTCTAAAATAGGAATATTTTTGTAAATTGCCTTATAAAAATATCTTTATTTTATAACATATGTTGTGTAAAATATTTTAAAACATGTTGTGAATTTATCATCTCTCAAGTTTGAAATGTCCAAAAAACTTGGGTGGGCAATACTTGTATAGAGTTTTCCATTACTGCAACGTAGTGACGTCATGAAGATTCAGAAAGCTTGACCTTCTCAATGCAATATATTGATATTGGAATATTATTTTTGAGAAAAACTCTAAATAGAAAAATTCTATATTGGGCATCCATATATGTATTAATGTTAAAATGAAAAGATGAATTTAATAAAATATTTAAACTTACAATAAAAATATACAAACAATCAATTAAAATGTAAAAAATGTATATCAGTGCACAATATTATTTATGACTATTTATGAAGTTTTATAGAAACTCACCAAGCTTCTGAGTGACAGGTTCTCGCGTGAAGGGTCCACATCCAGAAAAGCCCCATAATTGGTCTTGTCATTGTCATTATTTAAGGAAGACCTGTCAACCAGAGAAAAAAAAGCATTAAAACTAATTAAACAAGTTCAAAACTTTGTAGGTTTTTTTTTTTTTTTTTGTGTTAAGACCTGCTTTGGTCACTGCACATTAACACCACATATTTGTCTTGGCCTTTGAATATTCTAAAGAACACTGCTGTGTACTCTTGCAAGCCCTTTGAAGCCAAAACTAGCAGTCCAAATGGTCCCAAACCCCCTTTAACTGATGCACCCTTTTTGCTGCACAGCACTTGTGGATTTGTCCAACTTGGGTTCAGTGCTTCTGCTTTCTTCAACTCACTTATTCCGAATGAAACCTCAACATCAGCCTGTGGATGTAAGAACAAAAAAGAAAAATTACTGTTTTAGCACAATATATAAGAGCTCGAATAACAGGCAATATCATTCTATCAATCTATTTTTGGGTTTGAAACAATATCTTTCTAAAGATTGCATTGCTGAATTACAACCAAAAAGTGTTCACCTGCACTGCTGTGACACCAGAAACTTCGAGTGCTGATCCTCCCTTAAGCACTTGCTTAGGCAATTGGACTTGTTGTCCACGCAGCTTTTCAGTTTCTCTTATGGGCCATTGCACCAATTGTTTTCCTGATGTATCCAGCCAAATTGTCCTTGGAATTGCCTGCAAAATGTGCTCCAAAAAACAGCTTCGATTAGTAAAGTTGATTTCTGCTATAGTCCAACTCTATTAGAGTAAGAGTAATAATTGACAGATCAATTACATGTACTCCAGACCATCCCTTCTTGATATCATCAGCAACACTCGAAGACTCGTTGATCCAACCCAACAAAATTCTTCTATTCTTTGCGCTGTCAAAGAAAGTTTTCGAAGCATAATATTTTCCATAATCATATCTCAACCCTGAATCGCTGTCCACCTGCCCCTTGTCCGGAACGTACATATCCTTGCTAAGGTTATAAGTTCCAATCGTGTAGTACTCGTGTTTGGTGTCGTCCAAGCTCACCTTGAGCACATGTTTAACATCAGGACCCATGATTGATGTGTCAACACCAAGTTTGGAATCGACCAAAACCGGGAAAAAATCAGGGCATTCCCACATTCCGGTGTCCTTTGCCGAGTGAAGTGGATGCTGGGATTTAACCCAACGAATGAAGTCTTTACTTCTATAAAGAATAGCCAACCCCATTTTGTGCCTTTTGCTTCCAATGATCAATCTCCAAGTGCCATCAGGGCCTAACCAAGCAGAGGTTGGGTCCCTAAAGGAGCTTGCATTGATTTGGTTAGCCGAAGTGGGTGCCATCAATGGATTTTTGGGGGATTTGACCCATTCCCTAAGGTATGGATCAGAGAGGTTTTTGGGAATGGCCATGTTTTGGACTTGATGGTTTTGGGGGTCAATTCCTGTGTAGAGAATAACTGGGGTGCCCCAGGGTAGGATTGTGGTGGCGCCAGACCAGCAGCCGTTGATATCGGACGGCTGTGATGGGTAGATGGCCGGCTCATGTGGGGTCCAGTTCACCATGTCCGTTGATGTAGAGTGGGCCCAGACAATGTTGCCCCAAACTGCACCTTTGGGATTGTATTGGTAGAAAAGATGGTAAATTCCCCTGTAAATCATTGGTCCTGCATATCACAAGAAGTTTTGACAAAACCTTTAGAAACAAAAAGAGAGGAAAAAAAAAAAAAAAACTTAGAGACCAAATGAAAAAGGAGCTAACCATTGGGATCTGCATATCCAAAGACACCATTTGTCCGTTCCAGAATCAGAACATGTCAAGATGACAAAAACAAGGAGGAAACACAGTTAGAGATATGAAGTCGGAAAATGAGAGAGAAAAGGAAGTAAAAACAAAAGGTGAAAGAAATACCATTGATCCAGTTTTTGGGGGGTTGGAAGTGATAAGAAGTTCTATAAGGCTGATGTTCAGAAGAAGATGAAGAAACTTGAAGGTTTTTGTAAACATGATGGGAAGCTTCAAGCTCAACAGCAGCATGATGGAGAAAGAGAAAACAGAAAACCAACCAAGCAGAAAAGATAGCCATGTTTGCTTTGTGGGAATGAGAGGAGAGTAATGAATCCTATGACTATTTATAGAGAGAGAGAGAGTTTTGAAGGTGTGTATAATCTTGAGAGGATAATAGGGTTAAAATAATTTTCAAATAATAGAAACAAAGTTGCAAGGGGGATGGATCCACGAAAATATGAGAATTATGTTAGTCAAAAGTCAACAAGTGGCAACAACTGTGGTGTGACATATTATATACACACACACAACGAAGACATTGATTTGTTAAACAACTGCAGAGTTATGGTAGGATCTGAAGAAATATGTGTCTAGATCCCGGCAGAGCAATTGCTCTGGGTACTAAACCAGGCATTAAGGCAAGCAGAAAAATAATTAATTGTGGGTGTGTGTGTTTAATATGTTTATGAGGGAAATAACAGGATGGACAACAAACATTCAACTCGTGAAACTTGCTCCTCCCACAACATGAAAAATCTCCCTATAAAACATGCAGCATGCTCCTTCAACGTTCAAACCCTGATGCTTAGTCTGTTAGCTCATGACTAATCTTAGCATGCATATTGCAGCTACCCATTTTGAAAAGTAGACTTCATAATTGCCCAACTCCTTTTCAAGTCCAAATTTGCAATGGTTGTTCCATCCAAGCAAGAGAACTGGTCGTGATTTAAAAAAAAAAAAATTATCAAGTAGATTATTAAGGCAATGATCTTGAGATGATCGGGATATTCATGATTAATGCTTAATTATTTTAAAACAATATGGATGAAATTTCTATTATCATATTGGATCTTTAAATGCAGATCAATATGTAGGAGAGAAGAAGTTATCAAAATCCGGTGATCTTATATCGAGCTATTATCTATTGTCAAAGCAGGCATTATATTCTCGGCCACAGAAAAAAAGTCCATAACTGACAGTATTTCTACAGACTACAATATCTTTGGCTTGATTTCCAAGAAGTTGAATAATACACCTTACTTTTTCTTCTGTCCCATCGTTAATTTCTACAATATCTGTGACGTAATTATTTGGATAAGA
Organism: Platycarya longipes; assembly: GCA_036559045.1. NCBI lineage: Eukaryota > Viridiplantae > Streptophyta > Magnoliopsida > Fagales > Juglandaceae > Platycarya > Platycarya longipes. The sequence continues at coordinate 47,856,222 of CM071789.1, forward strand.
AATATCATTTATTTATTTTTCTTTGTAGTATTGGAAATAAGATGCGATAAAGACATTTAAACTAGAAACATCAAAACTGCTTCCTTGATTTCGCATACAGAAAAGAGAAAATATTGGGCAGACTGGTTAGACTAATTGACCTTTACATGATGGATCAATTATGGCGAGCTTGACCTACGTGCATGCGTTTTTATAGACATGATTACGTGCTTGAATTCTAAACCACTTTCTCAATGTGGAATGTTTAGCTTAGAGATTAATGATTAACACAGTTACACAAGGAAATGAAGGGAACAGAACAGGTTACAGAGTACATCCAATTACATGAGGAGATATATGATGTCCCCGGACGATGCTTTTACTGAAAGAATATGGTTGGTTTGGTTGAGCCAGCTTCGTACAATAATATATATTAAAACCGGACTCATGATCTTGATTGATGATCTTAATTTGTTTCAATTTATTTGAGCTTTCTTCATGCTCCAAGCACTCAATCTGTTGATCCCAATATTCTCAGTTCCATTATTGAAAACATACAGGTGAGTCTCAGCATCATTGATGGCCAATGTAGGATAAACTCTAGCTGTGATGCAAGCCTTTCCTTCTGCACCAAAGCTCTCCACGATAGAGTGATCAATCTGTAACAATTTTAATTAAGGGATCAAAACCAGAAAATATAAATGATGATTGGACCTAAGGTACGAAAGTCAAATGGCACGTGATATATATCAGCTAGCAGTCCTGTTATATTCACGATCACGTGTGAATGTCTAGGCATTGACTGCTAGGCATGGTTTGTTCACCCTAAGCAAAAGTCTTTATTTGTTGGTCCCGTTTTACTGCCATATTCAATTCTAATACGGATGAGACAACGGGGACACATGCCAAAGACATGTGGGACTAGCTTCTATCTTGCTTTGTTTAAAGCAATAGGCAATTGGTTTTGATAGTTCTGCTAGACCATTAAAATAAACTTTTTTTGATAAGTAGACCATTAAAATAAACTAACCCACATATAGTAAGGAAATTGGAAAGAACGTCGTGCACTGTCAAATTCAATGCATGTTTTAACTTCAAATCGAAGGACCAAATGAAGCTGCATATGATTTGTGGGAATATATAACAACGTTAAGCTTTGTATTTAGTAGTGCCTTTATTTTGTTTTGATTTGACAGAATAGGTTCAAGTATGGAGGTTTTTGAAGGAAGAAATAATCATCCAAGATAGTACTTCTTTTTGTTATTTTTGATAAAATAGAAAGAAGTAATCGAGAAATAACAGTAGGGAGGGGGCTTGGTGGGTAAGGAAAACTTGATCAGAAAGAAAAGGATTAGATATACCAAAGTGGGCGGTGGCAGTTTTGGTAGGGCTGGACTCTGAATCATACTGTATACATCTAAGGCGTGGAGAACATGAATACTTACTTTTCTTGATTTAGAAAGCAAATATTATCACCGATATTATCACAGCAACTCACCAAGCTTCTAAGTGACAGCTTCTCCTGAGTAGGGTCCACATCCACAAATGCCCCATAAGTGGTCTTATCATTATCTTGATTCAAGGAAGATCTGCCACACGATTTACACCCAAAAACAGTTTCAATGTTTGAAGTCTGGTAACGCTTGAGAGAGAGAGAGAGAGAGAGACCTGCTTTGGTCGCTGCACATCACCACCACATAATTGTTACGGGCTTTGAATATTCTGTAGAATACTGCTGTATATTCCTGCAGACCCTCTGAAGTCAAAACTAGCAACCCAAATGGCCCTAATCCACCTTTAACTGATGCATCCTTTTGAGTACAAAGTACTTGTGGGTCGGTCCAACTTGGATCCAGCACTTCAGCTTTAATAAAATCGCTTATTTCAAATGAAATCACAACGTCTGCCTGACAAGGATTGAGGAATGTTAGGGAAAATAGTCATCGATACATGTAAAGGGGACATAATAGCGCCTCTTTTGGCCTAGCTAGTGGGTTTTTCAAATAACTAAGGGAATGCAAATTTACCATGCTGCTTTAACAGCTTAATTTGTGTTGTATAATACTATATATAATCACATTAGTGAATTAAAACAAAAGGTTCACCTGTGTTGCTGTGAGACCAGAAACTTCAAGAACCGAACCCCCACTCAGCACTTGGTAAGGCAACTCAATCTGGGTTCCACGCAACGTTTCAATTTCTTTTATTGGCCATTGCACTAAATGTTTTCCAGATTTATCGAGCCAAATACTCCTTGGAATCGCCTGCAAAATGTGTCCAGAAACAGAGAAAAAATGTTGTTGCCTACTATGTTACAGGTTGTGATAGTTAACATTCACATTACAACTTGGTATTTAGTAAAACATTCATATAGAACTAGAATTACCTGAACTCCAGACCATCCCTTCTTGATATCATCAATAATACTTGAAGATTCATTTACCCAACCCCACAAGATTCTTCTGTGGAGTGGGTACTTGTTGTCAAAGAAAGTCTTTGAGGCATAAAATTTTCCATAATCATATCTCAAGCTTGAGTCTTTAAATGGTCCGTTGTCCGGAATGAAGATATCCTTCTCTGGGTTATAAGTCCCGATCATGTAGTAATCGTGTAGTGTATTAAAGAAGCCCACCTTGAGCACATATCTGACATCCGGACCATTACTTGAAGTGTCAATACCAAGTGGGCTTTTGATTAAAACTGGATAAAAATCAGGACATTCCCACATTCCTGTGTCCTTAGAAGAGTAAAGTGGTTTTACAGCTTCCTCCCAATGAACAAAATCATTACTCTTAAAGAGAATTGCTAAGCCCCGTTCTTCCTTTTGGCTCCCAATGATCATTCTCCAATTCCCATCACAGCCAAGCCAAGCAGTGGATGGGTCTCTGAAATAGGTTGCATTGATTTTGTTCTTGGAATTGGGTGTCAGTAGTGGATTATGTTTAAACTTAACCCATTCTGTAAGGAATGGGTCAGAAAAGTTTTTGGGCGCAGCCAAGTTTTGGACTTGGCGATTCTCAGAGTCAATTCCAGTGTAGAGAATGACCGGGTGGCCTCCGGGGAGGATCGTGGCAGAACCCGACCAGCAGCCGTTGTTGTCAGACTGCTGTGATGGGTAGATTGCTGGATCATGTGGGGTCAAATTCACGAGATCCCATTCGCTAAGGAATGGATCAGAAAAGTTTTTGGGCTCAGCCAAGTTTCGGACTTGGCGACTCTCAGGTTCAATTTCAGTGTAGAGGATGACCGGGAGGGCTTCGGGGAGTATCGTGGCGGAACCCGACCAGCAGCCGTTGATGTCGGACTGCTGTGATGGGGAGATTGCTGGATCATGTGGGGTCCAATTCACGAGATCCGTTGATGTAGAGTGGCCCCAGGTAATATTGCTGTCCCAAACTGCAGCTTTTGGGTTATATTGGTAGAACAGATGGTAGATTCCCGAACGTAACATTGGTCCTGCAAATATTACATAACTATGTAAATTACATTGTCCTGATTAACTTTCTTGAATGGAACCCAGCAAGGACTAGACTCAAACTTGACCTCTATTGTTTGTATGGTTTGCACTACTACATTGCGCTGGAGTTTAGAACAACTTGAACCTTCGTTTTTAAACGATTAACAGCTTATATGGTTTCTTGGTTTGGTTGATGATACCCATACCCAAGGATGATTTTCCAGCAGGTAATAATACTTTCTAAGTTGAATCAAAAGAAATAAGAGTGAAGATAAAAAGAGATGAAATAAGCAACGGTGAGGAACTTACCATTAGGATCTGTGCATCCAAACACACCCATTTGTCCATTCCACCATCACAACATGAGAAAATCAAGATGCGAAAAAAAAGACTCTGTAAGAGCTGTTAAGCAATAAACTAAAAAGAACAAGAAGTTGAAGAACAGACTAAAATGTAAACTAAAGATTTTCTTTTTTTTTTTGTTAAATATTGAAGAAAGGGGAAGAAATGGAAGAGGAACTGGTCAGGTGAGGAATACCATTCATCCAATTGTTGGGAGGCTGGAAGTGATAAGAAGTTCGGTAAGACTGATTCCCAGAAGTAGAATATTGTGCAGTTTGATGTCCGTGTACGTGAACATGGTGGAAAGGCTCAAGCTCAAGAACACCATGGCCAAAGAGGGAAAAGAAGAACATAAGCCAGATACAAGACACAGCCATGGTGGCTTTGGATGTAGTGCTAAGCTATTTATGAGAGGAAACCAAGCTGACTGTATATAAGCACAGTTTAGAGGGGGATTTCAATCTTCCGAATATATACCCAATGAGATGATTTTGCCCAGAAAATCTGAAACTGTGTTCAAACGATCGATGAATCAGAGTTCTTAGGAGAGATCCCCCTACGAGTTTTGAGTCGAAGGAGCCAAAAGTCAACTTCCGAATCGTCGATGAACCGGCAAACTTTATGTTGAACTACAGTCAAATTAATAGCTAATTTTGGCACAAACACAAATTTCTCAAAAACAGAATAATGAGTGGGGCTTGTAGCTGGCACTTAGCACTGCTTTTAAGACTTAAATCACGCACCCACTTTTTTTTTTTTTAAATAATAACAATTTACGAAATTATAGTGTAAATATCATTTTTCATATTTTATATATCTCATTTTTATCATAATTTTTCTTTTTATTTCTACTTAGGGTACAAGACCAAAACTGTGACTACAAGCATATTAAACTCTAGTATTTATATACCTCAGAACATTTTATCATTTAGCTTTATTAATTATCATTCATATACACTATACTTCCAGAGTCTCATTATTCGGTCAAGTAGTCTCCAATCCTTTAATCTAAATCCAAATCAAGGGACAAGAACTAATATAATCACCACAAAACAACTTTGAACTAATAAAGAGAATTCAAACTCTTAAAAACAAAACCATAAAACAGAGAGAGAGAGAGAGTTCAGACTGGGGTCGCGAACAGAGGTTCTGACAGTGTAACCATGTGGCAGAAGAAATTTGACGAGCCACGAATTGAGAAAAGAAGCCAGAAACCCAGAAAGTAAATCTAGAAGAAAGGCTGGAACTCGTGCCTGCGACAGTGACAAATAAACCCTAGCAGAGAGCCTGAGAAATGAAGACAGGAATGAGGGAGAAATGGAGGGGAAAGTGGAAACCGCAGGAGACAACTTGGAGAGAGGGAGAATTAGAATGAAGTCGGAGTTGTGCTAGTGAGAGTGAGAGTGAGTGTCATGAGTGTGGCTTCACTCTATAATTTTTCATGAAGTCGATATTCATCACATTCATACATATATATGAACAGTTTAAATATATACTATTTATATGTGTGAGTATAATGTGTTTCCTTCACTCAATATATATATTTTTTTATTACATTTGGTCTAGCTACAGTGTCGATCAAATCTGACCCCAACTCTGATTTCACTGTAGGTGAAAGCCATATGTTTTGCATTTGCCTAAACCCACCGTAGGGAATTATTGAGCTTTATTATACAAACACTTAATTGGATTTGCAAATGCATATGCATAATCCAATGGGAGTGCTCAGCATCCCATTCCACCAATAAGCAATTCCACCTTTTCATTTCCGCCGATTGGAAGTTTGATATCAGATGGTTCTATTTCCGGGCACAATTCACCCTTCCCTTCTCTATCCTGTTTTGCCCCCTTTTACAGACGCCAAATCTTGAGCAAAAGTTCTGCCACTTCGGTTCCGTCAGACGAATCTTTCAGGCTTCGCTTCAATTTAGTAAGTTCAACCTTATTAAGCGTTTATCAAGAGCCTTGATCTTTTAGAAGTTGTTTGGAGAGAGCTTTTCTATGAGCTTGCTAAGGCAATGAGTTCAATGGCAAAAGCCTTGATGTTAATAAGGCTGATGGTACTGTGAAGTATCGGCATCTCCAGTAGATAAGTTAACTCCGTTTCTGGGTGATAATGACTTTTTATGCATGTAAAAGCTTTGATGGATTATTATGAGGATGATGTAGCGATGAATTGTGCGGGCATTTGGGACAAATACATGCACTGACCAGGTGTAACTAATTAGTCAATTCACTTCGTAAAGTTGACTTTTTCTAGCTATCTATCTAAGAGAAATGATCTCCCGAATATTTTTCCCTTCGATGATTATTTTTCTGGTTATCATTCTGTTTAAGTACTTAACATTTTAGGTTTATTAATATGTATCTAATAATGTTTCTTTGATGTTTCTATAACACAAAACCTTACGGGGTTTTGAAGATTATCTAGTTTCAATATGCGTTTTGTATGTTGAATGTGGTGAAAGGTGGTTGACTTTTAAATAGTGTTGCTAGCATGCTAGGTCATTTTTTTAGGAGCTTTTGTTTGTTTTTCCTTTAGCGTTGTTTTTGTTTGTAGTTGTCAAGTCACGGCTGTTATTTTCTATGGATTTGGGTTTGTTTTAAACACTAGCAAAGCCTTGTACTATCAAGTTGCCATTAAATCGACACATAAGGAGAATGATTGACGTTATAGTTATTACGATGAACGCTATGGATATGATTTGTTATTTCACGTGCTCACATCTTCATTTTTCCAAAACTTACTTTAAATATGCTCATGTTACTGCACGAGATATAAGACTGCGATTTGTTTTATTTTTCATTTATTTTAGCTGACCACAGTTAGGTGTTAGTGTTGACAACTCTAAGTTCCCCTCTCTTATTTAATAAATATTGTTATTTGATTAACTGTTTTTGTTGGAGGAGGAAAAAACTGAGGTAAGATGATTCTTATTGGTTTTACAATGCAATGTTATTTTATCGTTTTCTCATCTACTTGGGGTTATGAGATTGAGATTGTTTGTTGATTGTATTGAATTAGGAGGAAGATTTTGATCATTCAAATCGGGAAACATGCAGGAAAAAGAATTGAATGAGATAGGGAATTCTGAGAGAGAGGACATCGAGCAGATTCAAGAAGAGCCAGAGGATTTGAAGAGACTCACACCATGGAAGAGACAGATACAATTAGAGGACTTCTGGCTAGCTCAGTTATCGGAATCATTTACAGTGTGATAGTGATGAAGCTTAATCCCACTACTGGGCTAGTCCCCTGTTGATGTCATGAAAATCTCAACTGACCAGGGCAGGAAAATAAATCATTCCCAGCCCACTGGAGCGAGTTGGGCTTCGATAGGTGTCGTTTGAGGCCCCCGATGAGATTTCGGTGCGGCCATACGTACGCGGATAACATATAAATAAATATAAAAATACAGTATTTACGTGGTTCGGCTTAAGGCCTACGTCCACGGGGTTTTGGGGAGGGGAATCCACTATTATGAATATTTTTACAGTCTCTCAGGGCTCTCACTGTACATGAATAAAATACATGATTCTACTGGTCTAAACTATTGGGTTCATCTGAGAAGATGAAGTAGTCGATCCGAGAGAAGAGAGGAATTATCGTTCAGCCAGAGAGTCATCCGTCCCCCCTGATCTTTTGATGGTTGCCTTTATATATAAGCTGGGATCTGGATCTTATTTCTTGCGTGTGTCAGTCTACATTCTTTATGTTTTGTCTCCCATGTGATCTGATCCACTTAACTCTTTCTCATTCTTGTCTTCTAGTGCACTTAATAATAGACCTGGGCCCTACTTGGGATATTTCACCCTCACATTACCCTGCGAATTCTTAGCAAAGGAACTTTGGTGGGAATTCTAAAATATCCGAAAACTGGGATGGTAGTAATTTGTCTTCCGAGCCTTATTAAACCTTAAGTGTGATGATTTGTGGGCGAATCGTGGGTAGCGTCACCTTACCTTTTTATTGAAAGTTCTCATTCAGATGATCTGCCGAGTGGTGATGGAGTTGTCTGAAGGTGAGCGAACCGAGGGCCGAGGCATGGAGCCCAGGTGACCCCGCGGTCTGAGGGGCGAGGCATGGAGCCCAGGCGACCCCTTTGGCAAGCGGACCGAGGGCCGAGGCATGGAGCCTAAGCGACCCCGCGGTCTGAGGGCCGAGGCATAGAGCCCAGGCGACCCCTTTGGCGAGCGAACCGAGGGCCGAGGCATAGAGCCCAGACGACCCCGCGGTCTGAGGGGCGAGGCATGGAGCCCAGACGACCCCTTTGGCGAGCGGACCGAGGGCCGAGGCATGGAGCCCAAGCGACCCCGTGGTCTGAGGGGCGAGGTATGAAGACCAGGCAACCCCTTTGGCGAGCGAACCGAGGGCCGAGGCATGGAGCCCAAGCGACCCTGCGGTCTGAGGGGCGAGGCATGGAGCCCAGGCGACCCCTTTGGCGAGCGGACCGAGGGCCGAGGCATGGAGCCCAAACGACCCTGCGGTCTGAGGGGCGAGGCATGGAGCCCAGGTGACCCCTTTGGCGAGCGGACCGAGGGCCGAGGCATGGAGCCCAAGCGACCCCGCGGTCTGAGGGGCCAGACATGGAGCCCAGGCGACCCCTTTGGCGAACGGACCGAGGGCCGAGGCATGGAGCCCAAGCAACCCCGCGGTCTGAGGGGCGAGGCATGGAGCCCAGACGACCCCTTTGACGAGCGGACCGAGGGCCGAGGCATGGAGCCCAAGCGACCCCGCGGTTTGAGGGGCGAGGCATAGAGCCCAGGCGACCCCTTTGGCAAGCGGACCGAGGGCCGAGGCATGGAGCCCAAGCGACCTCGCGGTCTGAGGGGTGAGGCATGGAGCCCAGGCGACCCATTTGGCGAGCGGACCGAGGGCCGAGGCATGGAGCCCAAGCGACCCCGCAATCCACAAGCGGTCATTGGCGGGAAACCAGGTGTGCGAGGGTTTACGTGCAAGCCTGGACCCGAGATTCAACCCCGCGATTCGCAAGCATTCGAGATGAGGCTTGTCGAGTGAGCTTGGTGCATGATTGCAAGCCTCGAGCCTATCATGGATGTAAGGACTTGACGAGTGAACTTGGGTACAGGACCTCAAGTCTCGAGCCCTTGACGAACGAATTGTTGGGCTGGTCATGGATGGCCGGACGACCCCGTGACTAAACCTGATCCCGTATGACGAACATGGAACTGGTGTTGCCGTGGAATGGGCGCTTCAACTTTGAGCTGCAAAACAATCTTGTTAAATAGAAATATGAATTTTCATGCCACTAAGTCCAAGTGTTGGGTCCGAATTTGCATATGCATTCGAAGTATAAAATTTGTGAAAATTGATTTGTAGTATTGCAGCATTTTTGATTTCCATAATCTGAGGTGACGAGTGACCTCTAAAAATAAAATAGGCAAAATTTCGGACGAGACACTTGCTGTATGTAAATAAATTTTTAAATGGAAAAGGCGAATGGTGGGGAGCTGGGAACACAGCCCCCATGTGTTAGGCGAGCATGATTATTCCAAATGAGGTGAAATGGGAAGTCTGAGTGAGCCAGGTGAGCTGAGTTGATCCGTACATGAGCTGTAGGCGTGCAAGGGGCGGTCTGAGCCCATGTGGTGACCGAATGGTGGTCACGAATAAACGAATGGCGAGTTATTATTATTATTATTTTTAAATGAATGTGTATTGGGAGAGCGCCGTGAAGTTGACGAGCTGAAGGAGAGTTCGTTGGCGAGTTATGCATGGTGCCGGTGAAGTGAGGAAGAAACGGCGAGGATGCATGGCGAGCTGGGTTGGCGATCTATTGGCGAGCCGTATGCTGAAGTGTGAGGGCGTGAAGCGAACTACTTTGGGCGAGCTGTGAAGGAGAAGGTGAACTGGTTTGGCGAGCATGCATGGCGAGGTCTGAAGGCGAAGTGGCGAGCACGATGCCTGTCAATAAATTGGGCGAGCTGAGTTTGGTGGTTTGTTGGCGAGCGGGTTGCGTGGCGAGCAGCTTCGGCGAGCTGGCGGGCTACGGCCGAGCTAGATGAGGCAAGCCCGTGTGGTAAGCTGTTGTTTTCTTAATAAAGGTGTACCGGGCGAGTGTGTGAGCCGTGAGGTTGGCGAGGTGTGGAGTCGCCGGCGAGCTGTGAATGTGCTGTGATGGCGAGTACGGTGTATGGCGAGTTGAGTGTTTCCGAGAAGTGGTTCAGGCAAGATGTTTCCGAGTGCAGTGGTCGAGCTTAAGGTTACTGTGGGCGAGTCCTTGATGTCGTGGGTGTGATGGCGAGTGTGAAATGATCCGTGAGATAGGGGTGGTGCTCTGTTGGGCGAGCGCTGTGAGTTTGGCGAGAGGGCGAACTAGTGAGAAGGCAGGTTGTTTGAGGATGGTCTGGACGAGCATGATAGTCTATGGCGAACGCCAGATAAATGGCGGGCCCCCATCTGTGTTGGATGAGCTGTGTAACTGGCGACCCCACTTTGCCGTGAGAGAGTTGGGCGACTGGCGAGAGGAATTTTTAGAGAGGTGGCGAGCTGTGAAAAGTCTTGGGCGAGGGTGAGCCATGAGGTTGGCGAGCTGGGTGGCGAGCATGCACGGTGAACTGGGTGGCGAGCATTGTGCATGGCGAGCTGGGTGGCGGGTGTGCATGGTGAGGTCGGCGAGGTGAGAGTCACCGGCGAGTACGGTGCATGGCGAGCTGGGTCTGCTGCGGGCGAGCTGGATGAGGCAAGCCTGTTCGGCGACTGTGTATGCCACGGTGAGCTGGAGAGCTGGATGAGCATGCATGGAGACAGAAAACTCTGACGGTCACGTGACCGCCGGCAGGCCTACAGAGCTCACGGCGGGAAGCCGTGAGCTTGTGCTGTGTCCGGCGTGCTCCCGAGATGGACTCGGGAGTACACCCGTGCCGCCTTTCATGGGCCCGCCGAGGTGGTGGGGCCAGAAAGTGCCGGCGGTCCAAAAAGGACCGCCGACGAGGTGATGGGACACATGGCGGGGCGCCATGAATTAGTGGGCGCCCGCGCGCATTTTACTGGGCACGGTGATGTCGTGCTCATGCTTTGGGCATTCGACCCTCGCCAGCGAGAAGTTCTTCGCCGGAAGGGACACAACAGTCCCAGACAGAAACCGCCGGCAAGCCATCTGGTGGTCGCCGGCAGGACGCTTCATGCCGAGGCGAGCGCTGCACTGGGTAACTTCCCGAGAGTGCCGGCGAGTAGTTTTCCAGCAGAATGACCCGCTGGCACCGTGAGCCATTCCGATGGGAGAGTGGCCTCCGGTGGGACAGAAGCAGCCGGCAGTCCCGTAGGTGACCGCCGGCTGCCTTGAGGTTGAGCCACGGGACCTGCATGGGTCCCGTGTGTTTACGGCATGCAAGCACGCCGACTTGCGTGCATGCATGTTTCGTGCATGTCTCCGGTAGGGGACGCCCTGCCGGAGACAGAAAATCCCGGCGGTCACGGTGGTCGCTCCGGGAACGGGCCACGGGACTAGCCTTAGTCCCGTGGTGCAAGGTGGGTGTGCATGCCCTGTGCATGCATGCCTGTGCCACCGGTTGCGGGCCCGCCACCGTGGCGGGCCCAGAAAATTCCGGCGGTCACAAAGGGACCGCTGGCGGAGCTCCACGACTCGCGGCGGGGCGCCGCGAGTCCCTGGGTGCACGCCCAGAAACTGCGCACGGCACTTTGCCATGCCCGTGTGCATGGCACTGTACAGTGCCATGCACACGTGACCCCACTGTGCACTTAAGTGCACAGTGTTTTTCTCAGTCCAGTACATGTGATCTATCTATATGCACTGTGCTGTGTTCGTCTGGTTTTTACCTGGCGAGCTTGTATACAGACTATTTTTGTAAAATAAAAATAATAAGTGGCGAGTGTAGTGTTTGCGAGAGAATATCAACTTATTTTCTATCCAAAAGAGACGAGAGACAGGTCTCTCTTCTAGGCGAGATATTCTCTCGCCTTTATTCGATATTATACAAAAATAATAAATTTAAAAATATTCATCTGGAGATACCGTTTGCGTGTCTGAGAAGTCGTCCAGTGTTCTAGAAAATCATCATTTTCCCACTTCTGGTCTAAAGATCCCACAGACGGCGCCAATATTGATGTCATGAAAATCTCAACAGACCAGGGCAGGAAAATAAATCATTCCCAGCCCACTGGAGCGAGTTGGGCTTCAATGGGTGTCGTTTGAGGCCTCCGGTGAGACTCCGGTGCGGCCATACGTACGCGGATAACATATAAATAAATATAAAAACACAGTATTTACGTGGTTCGGCTTAAGGCCTACGTCCACGGGGTTTTAGAGAGGGGAATCCACTATTATGAATATTTTTACAGTCTCTCAGGGCTCTCACTGTACATGAATAAAATACATGATTCTACTGGTTTAAGCTATTGGGTTCATCTGAGAAGATGAAGTAAGCGATCCGAGAGAAGAGATGAATTATCGTTCAGCCAGAGAGTCATCCGTCCCCCCTGATCTTCTGATGGTTGCCTTTATATATAAGCTGGGATCTGGATCTTATTTCTTGCGTGTGTCAGTCTACATTCTTTATGTCTTGTCTCCCATGTGATCTGATCCACTTAACTCTTCCTCATTCTTGTCTTCTAGTGCACTTAATAATAGACCTGGGCCCTACTTGGGATATTTCACCCTCACATCCCCAACCTCAATGTCTCGGCTCCTCCTCTCCTTGCCTTTGTCTTCATCAGGACATGGACTGCACTGCTTGAGAAAGCAGGAATTGTATTGATTCCATTCACCCGACAGGAGAATACCATAATTCAGGCTTGTGCAGTGGCACGTTATAGCATTGCTGTTGGGGTTAGTGATTTTGATATATTTTTTTTTTGGCAGTAAAAAAGGTTTCTCCTTCTGTTAACTTTCTAATATTTAACAAAATACTATTGCATAAGTTATATCTTAGCCACTTATGGGATTGCAGGTGGTTTTGGGTCTTACCTGTTTACAAAGACATATGAACAAGCAGGGGTTGATACAGAGGGGAATACTCTGGGAGCACCAAGGAGCCCGGGATTGGTTGGATGACTGGTTTCCTTTTTGTAAGCACAACTTTGTTGGGCTGTTGTAATTTTTTTTCTATGAAAATAGGGAGAAAAGAATTGTTGTTCCTCATTACTGAAGTTTGTACTTCATGAAAAGTTGTGCAAGAAAGACTTGCATGTGATGAAAGGAGATAACAAATGATCACCCTTTTTTTGCTATTTCCATACCAAGTACATATTTAGTGGGACTTCTATTTTTTTAGTTTTTAATTATAAATATTTCAAATTGTGCTGTGCAGGTTTTTCTATCACAGTGCCCTCCAATGGTTTCCTACCTTTGGGTTAGTTATGCCCTGCTTCAATTCTTTAAACTTTATTTTATCTAGGCTTTAAAGGTAGTAAAATCATATGTTTATGTTTGATGACTGTGTTACTCTGGGATATATGACTTTAACTTGGAGAAGAACTAGATTCTGTGTTAAATTATTAAATTCCGCATTTAAATAATAAAGGAAAAGAAAACTTGGATGTAGATTGTTATCTAGCAGGTTTTGAATAGAATATGATTTTATGAGCTAATATTTTTTTCATAAAATAGATAAAAAAGCATTTTAAACTGGTTTCATTCGGTTAATGAAGGGATCAGAATAGGTTACAGATTACATGATGCAGCATCATGGTATATATGATGTCCTCGGATGATGCTTTTGCTGAAAGAATTTGGTTGGTTTTTGTTGAGCAAGCTACGTTAATATATTAAAACCGGTCTCAGATCTTGATTGATGATCATAATTTGTTTCAATTTATTTGAGCTTTCTTCATGCTCCAAGCACTCAATCTGTTGATCCCAATATTCTCAGTTCCATTATTGAAAACATACAAGTGAGTCTCAGCATCATTAATGGCCAATGTAGGATAAACCCTAGCTGTGATGCAAGCCTTTCCTTCTGCACCAAAGCTCTCCACTCTATAATTTTAATTAAGGGATCAAAACCAGAAAATATACATGAGATTAATTAGGAAGCAATATCAAATGTACAAAAGTCAAATGGCACATGATATATATATATATATTATAAAATTAAATAAAGAAACTACTATTGTAAAAGAAAAATATATAAGAAACTTTTTGGAACTCTTAAGAACTGAAACTTTATTCTCTCTCTATATTTTCTTATGAATTTCATAACAACTGAAACTCATATTTATAGGCGTTGAAATTACTATGCAAGTTACTGTGCAAGACTTAAAATAATGATAGTGGGGTCATTCACCAAATAATTAAGAGGGCGGGGTGTTCGCTCCCAATAATTCATAACACTCCTCTTGAATGACCACCCATAAAGAATCTGCCTCGTTAAAACCTTGCCAAGGAAAAATCCTATGGGAAGAAAAACTAATGGCGAAAGAAAAAGAGTATAGTCTTTTTATATATCCACAAATACTTTAAGATTGCCTCATTAAAACCTTGTAAAGGAAAACCCAGTGGGACAAAACCTTAGCGAAGGAAAAAGAGTACAATCAATACAAGTGTTCAGGACTTTTACTCTCCCAGGAAAGTGCATGACGATAGATTTTTGAGTGTTCATATTTTAATATTCTGCATAATTTTCTTGAATGTCGCAGTTGATGATGCTTTCATGAATAAATCTACCAGATTATCACTTGACCATATATTTGATATATCCTCTTTTGATTTGAATGATAAGTAGCATTATTTTCGTATAAAATTATTGGACTATCATTGATCATCGGAAGACCGAACTTTTCTTGAATATGTAGAATCATTGATCTCAATCAAAATACACTCTAAACTTGATTTCATGAATTGCAATAATTTCTGAGTGATTTGAAAATGTAGAAAATAATATCTGGTTGACAGACTTAGTAGAAATCTGATACCTGCAGTAATACTTAAACTCCCCCTGATAATATGTATTAGTGTTTCAAGTAATAAACAAATATTATTTCAGCATATATAACAGATTACGAATTCAAACATGATTTCCATCTAAATAATGCATTAGAGAAAATATGATAATATTTTCATCTAAAATTTTCTCCCCCTCATTCGGCGTTATTAGGGAGAACTTGTTTATATACGGCGGAAATAACATTAGAAACCATTCATGTATGATAAAAGTTGTAAAAATTTTGAGGTCTAATATTATCGGCTCGACAGAAAATCAAATCCGTTTGACATTGTTGACAAACAAGATTTTGAAGAGATTTGAAGGCTTTGGGTTGTTTAAATATAACCAATTTTATCATTAGTTTACTCCAGCAAAAAGATCTCGCATTTATCATAGATTCAGTTGTTGTTCATCCAGAATGATATTATGTCTGATAGAAATTCTAATGTCCCAGATTTGAACCATGAACTTTTTATATCTCAACCACTTATATTTTCTCCTGAGGCCGTAAATACCATGATAGAAGCAGAGATATATATTTCTAGTAAATCTGATCCTGGAATTGTTGCAGCATCAAGAACCCTCAGTGCTCAATATGCAGTCTCTCTTACAACCATGTCTCAGAGGCTACTGGTGAGAACGAGTGAGGTTGATCATCTTAAAAATTAAATATCTGAATTGCATCAAACGCTTGCAACTAAAGATAGAAAAAATAAAGATTTAAGACAAGAAAACAAGGAGCTAAAGAAACTTGTAGACTGATATTCTCGTGACCTGAAAACACGAGTAGAAGAGCTGGAACGAGAGAAAGTTCAGATACAATGTCAACAACAGCAGCTAACTGCAGAGGTTCAGCGTTTACAAGAAAATAGGGATAGCTGTAATTAATCTCGCTGGTTTTTGAAATTATGCATCCAGCATATCCTGTAAAGTGAGATTAGAAGAGATGATGGTTTGTCTTGTTCTTATTTCCATTTCTATAAAAACCGTTTTTAGCTTTATTTAGTACGCATCAAATCTTTTTCTCATATCTATAATTCATCTGTATTTGCATTCTTATTCTATAAATTCCCAATGGCTCATCAATTTCCTTTCACTATTTCTCACGATCAACATATGAGGTGTTCTTTACCTCAATTACAAGTTATTCCTGCATCTTCCGCAGGTGTCATGTTGCAGCAAGCGAATGATTTGGCTAATAAGTCAGATCGTGAAGCCGTTTATGAGCTGGTGACTCTCGGCACCCGATACTCCTCCTCTATTGTTGGGTTTTCCAACCGATTACAATTCAAAAATCGTCAGATTGAGGAGCTTAACGAGAAGGTTTCCGTACTTCAACGACTCGTTCATGAGTCTAATAGAAAAATTACAGACTTAAAACAAGAGAATAAGGATTTAAAATCCTTACTTGTCTCTTCATTTCGACTGCCTAATCCTTTAGATAAGGATAACATGTTGCTTTATGAAGAGCAAATGCATTTGAGAGATGAGGCTAGAAGTCTCAAATTCTTGTAACTCATTTATCAATTGAATAATAAGATCTTTCTTTTTCAAATGCATTCCTTGAATTTATAGCAGCTCTTGTGATCTCTTCAGTAGTTCTAACAAGATAAATCATCAACGTAAACTGCAATAATGACAAATCCGGATTCTGATAAAACACATGGGCATATAGGATTATTCTCAAATCCTTCTTTCAATAGATACTCATTGATTTAATTATACTACATGCATCCGGATTGCATTAACCCATATAAAGATCTTTGAAACTTTATAAAGTACATACTCCTAAATTTACTTGGATTAGATGCTTCAAGTATCGTATATTTTTATATATGTAATGATCTAATGATCCTTATAAATATGCAGTGACCACATTCATTAACTGCATATCTAATCATTTTGTAATAACCAAATCGATTAAAAATATGAATGTGATTGCATTCATAACAAGGAAACATGTTTTCTCATAACTACTCTCGAGTTTTTGCAGGAAACCTTGTACGACAAATTGTACCGCACAATTTCATTTCTCATTACGCTTTCATATAAATACTCACTTATATCTTATAGGCATTACACCCTTTGCTATTTAGACAACAGGTCCAAATACCTTTCGCTTTGCTAGCGATTTTAATTCAGCTTTAATAGCTGCTTTTCAGTTTGGCCAATCATTTCTACGTCGACATTCTTCGACAATTCTTGACTAACTTTCTTCATTACTTCTGGTAATGTCAAGTGTTATCATATATGTTGTCGACAACAGTTTTATTTCTATCCATAAATTTTCCAGTACTCATGAAATGTATTGAAATCTCATTGTTTCTCTCCAGGGGAAAACATTTCATGAAACACCTCTACAGGAGGTTCTTCTTCAAGAGTTATACTCTTTAGGAGTTACCTCTTTAGGAGGATTATATTTTATACAAAAAAATACAGTCTCTTCATGAGCACCGATTTTTTTTTTCTTTTGCACCAATAGGTCTTTAACACTTCAGGTGTATCTTAGACTCATCTATTGCTGTTTTAACAATTTGTCCTTCAAGGATTTCAATTATTGCTTAAGCATTAACAGCAGTAATATATGATTTTACAACACCTTTAATGTCAGTAAATATATCCTGTAACTGATTTGCAATACAAATAGATAATCCTTTGAACTTCTGGTTCACATTCATTTGTAAGAGGATCAAATTTAGACAGGATTTTATTATCCCAAGTAATTTCTTGTCGTGCTTCAGGTACTGATATTTCATTATTTTAAAACATGATGAAATATTAATAAGCTTATATATAAAAGTTTAGTATAAGTAAATCAAGTGTTTGACCGTACAATAGGTACATGACCAATGTTCAGTCATACCACATCTATGACAAACATCTTCATCTTTTTATAAAGAATTATTCTGATGGCATTTACCCTTTTCTGAGTTGGATCACTTCTGGTGATATGATATATTTTTATCATTTTTTGTGTTGTCGCTTTTGGGACCAACACTTCTATAGTTTTTCTACCACGTCTACACCCTTAATTCCTTTGAAAGGATGTACCATTCACTTCTGGGAATGGTATAAATTCAATATCATTAATAGGACGTAACTAGTGATTTATTAATAAAAATTCATTATTTAGCTCAATCACTGGAAGACAAAATAAAAGTTCAGAATATTTGTTGAACTTTCACTCTCGATATTACTACTGCAGGAGCACATTCGAGATATGAAAAATAATATATGTCTTCTTTTAAATATCATCATCAGTGATCTTTTCACTGCATAATTTTAATATTGAACTGATTTTAAAGAGTGTAGAATATTCAATATCACTTTTAAAATCTTGTAATTTCAGGTGCAATAAGTCATAATGATCTTTTGAGAGGATTACATCTTCTGGTACTTATATCTCTCTCTTAATTCATTTCACACAGTAAAATAATTTTTCATCATGAGATACACAGCACGGTCCTTCAGGGACACATGATTTTCTTCTATGATTGTATCTCTTAAGTTTATCACCATATCCAAATGGATCTCATCAAGGATCCTGAATAAATAACATTTTTCCAGAAATGTCAATAATAATAAATTTTAATATTTGACATTATATATATATAAATCACAAAAATAAATCTGTGGATTTAAGAAATATATTCACAAATATTACCTTTAATATTTATCTCGAGGAATGCAAATAATATATTGAAAATTTTACTTGAAGTAGAAGACCACTAGTTTCAATATCGGTAGAACCTCGTGCTGATAACGTGTTATAAAACTAAAGAAAGAAACTACTATTGCAAGAGAGAAATATATAAGAAACTCTTTAGAACTCTTAAAAACTGAAACTTTCTTCTCTCTCTATATTTTCTTATGAATTTCATAACAACTGAACCCCATATTTATAGGCGTTGAAATTACTATGCAAGTTACTGTGCAAGACTTAAAATAATGGTGGTAGGGTCATTCACAAAATAATTAAGGGGGCACGGGCCGCCCCCAATAATTCATAACAATATACATATATATCAGCTAGCAGTCCTGTTATATTCATGATCATGTGTAAATGTGTAGGCATTGAATACTAGGCATGGTTTGTTCACCCTAAGCCAAAATGGATTTATTTGTTTGTCACGTATTACTGCCATATTCAATTCTAATACAGATGAGATCGAGGGACACATGCCAAAGACGTGGGGCTAGCTAGATCTTGCTTTGTGTAAAGCAATAGGCAATTATTTTATATAAGAGTTTTGTTATATAGTTATTTTTACATATTATTTACGTACTCTACTGATGTATTGAAAGAATATCATATGTGGAGAAAGTACTAATATATAGGAGCGGACGATTTAGAAAGCAAAGATTTTCATGGATATTATCACAACAACTCACCAAGCTTCTAAGTGACAGCTTCTCCTGAAGAGGGTCCACATCCACAAATGCCCCATAAGTGGTCTTATCATTATTTTGATTCAAGGAAGATCTGCCACACGATTTACACCCAAAATGAGTTTCAAAGTTTGAAGTTGTCAGAAATAAAGTAGAGTGGCTTATTTGTAAATAGTCAGAAAGTATATAATATAATTGAAATGTATTTTATGTTCATTAACTGTAATAGTATAAATACTATGTACATTTCATTTTGATTTATTTGGAATATGGAAGGGGTTTTCTTCATTTTGCTCTTCGACTCTTGCTCTATTTTTTAGAATATTTTCCTTCTTTGTTTGTTTACAAAAGTGTGGCAACAGTACTTTTGATGACTTGATGAGAGAGAGAGAGAGAGTTGCTTTGGTCGCTGCACATCAGCACCACATATTTGTCATGGTCTTAAAAATATTATGTAGAATACTGCTATATATTCCTGCAAGCCCTCTGAAGCCAAAACTAGCAACCCAAATGGCCCTAATCCACCTTTAACTGATGCATCCTTTTGACTACAAATTACTTGTGGGTCGGTCCAACTTGGATCCAGCACTTGAGCTTTAATAAAATCGCTTATTTCAAATGAAATCACAACATCTGCTTGACAAGGTTTGAAGAATATTAAGAAAATAATGATCAATACATGCAAATGGGGAAAATAATAGCCTGTTTTGGCCTAGCTAGTGGGTTCTCCAAATAACCAAGAATACAAATTTATCTTGCTGGTTTAACAGCTTATTTTGTGTTATATGATACTGCAATCACATTACTAAATTAAAACAAAAGGGTTCACATGTGCTGCTGTGAGACCAGAAACTTCAAGCACTGACCCCCCACTTAGCACTTGGTAAGGCAACTTGATCTCAATTCCACGCAACGTTTCAATATCTTTGATTGGCCATTGCACCAATTGTTTTCCGGATTTATCGAGCCAAATACTCCTTGGAATTGCCTGAAAAGTGTGTCCAGAAACAGAGAAAAAATGTTGTTATCGACTAATATTACAAGTTGTGATCGTTAACATTCATCGTTAACATTCAAACATTACAACTTGATATTTAGTAAAACATTCATATAGAACTAGAATTACTTGAATTCCAGACCATCCCTTCTTGATATCATCAGTGACACTTGAAGATTCATTTACCCAAGCCCACAAGATCCTTCTGTGGTGTGGGTACTTGTTGTCAAAGAAAGTCTTTGAGGCATAAAATTTTCCATAATCATATCTCAAGCTTGAGTCTTTATTGAACAGTCTGTTATCTGGAATGAACATATCCTTGTCCGGGTTATAAGTTCCAAGCTTGTAGTAATCATGTGCTGTCTCAGCCAAGCTCACCTTGAGCACATATTTGACATCCGAACCATTACTTAAGTGTCAATACCAAGTGGGCTTTTGATCAAAACCGGATAAAAATCAGGACATTCCCACATTCCTGTGTTTTTAGTAGAAGAGTACAGTGGTTTTTCAGCTTCTTCCCAACGAACAAAATCATTGCTCTTAAAGAGAATTGCTAAGCCCTGTTCTTTATTTTGGCTCCCAATGATCACTCTCCAATTCTCATCACGCCCAAGCCAAGCAGTGGTTGGGTCTCTAAAAGAGGTTGCATTGATTTTGTTCTTGGAATTGGGTGCCAGTATTGGATTATGTTTGAACTTAACCCATTCCCTAAGGAATGGGTCAGAAAAGTTTTTGGGCGCATCCAAGTTTTGTACTTGGCTATTCTCAGGGTCAATTCCAGAGTAGAGGATGATCGGGTGGCTTCCGGGGAGGATCGTGGCGGAACCCGAAAAGCAGCCATTGATATCGAACGGCTGTGATGGGTACATTGCTGGATCATGTGGGGTCCAATTCACGAGATCCGTTGATGTAGAGTGGCCCCAGACAATGTTGCCCCAAACTGCAACTTTTGGGTTATATTGGTAGAACAGATGGTAGATTCCCAAATATAGCATTGGTCCTACAAAAAATACATTACATCCCTATGTAAATTACATTGTCCTAATTAACTTAGCTTGAATAGAAACCAGCAAGGAGCCTTAAATATATATATATATATATATATAACACCAGAATGACCCAAAGTTTATCTCTATTGTTTGTATGGTTTGCACTTCGCATACACTACATTGCGTTGGAGTTTAGAAGAACTTGAAACTTTGTTTTTAAAAGATTAACAGCTTATATGGTTTCTTGGTTTAGTTGATGATTACCCATACCCAAGGATGATTTTCCAGCCATTGAAAAAGTAATACCATAATAATACTTTCTAAGTTGAATCAAAAGAAATAAGAGTGAAGATAAAAATAGATCATGAAATAAGCAACAGTGAGGAACTTACCGTTAGGATTTGTGCATCCAAACACACCTATTTGTCCATTCCATCATCACAGCATGTCACAGGAGAAAATCAAGATGCCAAAAAAAACAAACACTGGTAAGAGCTATATTAAGCAATAAACCAATAAGAACAAAAAGTTGAAGAAACAGACTAAATGTTAAACTAAAGGAAAAAAAAAACACTTTTTTTGGTTAAATATTGAAGAAAAGGGAAGAGGAATACCATTCATCCAATTGTTGGGAGGCTGGAAGTGATAAGAAGTTCGATAAGGCTGATTCCCAGAAGTAGAATAATAATGTACGTGTAGTTTGATATTCTACGCTTCGATGAAAATGGTGGAAAGGCTCAAGCTTAAGAACATGACCATGGCCAAAAAGGGAAAAGAAGAACATAAGCCAGATACAAGACACAACCATGGTGACTTTGGATGTAATGCTCAGCTATTTATGAGAGAAAACCAAGCTGGCTGTGACTGTATATATATAAGCAGACTCTAGAGGGGGATTTAAATCATCCTCCGAATATATACACAATGATCAGATGATTGATCTTTGGCCCACAAGATCTGAAAGTGTATTCAAACAATCGAAGATTTAAAGTTCTTAGGATCAGTTATCTGTTGGTTGTTGCTCCTTTATATTCCCACATCGGTGGGATCTGTAAAAAGGGGCAAGGCCAAGGTCTATTTAACTTAGTTTAATTACATCAGTCAGAAACTTATCTAGTAACTTTTAACTTTAGTAAAATTCTTCTGTAGCCCTTTTTTGTATGTAAAAAGGAAGAGAAATAAAAGTTAAAATTTTATTAGTGGAGCAGTTTTTGTGAGTCTCGTTGGGATGAGAAGAAAAATTGTGTGATTGTAACAATTTTTCACATAGTAAATTTTCTTCTCTGGGCTTGGTATTTTTTTCCTAATTTGGAAGTTTTCCACGTAAATTCTTGTGCAATTAAACAAAGTACAAAAGTTATTAGATAAGTTTTTAATTGATGTAATTAAATTAAGGAGGCTAAGCCCCTTAAATAGGCCTTGGCCTTACCTCATTTATAATCCCACATCGGTGGGATTTGTAAAAAAGGGTAAGGCCAAGGTCTATTTAAGGAGGTTTAGCCTCCTTAGTTTAATTATTCCAGTCAGAAACTTATCTAATAATTTTTTACTTTTGTTAAATTCATTTGTTGTCATTTTTTGTGTGTGAAAAGGAAAATATATGAAAGTTAAAGTTTTACTAGTGGGGAAGTTTTTGTGGGTGTCGTTGGGGTGATGAGAGAAATATGTGATTGTAACAATTTTTCATATCGCGGATTTTTTTCTTTGGGTCTGGAGATTTTTTTCTTGTTTTGAGAGTTTTTCACGTAAATTCTTGTGTTGTATTTATTTCATTATTTTTCTTGATATTCTGTCAAAAGTATATTCTGGTGGGGGAATTTGAGAGATTCAGATTCCCAACAAGTGGTATCAGAGCCACTAGGTTCTTTTGACGGAGTGGAGCTTTAGTGTGGTAGTGTGGATATGTACGATTTAAGGAGGTTCTGTCTAGGAGATTAGAAATTTTAAATGTGTCCGTTGTAACCCTCCAATCTTTCTTGGGAACCTTAAAATTCTGTTTAGGATAGATCGGTCTTTCCTGAGAACTTATCTAGTGGGTACTATTTATTTCTACAGTAAAATTCATCGAGGCAAAGTCAAGAATGGAAGTAGAGAAATTTGATGGGAGAATCAATTTTGGCTTGTGACAAGTGCACGTCAGGGATATTTTGATTCCATCAAGATTATACAAGGCATCGACTAACCCATGAAGTCAGCAATTTGCTGGAGGTATGGACAACCTAGGCATGTCAAGAAAAATTATCAATAAGAGATGGAGCCGGTTCGGCAAATGGTTCCAAGTCAATAAATGGAGATATTGGTATTGATGTTAACGTTGTGTCTTCATTCATGGAAAAAGAGACATATATATTCTTATGACATGCTGCTAATCCCAAAGTTGCCATGATTGAGGATGTGTTAATGTTAGTGGTTCCACAAGTTTGCACACGAGCATTGGTTTGGCATTGATGCGGGTGTGTGGTGGAAATTCATGTTGATGGCTGGTGAACTTTTAGGAAAGCCAAACGTGGAAGTTGTATCATAATTTTTCAGTAAGGTTATTTCGACATGATAGTGAAAATTGTTAGTTGCTTGGAATTGGTTTATTTTGAGTAAGTATGCTTTTATGGTGGAGCATGATAGTGAAAACTATGAAGATCTTCATTGCGGTGGAGTGTGACAGTGGGATCGGTCAAAATCGCAAAGTGAAAATTGTTAGTTGTTGCTCCTTTATAATCCCACATGGGTGGGATTTGTAAGAGGGGGCAAGGCCAATGCCTATTTAAGGGGGCTTAGCCTCATTTGTTTAATTATACCAGTTAGAAACTTATCTAGTAATTTTTAACTTTAGTTAAATTTTTCTGTTATCCTTTTTTGTATGTAAAAAGAAAAATAGGTGAAAGTTAAAATTTTACTGGTGGAGAAGTTTATGTGGGTGTCGTTGGGGTGAGGAGAAAAATTGTATGATTGTAACAATTTTTCATATAATGGATTTTCTTCTCTGGGTCTGGTGGTTTTTCTCTTGTTTTGAGAGTTTTTCACGTAAATTCTTGTGTTGTGTTTATTTTTTTATTTTTTTTGATATTCTGTCAAAAGTAGATTTTGATAAGAGAATTTGAAAAGTTCATATTTCCAACATTATCCCCCTAGGCCCTACGAGTTTTGTGTCCAAGAGCCGAAAGTCAACTTTCTATATTGTATGACTAAAAATAGAATTTAGTATGGTGTCGATGAACGGGCAAACTTGATGTTGAACTACATTGTAAATTACTAGCTAAATTTGGCACTATATAATATAATAAATATTATATGGTAAACGAGACAAAAACTATGGCTTTAACCTCAAGCGTACGTATTTATATACCTTAAAACGTTTTACCATTTGCAGGTTCCGATCTGGATCTCCCAATATTATATATTATGCATAAACTTGTGGGTTCAGGCTTCCTTCTCGAGTGACTAGTTGTTACTATTAATAAATTCCAATTTTTAATGGGAAGAATCAAATTTCATGTTAAATTGTCATAGTCATAGACTCATATGAATTGAAAATTTTAGTCATGGCATTGATGATCATATCCATATTTGGATTAGAGGAAAACAAGATAAATATTAAATCCAAATCTATTTCTTAATTAAAAAAAAAATCCAAATATAATCGTATTTATTCTGTAACATGTTTGTTTAAAATTACGACCTTGTCGAAATTAAAAGTGTCCTGTCAAAAACTTCGAAATAAACCTAGCATTGAGTTTGAATCAAAACATACTCTTTCGTTCAGGAAAAGAAATGCTTAGTCAAAAAGTAAAAATAATATTTGTGATTTAGAGTGAGTAAATTCCATATGTTTTATTTGAGAAAATAGATAAATATAAAATTTATATTAAAAATTAAATTTTAATGAAAATATCTTTTTAAAAAATAATAAAAATTAACAATTTGCTTAAAACAGGAAAATAAAATGTAAAAGAAAGTGATAATTCGTAAGAGTTATGTTACACAAAAGTCTCGTATGTGACAAACTAAAGTTTTATTCACACTAATACTTTTATCTTATTTTATCTCATCTCATTATTATTATTTTTTTTAAATTTTTATATAAAATAAAATAAACAATTCAATTTTTTAAAATTTCAAAATAATTTTTTAAAATCTCAAAATAAAATTAATAATAAAAAAATATTTTATAATAATATTTCATTTAATTTTTAATTTTTATATAATCTTATTTATGAAAATAATTCATGCCTAAAGTTTTTTAAGTGTAAAATTATATGTTTAAATGATGGAAAGAGTAAAGATTATGTTTAGAACTTATCAATGCGTAAATAATATATTAAGGCTTTGTTTGTTTTTAGAGGTAAGATAAAAATTAAAAATAAAATAAAATATTACTATAAAATATTTTTTTAATATTAGTTTTACTTTAGAATTGGACAAAATAATTTTAAAATTTGAAAAAGTTAAATTTTTTATTATGTTTTATATAAAAATTATAAAAAATATAACAATAAATTTAAAATAAAATTTTAATTTTTAATATTGTCTCTCAAAATAAATTAGACCTAAATATAATTGTGGCGAGGTTCTTGTAATAGAAATTGATACATATATAATACATTTAATAATATTTATACAACACAAGTTATAAAATAAGAATATTTTTATAAATTATTTTTATAAAAATATTCTTATTTTATAACGCATATTATATAATATATTATACAAATTATTGTGAGTTTAGCATTTCTCTTTTGTAATTAACCCCTCCATAATTGTTGCTACGAAACGCAACCCATATTGGCGACGGCGTTTTTAGGCGAACAAAGGCAGGCCAGAAAGGGAATTTCCCGATTTCTTTCCTCATCATCCCACCTTTTCATTTCCACCTTTTCATTTCCTCAAATTGGAGGCTTTATAGCAGATGGTTCTATTTCTGGGCACAATTCGCCCTTCTCCTTCTCCATCCTGTTTTGCCCTTTACAGACGCCACATCTTGCGCAAAAGTTCTGCCATTTTGGTTCCCAAAAATGGGTTCTCTCCCTTCAGACGAATTTCTCAGGCTTCGCTTCGGTCCAGTAAGTTCAACCTAATTAAGCGTTTGTCACTCCCCCCCCCCCCCCAACCCCCTGCTAGTGTCACATACAATCTAATGGGAATAATGTTTACTGCCTGACTTTTTATGCATTGAACGGTGTCTAAATAAGCCAATGTTTAAAAGGCATTTGGAATGTTGAGCAGTTATGCTCTTTTTGTTTGAATGAAACTTGTTTGGCAGGGGTGGGTTTCAATCTTAATTCTTGCTCTATGGCTTTTGAGAATTTAGAGTTGTAATTTTGTTTGTAGAGAGCTTTGTTATGAACTTGCTAAGGCAGTGAGTTCAATGGAAAACTCCGTTTCTAGGTGTTGATGACTTTTATGCATGCAAAATCATTGATCTTAATAAGGCTGATGGTACTGTAAAGTATCGGCATTTTCATTAGATAAGCTAACAACGTTTCTGGGTGATGATGACTTTTTATGCATGTAAAAGCTTTGATGGATTATTGTGAGGATGATGTAGCAATGAATTGTGGGGGCATTTGGGACAAATGCATGCATTGACCACGTGTAAACTAGTTAGTCAATTCACTTCGTAAAGTTGACTTTTTCTAGCTAGCTATCTAAGAGAAATGATCACCTGAATATTTTTTGCTTCGATGATTATTTTTCGGGTTATTATTCTGTTTCAGCAATCAACAATTTAGGTTTATTAATATGTATCTAATAATGTTTGTTTGATGTTTCTATAACACAAAAACCTTATGGGATTTTGAAGATTATCAAGTTTCAATTTGCGTTTGGAAAATCTTATGTTGAGTGTGGTAAAAGATGGTTGACTTTTAAATAATGTTGCTAGCATGCTAGGTCATTTTTTTTAGGACGTTTTGTTTGTTTTTCTTTTAGCGTTGTTTTGGTTTGGAGCTGTCAAGTCACGGCTATAATTTTCTATGGATTTGGGTTTGTTTTGAACACTAGCAAAGCCTTGTAGTTGTACTATCAAGTTGCCAATAAATCGACATATAGGAGAATGATAGATATTATAGTTATTACGATGACCGCTATGGATTTGATTTGTTTTTTCATATGCTCACATCTTCGTAACTTTAAATATGCTCACGGTACTGCATGAGATATGAGACTGAGATTTGTTTTCTTTTTCATTTATTTTAGCTGACCACAAGTGGGTGTTAGTGTGACAACTCTAAGTCCCCCTCTCTTAGTTAATAAATATTGTTGTTTGATTAAATTTTTTGTTTGAGGATCTATGCTTCTCCCAAACATTTTACTATCAGGAACAAATATCAGTAGGCACCACATGGAGACTTTATGATGGTATTTATAAACTTTTTGACAATTTAAATGAGCAGCGATACTGTTTTGCATTACAGGTTCTACAAATGAGAATGCTGGATTTCAGTTACCTGCCAACCAATCAGAAATCATATTTATGGGGACAGGAACCAGTGAAGGGGTTCCACGTGTGAGCTGCCTGACAAACCTGACAAATCCTGTAAAGTTATGTACGGTATGGTTGCAGAAGTGTGTTGCTTAGAAATTTTGCCATTTAATTGGCTAAAATGTGCCTCGATTGCTTAAAGTTTTTTCCAAATAGATATTTTGATTGCTGGAATGCTTTTTGGTTCTGGTAGGTTTGCTCAAAAGCTGTGGAACCAGGTAATAAAAATAGAAGACTCAACACAAGCCTCCTTATTCGTTATCCTAGGGCCTCTGGAAGATGTAACATTCTCATAGATGCTGGAAAGTAAGTGAAAAGTTTTCTTATTCTGACCATGCTTACGTTTTACAATAGATAATTTCTTTTTCATTAACTATCCTTTTACTTTAATCTTAATCCCACATAGTGACTTGTGGAGAAGGTCAGACCTGCACATCTATTGCATATTCCAAGTTGTATCATATTTCTTGATCATATTTGCATGTTTAGAATTGAAATTTATCGGTCCCTTGCTCTCCAGGTTAAGTCAGCCACAGGCCTTATTGCACTGTGGTACCAGCTGGCTCCATTAGGAAATGTCTAGCTATTGAGTCTACATTCTCATTAGCAGTTTTATAAACTCTGTTGATTTATAGCTGTCTCCTTTTTTGAAGTACTAATGAATAGTAGTTATAATAATCGTATTAGTGAAATAGTACTGATGATAATTAAGTGATGTAAATGTTGTAATTTTATTGCAGTTATTATTAGTTATTCTCATGCTGATAATGCTTGATGAGAATAACCTCATGAACCTTAACTTTACAAAAAATCTTGTAATTTTTATCTATCAAAATGGGGAGAAAAGAATTGTTGTTCCTCATTACTGAATTTTTTGCAGCATAAAAAATAGTGCAAGAAAGACTTGCATGTGATGAAAGGAGATAACAAATGATCACCTTTTTTTTTTTTTTTTTTTGCTATTTCCATACCAAATACCTTTTTGTGAGACTTTTCTGTTATTTTTAATATATATTTCAAATTGTGCTGTGCAGGTTCTTCTATCACAGTGCCCTCCGATGGTTTCCTACCTTTGGGTTAGTCATCCTCTGCTTCAATTCTTTAAGCTATATTTGATCTAAGCTTTGAAGGTAGCAAAATCATATGTTTATGTTTGATGACTGTGTTACTCTGGATTACATGACTTTAACTTGGAGAAGAACCAACTGTGTTAAATTATTAAATTCCGCATTTAAAAAATAAAGGAAAAGAAAACTTGGATGTAAATTGATATCTAGCAGGTTTTGAACATAATATGATTCAATGAGCATGATATTCGATGAGCATTTTAAACTGGTTTTATTCAGTTGAGGATGGACATTTATTGTATATGCTATACATCTATAGTGGTTGGCATCATAACTTATGGTCAAGAGACAATTGAGTTTTGTATGAGATTTCTATATCATTAGACGCTTATGATATTTGGATTTGAAAATGGACGGCATATGTACATTTCGTGGGTAAATACTCAAATCTTTTTCTAATTGCACATATTAAGCAATTAGCTATTCTTATAGTGTTCTTCTCACTTGAGCGCTTTCTACATTTATTGTGCTATAGAGATTCACCTGAATGATCATGGAAACATGGATTAATACATAAACTGGCATTGTGAATTAAAATACATTGTGCACTAGAATACAAGAATAATCTGACTTCTATGAATGGTTTTGAGGAGAAAGTTTTGTATGACCCTTCCACTCTAATGAGTGGTTTGTGGTTGTGCCTGTATTCTGCCAGACTTGGTGACCAACTTGCCATTTGTTAGAGTCTGGCCTTGAACTATTTGAAAATGCATGCCTTTGGTGGTCTCTTCGACAAGATATTCCAAAGATCGTTAAATTGGCAATGCTTTTGCATATTCTCTTAATATTATATATGTCTATTGTCAGGTATTTGCCTCTTCGTAACTAGCTGCATTTCTGTCAGGATAAGAACACTTGATGCGGTTGTTATTACTCATTCTCATGCTGATGCAATAGGAGGTCTCTGACAGAACACTTTCTACTGTTATTCAATGAATAATTACCAATCTTTTGTTAGTGCATCAAGTTTCTTTTCTCTTTTTCTTTTTGCATCTTTATCTTTTTTAAAAAGAAAAAAGAAAGACACATTAATCTTGTACTGAAGCCTCTCTCTCTCTCTCTCTCTTTAATCCAGGCCTTGATGATCTTCGTGATTGGACAAACAATGTCCAGCCCTACGTTCCAATTTACGTGGCCCAGCGTGATTTTGAGGTCCAACCTCCAGCTTTCTCTTTCTTGCAAGAATCCCAATATGCTTTATGTTCATATTTCTCTTTGTTGATATTGATCCCATACAAAATCACTTCACAAAAATTGTTGTCAGAATGGACCATTCTCAATATTTATCACAAAAAAATTACGAACCATTCTCAGCTTTGTTTGTCCTTGTTTGGTAATTATTAAATAATTGCAGGTGATGAAGAAGACACATTATTACTTAGTGGATACAAGTGTCGTTTTACCCGGTGCTGCAGTCTCAGAATTGCAATTCAATATCATACATGAGGAGCCATTTGTTGTCCATGATATAAAGGTCAGATTACATCAGATGTTTTCTTGTTACTGAACCCTGTCTTTTCAGCCCCAGCTTATGTACGTGTTCCAAACTTTCAATTTGTAAGATGTCTTGGCCGATAGAGGTATGTGATCCCCTTTTCCAATTAGCTGCCCTTATAACAGCTGAGTTAGGTATTTTTGGGGCGGAATTGGTGGAAGTAGGAATTCTGCCGTAGTAGTATGAGAAGATTCTTCTTTTAGTTTTTACTTCAGAATATAATGCCAAAGATACTTATCAAAAGGCTATAAAGCTAAATGTCCAATAAATTTGAATGACACATATCCTCATCCAAAGTATCTTCGGCATATTTAGCTCAAGCATGTGTTATATGTCGTTTGATGTAACTTATAAAATAAAATCCCTTTGATGTAAAATCAAACCCCACATTTACAGTCATACCTATCTGTTTTATCTTTCTCAATTTTGTATTTCAGTTTACCCCTTTACCAGTATGGCATGGTCGTGATTATCGTTCCCTTGGATTTCGTTTCGGTAACATTTGTTACATTAGGTAATGCTTCTAATTATCATTGCTATGTTTTTATTTCAAAAGACACCAGGTTGGAGCTAATCTTTTATCACATTTACAGTGATGTTAGCGAGATACCTGAAGAAACTTATCCACTTCTGAAGGACTGTGAAATCCTGATTCTGGTCTCTCTCTCTGTCTCTCTAAGACAAACAGATGTATCTGTTTATCATCATGATACTCAATTATAGAAACCCAATTTGAAAGTTCTTATGTGGTGTATTATTAAATGACTTTTCCAGGATGCTTTAAGGCCAGATCAGTCATCTTCAACACATTTCGGACTTCCAAGGGTAAAGTTCTTTTACCTCTTTCAGCACAAATTTGTATTTGAAAATCTTGATATTTCATTTACCCGTTTCTCAGGCTTTGGAGGAGGTACGGAAAATCCAACCAAAGAGAACACTTTTCACTGGTATGATTAGCCTCCAGCCCTCTGTTCCCTGCATAATGCTTTTAATGTTGGCTAGGAATTCTAATTTCTCAGTAGCTTGAGAATGATTATTGGCAACCCAATAATCATTCTCAGTTATAGCATTAATGTTTGAAATTATAGATTGTAATCTGCTTCGTTTCTGCAATTGGTGCTTGTGAAGGTATGATGCATTTGATGGATCATGAAAAAGTGAACAATTATCTTAAGAAACTGATGGAGACAGAGGGTCTTGATGTACAACTGAGCTATGATGGACTCTGCATACCAGTAACGCTCTAGCCTATACCCTTTAGACTGGCCTCTATTCTACATGGCCCATTTTTTTCCCTTGATAAAACCAAGCTTTGAATTTCATAATTCAATCAATCTTTATTGAGATCATGTAGGATCTATATGGAATTAGCATCCGCCCTTTAACTCTTGTGCGGTTGCTTCCAATGTACTTCATGATTTGTTAAGATGGCAATCATTTGGATCTGAATAATACCATTCATCCTGTTTCTAGTGTTCCTCACAAAGTTTTCTTGAACCAAGAAATTCCAGGATACAATCTTCAACTGAACTGGGGTTGTTCATTGATGCATGTATATGCACAACCCAAAAAATATAGTTTGGAAATTTATTTTTGCCGGCAGGTTGAGGTGTGGCAAAATATCCATTGTTACTTGCACCTTGTGGAAGATGAGCTCTGATTTTTATGATATACGAAAGAAGTAATGCCATGGACAGGCATGTTGGTTTCGTTTTTTTATCTATTATGTGTTCAACTCGGGCACCCAGAGTATGTTTGATGTATGCCCCCAGTTTGGTTAAGGTGTGAATCTTGCTTGCCTGCTAGCCTGACCGACTTGTTTCTTTTAATATCCCGTTATGTTAATGCTTGCTCAAACTCATAATATTTCACTCAACAAAAGCCCTGTCCCAGTTATTTGTCCCTTCCCACTCATCCCAAAGAAAAAGGAACCACGTGGGCAAAAATAATTGGTTTCCTTCAAGCTCTAGCCAAAATTCTCTGTGCAGCATAAAAGAGAATTTTTGTCGAATATACGTTGTTTGATTCATTCAGTCATACCAAAACTTTGAGATTCATGAAGGAGGCAAGTTTAACTTTAACTTGACATCCCAGGTGTTATATCAAGATGGAAAAAGAAAAAGGGACAAAATACAGTAGGACTTTCTCCTTTTTTTTTTTTTTGTTTAAGGCAAGTAAATTTCATTAAATTAACAGAGATACAAAAGGAGGGATAGAAATCTCCGACAATCATCTCAAAATCATCAAATAACTGTATATATAGATGAAAAAAAAGAAAAAGTGGGTGTATGTGGGACTACAAGTATGGTTCCTATTTATGTCCTATAAGAGGATGTCATCTTATAAAAAGATGGAAATAAAATGATTGTTGGAAAGCAAACCACAAGTTCACCGTTGAAAGCGATGGAAACTCCGCACAAAGCAGCAAGCGAGGTGGATGGACTGTTATTAATTGTTTGCAAGAGATTATTAGAGTTTATCAGAGACTCTTGAACAAGATTACTGGTAATTGAAAACGTAAATATAAGATAAACAGCAACCGTTTTCGATACATTAGAAGATTCTCTACGTTGATGATGGCGACATGTGTAAGTCCACGCGCCTCCTTGGACGATGAAGCACAGTCAAGCCCAACAGAACATGAGACTCCAACACCAAAATGGTCGCGCGTGACAGCAACATTGAAGCAGCTACGCGTGGCCAACGTGTTGGTCCAAACGGCGATGCATTACTGCTGGCGAGAAGATCGGTGAAAGGAGAGTCTGCTAGGGTCGTGTGTGGACTTCAGAGGAGGTCAACAAGCAGAAGATCAAAGGTGGTCGGCGTTGTGGAGGAGACCCTAGAAAAACTTACAAGAAAAAAAAGCGAAAAATGGACAAAACCTACCAAAAAAATTAAGGAAAGGGAGGGAGGGAGGAAGGTGGGTAAAGCCAAAACTCCAACCCACCTCCGCTCATATGGTAGGAGATTATTCGAAAGGTGGGTGGTTGGAAATTACTAATATGGGAAAAAGAGAAAAAAAAAATCAATTTTAAAATTAGCTAGTCCGGGCAAAGTATTAAAAATATGGTAGGACTTTGGCAGCATGAATTTGGGATCGAGGAGATATTTTTTATAGTGTTTTGAAGTGATTTTATAATTCAGAGAAATGGAGGGGAACAATATGTAAATATTGATATATATATTTTTTGATAAGTAAATATTGATATATTTAATACTGAATTCTACACCGTCCACAGAATTTTTGTTTTTAATGTGAGATCAACAGATCGTATTTCTCTTCTGGATAAAAAAAAAAATGGAGAGATTTTCATTGTGGTTGACTGACAAATGTAATAATAATATGAAAAATAATTTGTGCAGATTTAAATCGTACAGAAAAATTTTATGATATAACTTTTACATATTTTTCAAATGATCAATTGCACAAAGCTTCATGCATTTAGCCTTGTATCTAATATCTAGGCAAAATAAATTTTTTATTTTATTTTAAAAAAAAGAGGGCATTTTACTGGTGACAGGTGTCAAAAGGAATTTGGCCGCCTGATCCGACAAGGAACTTCTTGTCAGAGAAATATAGGAGAGAGGTGAGGAGGTCAAGTCACTCGCCTCGCTTTGCATGTGTCTGTCAAATTGTGTCCAATCATGAGTGGCCACGAGGAATTGTCGGGTCAAGGACGGGTCTTCGAGTTGTTCTTTTCACGGGTGGTGTTGTTGGAAGGCAGCCTGTGGAATGCTGGCTGTAACACTAAAACACAGTCGTCTAGTAATTTTATAAAACACTCGGAGAAGAGAAGAGGATGTTCCTCTTCCTCTTCATTCTTCCACATAGACTCATCGCAGTAGATCATCCGTACACGTGGTCATCTTTCTGACTGTTCCTACACGCGTCATTTCATGACATTTTCAGTGCATTGTGGTCCATTAAGAATGATAGAGCTCATCATGTGCACATTCCAGTCCCCTTATTTATCTTCGTGGACCCCATCAACATCACAATCATGTAATATATATATATATCATGGGACCCACTCAGTTTTGCATATGCCCACTCGTGAACCCTCCCTATAAGTTCCTCCCACACCCTATATATAATATTGTAATTATACAATAAATGCACATGATTAGGAGTCCAGAATGATCATCAGCCTGATCGATCATCCTGAGTTTTGCATAGAGGTGTCAAATCGTGTTAACGGGTCGTGTTCGTGTCGTGTCAAGACATGTATATTATACTATATAGGTCAACCCTAACCCGACCCATTAAGCTTATCGTGTCAAAATCTCAAACCCTAACCCGACCCGTTAACATAACGTGTCGTATCGTGTCAACCCGTTATGACCCGTTAGTAAATATTACAAAATATATTAATACGACATAATATGATTCGTTTTAACCTGTTTATGTAAATGAGTTGAATATGTCCAAAATTAACCCGTTTGACTTAATTAAATTTAGTATAATTTTATATGAATATTAAAATCACAATATCTATAAAACTAATAACACTAATTATAAGTCTAAATTACAATCTAAACAATAAAATATCAAAATTAAAATTCTAACAATCTTACTTTTAAGTATAAGAATATAATTGTAATTTTAACTTTCTTAGCGTGTCATAACGTGTCATAACGGGTTAAAGCAAGTCAACCCGCTATCAACCCGTTAAGCAATCGTGTCATAACGTGTCAACCCGTTTTGACCCTAAACCCGTTAAGACTAAACCCTAACCCGCTATTATCGTGTCGTGTTCGTGTTGGGTTAACGGGTCGTGTAAGAAATTGCCACCCCTAGTTTTGCATAAGCATAAGCATGTTGAGCTCCCAATAAAATCGTACCCTTCTCACGTGAGCCTCATCATGTACTTGTTACTTCCTTATAATACTGTGAGTCTGTGATCATGCAAATTGCAAGTCTTGGCCTTCATGAGTTGGTTGCATTACATGATCAATCTCATGAGCAGATGCTTTTTCTCCTTCTATATGCTTGACAACCCAACATGAACAACAACAAACTAGGATGTTTTAATTTAGGAATAATCTCTATATAAAGGCTCTGTTTAGATATAATGATAGGTTTGGGTACTAAAGTATACTGAGAATATTTTATTATTATTTATTATAATTATTTAATATATTATTATTTTATTATTTTTTTACTATTATTCACAAAATATTTGAGATTACCACACTATCTAAACACTACTTAAGAGTATCTTAGAATAGTAGTAAAATAATAATACTGGATATTTTGTGAATAATAGTGAAATTATAGTCTGAAAATATATGAGAATAATTGTATTTCCAAACAAACCTTAAATCAACTAAATTGGCTGGGTAGGGCGCCAATTTGTGTAACGCTTATATTATAAACTATCATCAACTTCTCATGATCTTAAATTAAAATGATCAGTAATATAAATTTGTGACTTTGGTGTTATATATAATATCTGATCAGCTTTCTAGTTACCATGATCAATAATTGCATCAAAATTATGGGTTCACACGCGCGTTCTGATTGTAATTAGTTTTATAATTGTGTGTCGATCATTTTACATTATGTACGTACATCAATCATGAATAGTTTATAAACAGATGATGAATATATAAATATTACTTTATGCTAATTAATTATGGACGTAGCATAATATTCTAGCTAGTCGAGTGATTTCCAAGAAGCATGCATGCGACTAGTTGATGATCATGATGCCAAATGATCATGACATAATATATTCAACGCCCTTAAATCATATTTGTCAATTTTGACAGGCGCTACAAATGATCGATCAAGGCTTGCTTGCTCAAGAATTCCACTTGCAGCAACGTCGACTGTAGCTAGGAAAGAACTGGCAACCTAAATCCTAGAACTAGTACTGCTACAAGACATGAAACGTGCAGTGCAACTAGGGTTTCGTAGAATAATAGGGTTTGCCTAATTACTTTCATGTAAAGCTATCTTAATTGTAACTTGACGGATATGATTCAAAACTTGACCAACCGTACACAAAGTGACAGAAATTTATTCATTTTTCCTTTGTGCATTGACAGATGACAGGATGATCAGCACTTTGTCTATTCTGGCATAAAGTCAAGAACTTTCTTGGGCTAATTAGCCGCCCCATGAGGCCGTTATAGTCAAGATCAGTCGGCCGTGGCGGCCTAACTCAAGACCTAACGAGTTGCAGAGCTGCAGCCACGTACGGATACCATATATGGTCAGCTCCATGGTCAAGGTTTTTACTAATCTGGCCGGGGCGCCGTTGATTTGTTTTTTTTTTTTTAATATTTAAGTTATGGCAGAGATAAGAAAAAGGAAAGATCGGGAGAAAGAGTTGCTGGATTACATTATGAATGCTTAATTATTAAATGATCATCAGCATTGTAACTACGCTACTTTTCAGATCAGTAAGTTTCTAAGAATTAGCTGCTTGATCGGGAGAGATGCTTTTAGCTGAGAAAACAAAAATCTGAGGAGTTTGAGAGCTCGAATTGAAGGGCAACATATATAATATTTATATATATGTGCGCGCATGCTGGGCAACGAAAGAGATGTGAAAAATGCCTTAAAATGACAATTAGCATCTAAGGAGAGATCGTATTTTTTTTTGGGGGGGGGGGGGGGGGGGGGCTTGGCGAACCTCACATACCGACAGATTCGATCCACGAACACAGACAACCAAATTACTTAATTCTATTTATCTTGCCTATCTAGTGAAGAACGCTTCCATGTATACATCTTCATATTCCTTCCTTGAAATTTTTTCAAACATCTACATTAACAGACCGAAAATAAATATGAAATTTGAGGTTTTGATTATCAACTAAGCTTGTTGACTCGTGTCTGATTCCTTATTTC
Organism: Platycarya longipes; assembly: GCA_036559045.1. NCBI lineage: Eukaryota > Viridiplantae > Streptophyta > Magnoliopsida > Fagales > Juglandaceae > Platycarya > Platycarya longipes. The sequence continues at coordinate 47,893,239 of CM071789.1, forward strand.
AGCAATATATATATATATATATATAAGGTTTGAGTGATCTAGATTATGCAATCAAAAGCTTGCATATATGCAAACTTTATAAGATTTATCATGCATGCCTAGTTAATCTGGCATAAAGTAAAGGAGTACTCCATATCACTACAAGAGAAAGGGTGCTTTTCCCAACGATTTTCAGTTATTATTTATTTGCCGCAATAAGACCTTAAAATCGTCGGGAATGAAAACTTATTGCAATGATTTTTGCCATTCGTGGAATATTCATGTTTTACATGGAGATATAAAGCGACGACTAGCCGGCGTTACTAAAATTGTCGAAAAAGCTTAATTAATTCAATTTTAAGGGTTTTTGGCGGCGAATAATGGCACGACAAAAGTCCTCTTTTCTTGTAGTGTGCATGCATTAATAATCAAGTGGCATGCATGGAAATGAGATTGCGATGCGAGATCATGATGATCAGTACTTAATGGCAAAAGAAGCTTCGCGGTAAGCCCTCATGGCTCGTATATATATACGTACGTTTGTTTGATCTCATGATCATCAGGACCGAAGATGGGTTTATAAATTACTTGGAAGCTTCTTTTGTTACGGACTATGCATGCAGCATTACTAAGCAAAATTAAATGATTCGAGATCGACAAACTTTTTATTTGAATTTAATATCTGTTTGTCTTTTCATAATGCAGCCGCCTAGCTAATAGAGAATGCGCCATGTCGTTTATTTTATGATCACTGATTCATGCATATGGTTGGTTATATTCCATTAGTTTTCAGTAGTACTCTAGCTAAGCTACTTATATGAATCTTTTAACATTCAATTTTTATATATTCAGCTTGACAAATTTGATCGAACATCATGTGATGGGGTCACGTGAAATATGTGGTCTCGTCAAATGTAATAATAACTCGTTCAATTATCGTTAATTTTCACAAGGATAATTCGGATGCAGTTTGTGTGCTAGCGCACAAGAGCGCGCGCGCGCGCGCACACACACACATATATGTGTGTGTGTGCGTGTTTTTAAGCCAGCAAACTGAAAAAGTTTAACCTATTTATCAGTTCCAAGAAATTGTCTGTGCGTGCGTGTGCCTGCATGTGTGTGACATATGTGTGTGTACTGTGTGAATGTGTGTATGTATGTATGTATTGAACTAGGTTTTTTGTTCTGAATTTACCATGCAATAAGCAATCCTAGATTATACGGAGGGCTCAATAAGATAAAATTGAAATGTTGATCATCATGCCGATTAATTTGATCATGATCACATGATCTTATATATATATAACCAGTGGTCCCGAATTATATGCCGATCCTAGGCACGAAATCGTTCCTCTCATCATATCTTATTATATTTAAATTCAATTTGTACATTATAATTAATTTAAGGCGCAGATGAGCTGGGAAAGCATATTGAGACTACTGTCGAGAGAGAACCCATTTAAAAAACTAAATCATTGAAGAATAAAACAAGAAAATGACAAAAGGAAAATGATTTTTCTATCCCATTATTTAAACCCTTCTCTTTTGTGGGGGATCACAAACTCATCGAAAACATGAACCAACAGAAAGACAGTGTAGCTCCAGATATATATTATATGTACCCCCACGCTATTTATATTATATATATAGGACTATGGGCACATATATATATATACAAGTATATTCATTCACAATAAACTATCCTTAAACCTACTTTTATATATATATATATATATGCAACGTCCACGAGGCATATTGGACGTTCTAGCTAGGTTTATTAACCAAAGAAATTTCTCATTGCTGCACTAAAAAGTAGAGGCATTATATAATATTCCACAAAGAGTACTCCTAATAAAGTTTTCATAGTATATTAATCAAATAGCATGAAGCAGTAGTACTTTAGCTCTCCCCCACATGCAATGCAATGCTCTAGTAGTCCCTGGTGTGTGTGCCTTTTTAATTTTCAGCATATTATATATTTTGATCATTTTGGCTGCTAGCAAGGAATTATTATTTACATTTTTCGAGTCAGTCAACAGATAAAATAATTACAGTACATAACGAGTGAATTAATAGGTTTTAATTATGAATAATTTATCTTCTAATTTGGTGGCTCTAATTAATTTCAAGTTTTTGCTTGATTTTTGGTCTTGGAGTACTATATTTATATAATAATGATGCTGAAATGATGTAATCGACGACATGATGCAAGTCTTTCTCTGCTGAAGATACTGTGATTAAGAGAGGGAGTAAAAAAAAAAAAGGAAGAGGAGGAGGCCGTCAAGCATTTGTACCTGTGCGGCATCGGGGATATTTCATTAATGTCTAATTAATGATCCACTTCTTATTTAATTATTATTATTATTATTTATATTTTGATGAGCCATGCAAAAAGGTCAGATTTTCAGCTTTTTTATTAGGAGTAACAGCGAGTGATACTGAAATAAATGAAAAAAGACGTAAAAATGTTGTAATAAAAAGGGTTGAAAGAGCTTTTAGCCATGTGGTTAGAAATTAATCAATGGATCAATCATGTCACTGTAATTGTAGAAAGCTGGGAAGGATCTCCTAGCCATGATGGAAGATATAGATATATATATATATATTTATATCTCTGATCTCTCTCGGCATAATACTTTCTTTCTACATGATCTACATGGTTGCTTTCTATTTTTTTTTTTTTTTTCCCTTCCTGATTGCTTTATGAGAGATGGGAAAGGTGGGAGAGGGGGTGATTGAACAAAAGGTTTTAGCAGAAACTTAAACTTTTTTAAAAGCAAATATACAATAAAGAAAAGGAAAATATTTTTCTGGGGCTGGCAAAGAGAACAGAGGAAAAGACAGAAAGTGCAACGTCAGAGTTAGCCGTAGGGCTCCATGGGTTGTGGTATTTGGGTGTTGTTTTGGACTGCTTGAGGATTACAGAAGGGAATCCCGCGTTCTCATCCACATCTCTCTCTCTCTCTCTGTCTCTCTCTCTCTCTCTGTCTGTCTGTCTGTCTCTCTCTCTCTCTCTCTCATGCACACACAAACATAGAGAGTTTTGAGAACTGGTTCTTTATTTTTTGTTCATATTTGTGTGGCTGTTGTTGGATTTTCTTGGTATTAGCAAGCTTGAATATCGAACCATGAAGGAGAAAAGTTAGCCAGAGGATCTGGTTCGTCTCTCTCTCTCTCTCTCTCTCTCTCTCTCTCTCTCACAGCTTCTTTTTAGCTTTCAAAAAACAAAACTTGTCTCTTGGGTTGGTGCCAAACCAAGAAGAAACCATATTCAAGGTGTATTGCGGGGATTTTGGGTTTCAGACACTATTCTTAAGAAATACACTTTTGCCTCTATTGGGTTCTTTCTCCCACTACTCTTTACTTAATTTAGCTGCTTCTTTGGGTTTTTCCTTTAGATCTACAGCCCATGATGGAACCTTAGGTTATTAAGAATTTCTAAGCTAAAACAAGATGATAAAAGGTTTGATGTTCCAACAACAGATACAGCAGCCAGTTCTGGAGGAAAACATGTCTAATTTGACTTCAGCGTCTGGTGATGCAAGTGTTTCTTCAGGCAACAGAACTGAGTTAGGGAACATTAACTATTCTCAACAATACTTTGCTTCACCGCCACCCCAAACTCAACCTGCAGCGAAGAAAAAGAGAAACCTTCCAGGCAACCCAGGTCTTTCCAAATCCATATATACACGAACTCCACTTTCTGAATTGTGTAATACTGTATTTATATATATATGCTTTGATATAATTTTCGTTTTTCTCGCCTGGGGTTTCGACTTTGTCTTTGGTTTCGAATCAGACCCAGATGCAGAAGTGATAGCTTTGTCTCCCAAGAGTCTCATGGCAACAAACAGATTTCTTTGTGAGATCTGTAACAAAGGGTTTCAAAGGGATCAGAATCTTCAACTTCATAGAAGAGGACATAATTTGCCATGGAAGCTAAAGCAGAGATCAAATAAAGAGATCATAAGGAAGAAGGTGTACGTGTGCCCAGAACCTAGCTGTGTGCACCATGACCCATTAAGGGCTCTTGGGGACCTGACTGGGATCAAGAAGCACTTCTGCAGAAAGCATGGCGAGAAGAAGTGGAAATGTGACAAGTGCTCAAAGAGGTATGCAGTTCAATCAGATTGGAAAGCTCACTCCAAGACCTGTGGGACTAGGGAGTACAGATGTGATTGTGGAACCCTATTCTCAAGGTAAACTAATTCCAAATCATTAACTTTAGGGCATGAACTACATGAGTCCTATTTAAAGCACTGAAGTCAGATCTCCTCGTTAACGGAGGAATATGGGATTTTTGCACATCCCAGATAAATATTAAACCACAAAATATACGTAATCATGTTTCTGGATAATAAATTTACATTCTTGATCTGATACGTTGAAGAACCATGACTGTACAGTGTACATGATCTACCAGACTATATATCCTACTGTTACACCCGAGGTAGATGAATGGACGGAGGGACTAGAGGGGTAGTGTGTCGGAATATTTAATGCACTAGCTAATATGCACTGTCTCATGTCCATGGCTAGCTCCTAGAAAGCCAAAAAGAATGGTTTGCAGAAAGAAATAGAGAAGAAAAGAGAGAAAGTCAATACTTTTGTCACTTTGCGTTGTCTTAGTAATTAGTAACATTTCGCTTTTGTTTTCTTGTGTCTGTTTCTTTTTGGGTTTACAGGAGGGATAGTTTCATCACCCACAGAGCCTTCTGTGATGCATTGGCAGAGGAGAGTGCAAGAGCCATCACAACAAACCAACTTCTGTCCTCTCAACCTGGCCCTTCAGCGTCCCACGTAAACCAGCTCCCGCCCCACTTCAATCCCCAAGACCTCCACACATTTTCTTTGAAGAAAGAGCAGCAAAACTTCAGTCTAAGGCAAGATCATCAGATACCCCCATGGCTAGCTTGTCCTGGCCCACCACCTATTCCTGATAATATCTCCTCATCATCTTCATTCTTCTCCACGAGATTAGATCATCATCAAGAATTCGCACAGACTCACCCAGATTTAACCCTCCATGAAACGCAGAACTCTATAAACCCTAGTCTTGGCCCCACTCTCCCTCCCTATCTGCTAGCACCATCTCCACACATGTCAGCCACTGCATTGCTGCAGAAGGCAGCTCAGATGGGTGCAACCATGAGCGGCAAGACTGGCTCATCACCAACCATGATGAGGCCCACCCATCAGGCTCACGTGCCTACTGCTGCTGATTCTGGCAACAATACAACTGGTTATAAGTTTGGCTCCATTTTGTCCTCACGTGAAGAGATGGGCACTGGGTTTGGTCATGGCTTGGCTCCTTTTGGGAATAAAGCTGCAACCGCAGGCCCTTATGCCACTGCAGCAACCACTACTGTAACAGGAGCAAGTACTGGTGCAGCCTCAGGTGTTCCTCCTTCCCTACTTCATGACATGGCTGTGGGTTCTCTTTCTTCTTCCACTGGGTTTGAAGGTACTTCTTTTGAAGATGCATTTGGAGGGATTTTGAATTCAAAGAAAGATGTTAATCAGCATGAATCTCTATCAAAAATGTCATCCACCACCAGGAGTCATGGTGGTGAAGGTTTGACTAGAGATTTTTTGGGTCTTAGAGCTTTCTCTCACAGTGACATTCTCAATATTGCTGGTTTTGGTAATTGCATGAACACTTCCAACGGGCATCAAAATCAACCACAAAAACCTTGGCAAGGTAATTAGCTGATCCTATATATATATATAATATAATATATAATATCATGAAGCTTTTCTTCGGATTTTCTTTTCTTGTGCTATCAATTATCTTCCCAAAGGGAAGGACTCGTTTGAAATATTATTATTTCCATTCCGTATGTTAGCTATTATATGAATTTTAGTCGATATTTTACATTAAAGTTTTGTAACGTTCAAGAATTCTATAGTTTTAAAAGATTTATATTATATCCGGAGAAGGGAAACCCTAGTAGCTAGCCGGTCTATTTGTTTTATTTTTCATTAAAGAATGATACCAAGCAACTTCAAGGAGAAATAAATGGCTTCTCATGAATGGAAAACATGACTAGCAGTAGTTCAAGGAAGAATATCACTTTGTTTTCATTATATATATTAAATGTGAAAGGAGTTCTTTGTACTTGTAATATTCTAGCAGATGCAGCTTGCTCAGAATGTTCCGTATGTGGACCAGTTTTTGCTCATCACATGTGAGCCAAATAATATTATTGCTACTATATATGCAAGATTGATTACTTTCTGACTCACGTGAATTAAACATCTTCGATTGAGTTATAACGTATAGTACTACTTTCGTGATATATAATGCCAAAAAGAATTTGTTTTTTTCTTAATAAAATTTACCGTGCATGCATCCCAATGATTCATGCGATTATCATTAATGAAAGTTTTTAATAAATATATTATTTCATGATAAGGTTCCGATTTGAGATCGAATTAAATACATGCACCAGTACTTGCACCAGTACTTAAGCTTTTCCTAATTATTAGACTCCCAGTTTTTGTGGAAATATTCATCCATTTCAGTATATAATTATAACTTGGTTCATGGCCTCGCATAGAAAATAGTTTTTTGACAAGAATTACAAGGGGACAAAAACAGATCAGACTTGATTAATATTGGAAGAGATTGTTGGGGATAAACCATATCAAATGGTAAATTTGAAGAATCTCAACGGAAACAAACACAAAAGAAAATAAGGACAATCACACAAAAAGATATCAGGATTTAAATGATTCGACTCAATGTGAGCCTATATCCAGTACTGTTGGGATCGGTTGGAATGAATTCACTATAACGAAAATGGAGTACAAAAGATTAATCACATAAATCCCAATTACACCCAATAAACTCTCAAGATAGATAACAAAATGATTCTATCTCTCTCACAAAGTTGACTACCTCTCACTAATGTCTCATACAAAATTACAATGAAAACCTCATGTATTTGTAGTGAAACAACACAGAATCCTAGAAAATAGCCGCCTATTCGAGCAGAGTTATATCTTACTTGAGTGACTACTAAGGTTTACATTTCAATTGAGCTAGACGTCGAGCGAGTGCCGAGCGAACTCTTTATGTGAATCTCACTCGAGCTGGAAGTTGAGTGAAGTCATGGGTTCAGGCACTTATTCAACTGTATTCAAGCCACACTCAACAGAAATTGTTTAGATATTAATAATTATTATAAATCTGTGACCTTTGGGCTATGTGAACGTTGTATAAATCTCCTATATATAAGGGGATATAAAAAAATCACATTCTCGATTAATCATTATTATATGAATGGAAACAAGAAACTTCAAACATTTATAACTAATTTTTTGGCAAAATGAACAATAATGCATGTGTAGTTAATTACTTTGTGACAAGTTATTGTTATATGTATATATATGATCTTTTATCATAGGAATTAATTTCATTGATAGAATGTATATATATATATATATGCAGGATTTAGTGGTAATGCATTAATGGCTACCTTTGTCCAATTCGTCATGATTTTCCTTAATCTATAGTTTATATAAATTAAGGAGGGTTTCCATTATGTGAAGGTATGAATTTCTGTCCACGAAAAATTAGAATTATACATATCAATTATTGGTTCTAAAACTAAGTAGCATTACAAAATAATCACTTTGAGGACAAACAAATTATTATATATATATATATATATATATTGCTATATATAGAAAACCAAAGCAAGCATCCAATTAAACTGATTCGCGTCATGCACCCACCATATATATAATATCTCTCTAGTCCTTGGAGTGTGAGATCGATTTAGAATATGCCAATACAATATGATACATATTGTTTGTATGAAGTTTTGAGGGATATACAGATGAAGGGTACAAAAAGCATCGGATTCTCTAATGGAAAGACTCGTGAAATGTGCAGAGATCGATGTGCAAGTTTGCTTGGTTTAGATAGATATGGCTGTTTATTCACAAAACCAAAAAAAAAAAAGAGAGAGAGAGAGAGAGATGCCGTTTGACACCTGATGTGGGTCCAGATCATAGGGATTGATCAATCCCCGGCCCGTGGGAGATCAGGATTAATCATGATCATATTATATATATATATATATATACACACATAATATCTTGCCTCTTTTATGTAAAATGATCAGAATCAGGTCTATTTTCTCCCCTTCTTTTTACGTGTCGTTTCAAGTAGTACTCCTCATCATGTGGCTCAAAAAAGTAAATAAATGGACGACAAATATAACATTTGACAAAAGAAATTACTTTAAAAAAACATGAGCCAATCTTGGTATTTGGGTTGTTTCTAGCTTATAGGATGTTTCAGAATATATATATATATATACACTTGGTTAATTTATACGCGTACAGTGTATGTAAATAGGTGAAAGATTCCTGTACTTTGTGCATGTGACCAAAATGCCTCTTAGGTGTTACTTTTTTATCAAATTTTTTAATTTTTTTCTTTTTTGATGAGATCAATCCTAGTAGTCTTACAATATTGCAATATGATAGAAGCCCTTCTAACTACAATCTTATAAATAATAATTAAAGATGTGAAGAATTACAGCTTTGGGACTCTGCATGTTTTCAAAAGATGCCTCATTCTTTATCGATGCTCGCGTGAGTGAGAGAGAGAGAGAGAGAGAGAGAGAGAGAGAGAGAGAGAGAGAGAGATTAAGCAATAAATATGTGAGTTTTATGACATAAGGTATGATATATGTATGATTAGCCTATGATCAGATTATAAAGTGGTACTACTTCCGGTGAGACCTTTTATAAAACGATCGAGGCATGTGAAAAAGATCATCGATGCTCATCCCAAGCTTCAAGATTATTGCAGTGTTAGGTCAATGCATGGGGAGAGATGTAAGCACTAGCTTCGAATGTTAGTGTTGACACCTGTCAGTCACTGTCTTTAATGGGCCAAAAGTTCAAATATAAATAATAATAATAAAAAATCCTCTGAATCCCCCCACCACTTCTCTTTATCTTATTTTTTCAGGTTTTTTAGCGACATACAAAGAGAGAGAATCAGCATATTCAGGGGAACCATCTCTATCTCTTTATAATTTCTCTCTGAATTAGCTTCATTCCTGGGAAGCAACCAATCCATAAACCCTTATAAGAATTTTGGATTAAATATTGCTTATTAAAAAAAAAAAAAACTAACTTGTAGAGCGAGTAGTACTTATCATTGGCAGGACAAATTACAGGAGGAGGAGGGAGAGCTAGGTAGCTAAAAGAGAGTACCGCAGACGGTCTGCTTGCCATTAAACAATAAAGGTTTCTCTGAGTCGACATTGAAAAGATAGATCAATAATGACATGTTTTAATTGTTTTATTCTCTCTCTCACAAAGTAGAATTTATGATCTGGGGAGAATAAATATTAAACATTGACGTTTGCAAATTCATAAAGCTCATGACACATATCTTTCACTGCCTCAGACAGGAAGGTGATTAACAGAAAAGGTAGTAAGGTGGTGGGCTACACCACAGTAATTCCTAAATCCTCCTTCGATCGGTTTTTGATAATCGGTGCATGCCTTGTCTTGGGGTGCTTTTTGTCGGGCACATATATACAGTACTTCATTGGATAATATTGTATGTATATATATGTTGGTATGTCCAAAAGCTGACTATCATCATGATTATCAAAGCTGCTGAGTGTTGGGCAGAATGCATGGGATATTGATAATGATGAACATGAATTGAGTTTTGTTTGTTGTTTGCGTATTTTTATGGTGCAGGCACGGGCTCTTGTAAACCAGTTGACTTGTCATTACAAAAGATGCTCCCCACCCTTTAGCTAGCTAGCTAGCTAGCTTAATAATGTCACCTTTTATATTTGACCTACCTTTCAAGTTCTTAACTCTTTAACCCAACACACCCCCCCACCTTTTTTTTTCTCTATATATTTTTAGGTTTCATTATATATATATATATATATTGAGCCATTATATATATATGGTATGAATGGTGCATGCCATCCCATCCCATCCCATCCCCCATGAAAACAGCCTCAAATGGTACTTTCGTTTTATCCTGGTCTATTGATAGAACGGAGGGTGCATAAAATTATATAGCTAGCTAGCTATCTGGAGTACTAGGAGTACTACTCTTTCTTTATATATTTATCATAGCTTTCAAATAATATCTTATAGATTTGTTTTTAAATTACATGATCACGCACAAAAACACCCACACACATTAGGATTCTTAAAGAGCTAACTATAAGATTCAATAGTCAAGAATTGTAATCATACTCATCATTTTAATTCTAACTATCTTCTCGTTATGATATAAATTAAATTATAAAAAATGATTTATTATATTTCATTTGTGAATCTATCATCTAATGTCACGATATAAAATATTGAAAAAATAATAAAAAAATTTCAGAATATATATAAATTCTTTCTATATTTTGCAGATGCCAAGTGATTTTTTCCTTAATTTGTATCTTCAAGATCAGTATAATGGCAAGGACTAAATTGGGTTTGTACTTTGTTTGGATTTGGACCATTTGCGAAAAGAAGAATGGCATAACTATTTCATGTTAAAATGAATTTATTTTCATCACAAATATTCCATCGCAATGCTCGTTAATTTCTTTTGTAGTGAAAATTAGGGCCATTGATACTTATCCATCTCATTTACATTCAGTAGGAGCTAGTCAGTGAAGGTGTTTGTAAAATCATCATTTGTTTGGCTAAAAGTTTAAACTAATGAGAAGATATAGATTTTATTAATTATTTTATATATTAACATTTTTCTTCACTTGTAGTTAGACTTTTCCTCAATTAATAAATCCAACATATAAAATATTTAGTTAAATAAGATAAAGTGTAGAGTTAATATTCAAATTTAGAATCTATATTTTGATATCATATAAAGTTATTACTTATTTCAAAAGTTTAAGTTAATAAAAAAAAATATATATATTATTTTATATCTTAACAGTCTTGTTTGATCTTGAAGCTATATTGGAAAGAAATTTTAGGAAGTTGTTTTCAGTGGCTTCGTTCTATTTTCTCGATTCATGAATTGACGACACCATTAAACTCATTAACCAGATGTGTTGACTCTAATCATGTACGTCCATTCTACCAACGTTACGTTCAATTGGGCTCTGGGAACAGCCCAATTCGCTTTCAATAGTACTAGGCTCATCTTGTAAAGCTAGATACTATCATTGATCATTCTACAAAACGAAAATCGAGCCCAAAGCGATTATCCATAAAAATCAGACTTAATTGAATAATGTCATATACAATTTTATAATAGGCAAGTGTTCCGTATTATATATATAAAAAAAAAAACAATAGCTAATATTAAAAAGTAAATTTGTTATATAAATCTCAAATTTGTCTATTTTTTAATATATAAAATGCACCAAACTAGCTCAATCTAAACTTAAAAGAGTAATAACACACTTAAAATTTTTGTACAATTCATTTTATAATTAGCTAATATAATTATGCTACTTTATTAAAAATAAATAAAGTTTCTAAAACTATCTTCAATTTCACTTAAAAATTTAAAAATAGACGGAAGGGAGAATGGAATCACTTACTATTCTAAAAAGGGCGATGCTAGAGTGAATCCATACTCAGCGCACTCACCCTCACGTGCACTGTTCATGTGAACAGTGCACGTGAGGGTGAGTGCGCTAGAGTGTGGATTCACTCAATATTTTTCCTTCTAAAAAAAGTTAGTCCTGTTTGAATTAGAAAGTGAGCTAGGTTTATTTTAATTTATTTAATTTTTTTATATAAAATATAAAATTTTAATATATATTTTTTAATTTTAATTTAATTTTTAAAATTTTTAATTTAATTTTTTAATTTTTTAAAATTTTAAAATAATAATAATATTAAAAAATAAATTAAACACTTCTCTACTCTCCGGCAGTCCTGTTTGGCCGCAATAACAGGCATTGCATTGGGTGTTTACTGTGACACTCTCAAGTCGTCGACCTCAAAATAGTTGGCAATGGCGAGGAAGCGAAGCTCAAGATCCACGACAGCCTTCATCTTCTTCGTCTTCCTATCTATCATAGCCTTTTGTGCCTTCGTCCCTGTCTTTGCTCCTCTCCCTTCTCTCTCCTCTGACTCCAACCAATCCCGCCACCACTCTTCTCGGCACAAGAAATTAGTAGGCTCTTTCTCTCTGGTCTTGATAAAGTAATTTTTACATGCAATTCAATGTGGTATTGTTTCCGTGGTTTTGCGAAAAAAAATTCCTGGCTCAGTTTGCTTCGTTTAGAAGGAAATGCTTTAGTTCGAAGGGGAACAAGTGTGTATTTGATTGGTGAGAAAATGAAGGAAATCACAGGAATTTGGATATTGGATTCTCAGATATAGTGTTTTTTAATGTGATTGCAGTTGTATATTTCTGGGTTTTTGACTTGTGGCTTATGCAATCGATGGAAATATTTGAACTTGGCTTAGGAGTGATTGAAATGAAAAGAACTCGAAATTTCGCTATTAATTTATCAATAAAGAAAGGAGAATGTCTCAAACTTGGAACTATATATTCAGCACAAATTTGCTTTATTTGCTTCTTTTCTTTTCTTTTTTGTCTTCAGCTTACAACTTGATTCTTAGTAGAACATTCGAGCTTGATCATTTGCACCCAAATCTTGACATTGTGATGCCTATCTTTTTTCTGATCAATTGGATAGGATGGTGTTTTAGCTTCCAATCAGAGACTTTTTGCTGTTTCTAACGTAAACAGCACTTAAGTGTCGTACTGATTTGGCAATTATGTTGTTGGCACTGAAAGATGCCGTGAGTTTAAATGAGGTGAGATTTTTATTTGATTGTTTTTATCAGGTTACTGCTCGAAATTTCGAGATCTCCAATGACATGTTCTGGAAAGATGGACAGCCTTTCCAAATTATTGGGGGTGACTTGCATTATTTCCGGGTTCTTCCACAGGTATTTTTATAGCAAAATTTTCAGCAATTAGCACCTTATAACTTGAGTTTTACATGATGGTGGTTTGCATTTGTTATTTTAGCTTGTTATAGAAGGTACTTCCCTGATCAATGATGTTGTCAGTTGAATAAGATGCTGAAGCTTTTTGACTCAACTGAATTCAACTTAACCTTAATCTCAAATGATAGGGACCGGTCTTATGATCATCGGCACATAGGGATGGCAGCAAAGGCTACACCTTTCAAAGGTGTTTCAACCATCAGGGTCCCTTAATGGCTTTGGTGGAGTTTTCTGGGGGAGGTCGCCGGAATTCCATACTCATTCCTAGCGATAGGAATGACTCGGGATGGGAGAGACTTGCGGCGGTTTTGATGGAGACCGGAACAACGGGCTTGCCGAAAGTTGGAAAAATGTCAGAACACAGTACGTATAGGGATGCTGTAGCGTACCCTTGGGATGCGCATGGTGCAAAGAGGATACTCTCCCTTTCGGCAGGACTTCAAGCAGAAGACGATGGAGATGTGAATGATGTTGGGCCAAATAAGGAAAGGATACTGAAGGATCTCGTTGATATGCAGCAGGCGCTTGAGGAGATAACTTTTAAAGTCATAGGGACGATACGGTGTGTTGAGGCATGGACGGACAGTGACACGTGCCTGGGCTCAGATCATGGCCCAGCTTCGGATCTAAGAGCTGTAGCGGTGCAGGGCCCGCCCATTAAGGCCCAATCTATTGTAGGGGTTTCTGGGGGGTCGTTTGGCGATGGGTTTCGCATTGAACAGCCCAAAGGCAAAGAAGCCCTGGTTTCGTCCAGGGGTAGTGGGTTTTGAAAGGAGAACCGATGTTGGAGAATAAAGCTGGGCCAAGGCCCAACGGCGAGTGAGCTTGTTCAGATGTCGCCAGCGCAGCCTCAGGTCGTTGAGTCGACCGGCGCAGTGCAGTCAGAAGGGCTGCTGGCGCTTGCAGAACTGTCGGAGCAGGAGGATGTAGATGCGAGGAGTTCAGCCCTCGTGTCGGAGCTTGCCATCCACGATGCCGATAGAGGCATCGTGATTCCGGCACAGAACAGGTTGCCGGTAACCCCGACGCCGATCCAGATGTCGTGCCTTCCAGAAATCACTGTCGAGGATGTTGCTCTTGATGCTGCCGAGAACTCTCGCGTCCTTGATGTCGCAAAGGACGTGGCTCGTTGGCAGCTCTCATTGCAAAACAGGTTTGAAATCATGAGGGATTCTGATGGTATATCACAGTGTGCAAGTGAGGAAGGTGAAGTGGACATTGTTAGCGAAGGGGAGTGTCTTGAGGAAGGAGAAGTGGAGCCTTTATGCATGTTACCTTCTTCTCCTAATCCTGAGTGGTTATTTAAGAAGGTGGAGGAGCTGCAAGTTATGTTTGGGATGTCTAGCATAGGTTTTGAGGAACAATTCCGGGCACTTATTATGGCTATGGAAGATTGTAGAATGAAATCTGCCCTCAAGAGAGACAGAGAACTCAAACAGCTGCAATGCTCTATCAATTATGACGGTAAGGTGGGTAGTGTGAGAAGAGTTAGAACGAAGGGAAGGACACTTACTTTTGTTAATGAATCCTAAAATTCTCTCAAGGAATGTGCGGGGGCTTAATGACCGTAATAAGTGCCTACACATAAAATCTCTCTTGCAGACATGGAAAGTAGATGCGGTTTGTTTTCAAGAAACGAAATTACGAGTCATGGATAGAAGGATTGTACGTAGCTTGTGGGGATGTCGATATGTTGATTGGTCCTATCTGGCTTTGGTAGGAGCCTCGGGAGGTGCTCTTGTTATGTGGGACAAAAGAGTAGTAGACAAGACAGAGGATTGTGTTGGTACTTGCTCAGTCGATTTGATTCAGAAATGTTATAGATGGGTGGGAATGGGCTTTTGCAGGCATGTACGGGCCTAACTTGGATAGAGAAAGGAGGAGGCTATGGGAGGAATTATCGAGCATTTTTTATTTATAGGAGGTACCGTGGTGTATGGGTGGAAACTTTAACATCACTCGCTTTCCTAGTGAACGATCGGGACATTATCGCATTTCTGGGGCAATGGAGGAGTTCATAGAGTTCTTGTCGGATTTGAACCTTATGGATCTCCCTCTAACCGAAGGGGAATACACATGGTCTAATAATAGGGGGTGGTTGAGATTGGACAGATTTATTGTTTCTTCCTCTTGGGAAGCACACTAATCGGAGCTGTGTCCAAAAAGGTTAGTGCGAATATGGTCGGACCATTTTCCCATATTACTTGATTGTGGTGGTATTCATAGGGGCCGCCATTACTTCAAATTCGAGAACATGTGGTTAGCTATTGAGGGCTTTCTTGAGAAGGTTCTTGGGTGGTGGTCCTCGTCTCAGTTCACAGGTACTCCAAGCTTCATATTTACAAGTAAGCTTAAGGCTTTGAAAAAGGATCTCAAGGAGTGGAACATGGAAGCTTTGGTTGTCTTGATAATCAAAAGGATACCTTAATGAGGGAACTTCAACAGTTGGGGGGGTAAGTGTTGACGGGAGAACTCTCTGAAGAGAGATTGGAAAGGAAGAATGCAGTGGCTACAAAGTTGGAGAGGGTCTTATTGATGGAGGAAACCTTATGGCGTCAAAAATCTAGAGCCCTATGGTTAAAAGAAGGAGATAAGTGTACCAAGTTTTTCCATAAAGTGGAGAGAAACAACGCCATTGAGACACTGACATCAGGTAACCAAGTCCTGTCTTCTCCCCTTGAATTAGAAAACCATATTGTGTCCTTCTATGAGAACCTTCTCACGGAGCCGACCTCTTGGAGGCCAAAGCTCGATGGTTTGTCTTTTGAGTCTGCTGATGCGCAGAGTGCAAGCTGGATGGAAAGACCCTTTGAAGAGGAGGAGGTCCACAAGATCATAAGCAGTATGGCAAAAGACAAAGCACCCGGGCCAGATGGTTTCTCCATGGGATTCTTTCAACACTGTTGGGAGGTGGTGAAAATGGATGTTATGCAGGTATTTTTGGAGTTTCACACATTTAGAAAGTTTGAAAGAAGCCTCGATGCGACATTTTTGACACTCATACAGAAGAAACAGGGTGCAATGGTGATTGAGGACTTCCGTCCTATTAGCTTGGTAAGCGGGATGTTTAAGATTATCTCCAAGGTGCTTGCTAACCGATTGAGCTTGGTTATGGGACAAATCATTTCAAAACCACAGAATGCCTTTATTCGGGGGAGACAGATACTTGATTCAATACTCATTGCCAATGAATGTGTGGATCATAGGCTAAAGGAGGGTTTACCGGGTATTTTTTGCAAACTCGATATGGAGAAAGCCTATGATCACGTAAACTGAGAATTTCTTCTTTACATGCTTGGGAGATGTGGGTTTGGAGATAGGTAGATCTCATGGATTCGACACTGTGTCAGAACAGCCCGTTTCTCAATGTTAATTAATGGCACCCAGCAAGCTTCTTTAACAATTCCTGTGGGTTGCGACAAGGGAACCCACTATCACCTTTCTTTTTCGTCATTGTGATGGAGGCGCTTGGACGGATGTTGAAAACAATTGTGGAAAGAGACTTCCTAGTTGGTTTCTCAGTGGGCAATGGGGTTATGATCTCACATCTTTTGTTTACAGATGATACGTTACTTTTTTGTAAAGTAAATTAGAGCCAAATTCAAGTTTTACGTGCCCTCCTAGTATGTTTTGAAGCTGCTTCGGGGCTCAAGGTCAACCTTGGCAAATCAGAGATGGTGGCGGTGGGGGTGGTACCTTACATTGATAGCCTGTCAAATCTTTTGGGATGCAAAGTGTTTTCTTTGCCAATGCAATACTTGGGACTTCCGTTAGGGGCCACCTTTAAAGCTAAAGCAATTTGGGATGGGGTCATTGAAAAGGTAGAATAGAGGTTGGCGGGGTGGAAAAGAATGTACCTCTCTAAGGGGGGGAGGGTCATTTTGATCAAGAGCACTCTATCGAACATCCCAATTTATTTCTTATTCCTATTCCCCCTGCTTGTAGGGGTGGCAAATAAAATGGAGAAACTTTTCCGGATGTTCCTATGGGGCGGATTGGGGGAGGAAACCAAATTTCATCTTGTTAACTGGAACAAAGTTTGCTCTCCAATCACCGAGAGAGGGTTGGGGGTGCACAATTTGAAGACCTTCAACAAAACGTTACTGGAGAAATGGTTATGGAGATACCATAATGAGGGGGGTCCCTATAGAAGGAAGTTATTGATTCCAGGCATGGCGGTGCATGGGGGGTTGGTGCACTAATGTGGTAAGGGGGAGGCATGGCATGGGTCTATGGAAATATATTAGGGGGAGATGACAGTGTTTTGTGAATCATACCCGCTTTGTAATTGGAGAGGGCACCAAAATTAGATTTTGGAAAGACGTTTGGTGTGGAGTTAACTCCTTGAAGAGAGCTTTTCAGTACTTTATAACATAGCAGCGAACAAGGAGGCTTCGGTGGTAGACTTGTTGTCTTTTGATCATGGGGTTCCACAGTGGAACATTGTTTTCCTAAGAGATAACCACTACTGGGAGTTACCACTTATTTCTGATTTTTTCAGCTTGCTACATTCCACAGGACACAGGACAATGCAGGGGGATAAGCTCCAGTGGAGGACCATAGCCAGTAAGAAATTCACAGTAAATCCTATTACACAATCTTGGTCTCCCATGGACATGTAGCTTTTCCATGGAAAAGTATTTGGCGGTCCAGTGCACCCACCAAAGTGGCTTTTTTTGTGTGGACTGCTGCTCTTGAAAAAATCGTTACCACAAATAACTTGAGAAAGAGAGGCATCATAGTGATGGATTAGTGTTGTTTGTGCAAGGTTTACAGTGAATCAGTGGATCATCTATTATTGCATTGCGAGGTGACACAGGCTTTGTGGAATGTTGTTTTCAGTCGTGTGCATGTTGGGTGGGTGATGCCGGAAAAAGTTATTGATCTACCTGCTTGCTGGAAAGGGATCAAAGGTTGTCTACAGGTGAAAACTGCATGGAAGATTATTCCATTGTGTATTATGTGGTGCATTTGGTCGGAGAGAAATGAGCGTTGTTTTGAAGACAAAGAGCGAACAATGGAGGAGTTCTAGGAGTTTTTTTTGCATACTCTTTTGCTATGGTTCTCAGCCATTGTACCCTTTGGTAGCAATGTGCATGATTTTTTGTATTTTAAATCAAACTTATAGAATGTAACTAGGTGTTTCTTTGTATACTTCTCTTGTACTCAGGCTATGCCTTGTTATATTCTCATTAATAAAAAGAGGTGTATTACTTATCATAAAAAATAATAATAATAAGATATTGAATATCAGTTAAAAGAACAGAACTATAATTCATTTGGATATGGCATAGAAAGCTGAACCCTAATAAGCTTCTGTCAATTCTAAACTCTTTCACTTTTTTTTTTTTTGTTGTTGTTGATAATTAGCTCTTTCACTTGATATAGTAAATGTAGTTTGATGTTCCCATGGTGAAAAAACTGTAGAGCTCCCCATGTTTCACATCTCTGCAAATACTCTCTCGACCTTCTTCTGAACTATTACCTTTGTGGTTATCTTATTTCATGGACCGTCTTGTTGAACACAAAATATTCTTATCAGTTTAAGTAAACATTTTCTTGTTATAATGTGGTGTTTGTTTTTTATCCCTGCAGTACTGGGAAGATAGATTACTGAGAGCAAAGGCTTTGGGTTTGAATACTATTCAAACTTATGTTCCTTGGAATTTACATGAACCAAAACCTGGAAAGCTAGTTTTTGAGGGGATTGCAGATATAGTTTCATTTCTCAAACTGTGCCACAAACTCGGTTTCCTTGTTATGCTTCGGCCTGGACCTTATATATGTGCAGGTCAGCCATAACAGACAGATCTTGGAGCTTTTATGATTTATTATTGATTTATGAAGTTCACTGTGCATGTCCAGGTTACTAGGTGTAAATATTCAAATCTAATTCCGATATTTTTGGAAACTCATTGCACATTGAGCTGGATAATCTTATTAGTATTGTGAATCCCTTTTTCCATAACAAAAATGAGTGTTTGCACAAAATAGCTATTAGTTTATGCCTGCTAGTGAGATTGAATCTAAATTATTAGTTTTTTGCTTTCTCATAAACAATATTAGTTTTTTGCTTTATTTCTCTTATTGTTTTGATAGTCATTCAAAATATATTTTATGTTTCAGAGTGGGATTTAGGGGGTTTCCCTGCCTGGTTACTTGCCATAAAGCCAGCTATCCGACTAAGATCATCAGATCCTGATTTCCTCCACTTTGTAAGTTTTTTCTGTGTGTTTATTTTGCAAACTAATCATATTCCATAGACTTGTGGTGTTTTCAAGAGAAATTATATTCCAAAATGTTGTGTATTTCTATGTTCTATCATAAGGATATTATGAATAAAGCCATAGCCTAAAACATGTGGGGTCATGGTGAGCCTTTCTTACAGAAAACTGTAAACGACCTGCTTGGGGGATTTTATTATATTTATTTTATTTTATTGGTGAAACTGCTTGGGAGTATTGCTGCTATCATTTTTAGATTATTACGTTTTACATGCTTGTTTATAGTTAGTTTTCAAAGTGAAAATAAAGCAAACCTTTTTTCATGAATGGTCTCACCTAAGAAGAAATTTAGTATGTCAGTTTTCTAGTTTCTAAAACTTCCCGTTTCTGTCTTTCAATTATTCTTCACAATTCAATTTTTTTACTACTAAATAATATCTATTGTGAACTCTTTTAAGGTTGAAAGATGGTGGGAAATCCTACTTCCTACTGTAGCTCCTCTTCTTTATGAAAATGGAGGCCCTATTATAATGGTTCAGGTATGTTGAGATGTTACGCTCTGACTAGAACACAACAAGAGTTAAATTCCTGTCTTTGTAAGATGGAAGGTGGTCCATTCCAAGTCTGGGGAATTGTTTAAAATAAGTTAGAATTTGAGGCATTCAATATATGTATGCATGGGAAAGTTTTAATGATTATAGCATAAAAAAATTAGATTGATTTTAGAAATAGGATTTCATTAATGTGCAGTGAGGTTACAGTAAAACTAAGATCAAAAGGTTCATGGAAAAATTGAAAACTGTTTATAAGATGGTTTGATGGATGTGGCTTATCTATAAACTTTTAATTATAAACCTCATCTCTCTCTTATATGACCAAGAAAAATATCATAAAAAGGGTATGGAAGTACTTCCCAATGATAATCATAAATAGTGAGCACATTGTATATGATGGTTATTTCATCTTATTTTCTAAAACATTGTAAACATATTTGTGAAGAAGTCATTTATCAAGAAAAGACATTTGTGAATAACCCAAATTTGTTACAGTTTTAGATTTTAATGTATATAAGGTTCTAATATACTGAGATTATTTTGACAGATTGAAAATGAATATGGTTCATACGGAAATGACAAACCTTATCTTCATCACCTAGTCACCTTGGCACGTGGTCACCTTGGGGATGATATAATTTTGTAAGAGTCTTTCTCTCTTTAGACTGATCTTCTTTGTTCTATACAGAAATATGCGAGTTTAAAATTTAACCTCATAAATTTATGTATGCATTTATGAATTATCAATCTTTCCTTTACATGATTTCTTGTTTAGTACCTTCCATTCAATTTATAGTTCATTGGCCGTTGTATTTCAAAAGGGTTCTATTTATCCTTTCCTTGATTATATCTTAATGATTGCAGATATACTACAGATGGAGGTTCCAGGGATACTCTTGAGAAAGGAACCATTCGTGGAGATGATGTCTTTTCAGGTAAAGTTCAAGATCAAAATCTACTTGAATAATAAGTTAGGAAATTAATCTTTCTTTTTTTTTCTATTTATTTAATAACTCTGTCATCAATACCTATTGAACTCATATTTCTCTGTGTGTGTATCTGGGTTAGAATTTTTATATATTTACAATCATCTAAGTGCTCTGACCTACTCTTTCTCTGCCATTCAGCTGTTGACTTCACTACTGGTGATGATCCTAGGCCAATATTTGAGTTACAAAAGGAGTTCAATGCCCCTGGAAAGTCACCGCCACTTTCAGCGCAAGTATCTTGCTAACTTTCATTATTCTAATATTGTTCTTTGGTTTCATGTCCCATGATGTTTGTTACCTCAGGGAGTTTTACACAGGTTGGCTTACACATTGGGGAGAGAAACTCGCAGAGACTAATGCTAAGTTCACTGCAGCTGCTCTGGAAAATATTTTGGCACGAAATGGTTCTGCTGTGCTATATGTATGCTCTCAAATTCCAAATATGTTGCTATTAGGTTATCACTATTGTGGTAATATTGTGATCTGAGCTTTCTAATTTCCAGATGGCACATGGTGGTACAAACTTTGGATTCTATAATGGGGCAAATGCTGGTGGAGATGAGACTAATTACAAGCCTGACCTTACGTCTTATGATTATGTGAGGAAAATATCGACTTCTTTGTTATATAAAATTGAATTATTGGTTTGCAGTAGACACACCTAACTGATGCTTGTTTTCCCAGGATGCGCCGATTAGGGAATCTGGTGATGTGAACAATGCAAAATTCAGAGGTATGATATTAACCAACTTCCCCTTTAGAGCCACAAGTCCACTCAATTTTTGTTGCATGTGTTGCAAATTATGATTATGGGAAAAGATTTGTCTACTGCTTTCAGAACTTCGGAAGGTTATAAAGCAATATAGCACAGCATCTATTCCTTCAGTGCCTTCCAATAATGAAAAGGCAGGATATGGGCCAATCCACTTACAGAGAAAAGAACTTTTCTTTGATATCCTGAATAGATTGGATTCCATTGAGGTGGTTGAATCTGAAAATCCTATTTCAATGGAGTCTGTGGGCCAGGTGAGTAAGAATCATATCCCATAGCTTATAAGTGACGTTGTATACAGCTGCTTCATAAAGATCCCAAACTGCTAAATGCCATACACTTAAAAGTTTGAATGTTCTTTGTGTTCAGATGTTTGGTTTCGTACTATATGTATCTGAATATCCTCCAAAGGAAGATGGAAGCATTCTATACATACCAAAGGTGCAGCCTTCCCTTAATTTTTATTTAAGCTGACTAATTTTGATGTGTTCAATTGTTTCTATGGAATCAGAATATGAGGGGCTTCTTCCTTTTATCTGATAAAAGCTTTGGAACCTAAGGAAGTACACAAAATTTGACTTCTCTTACATTTATTGACTGCAGGTGCATGACAGAGCCCAAGTGTTCATATCATGCTCTTCTGCAGATAATGGTAGAAGACCAATATTTGTTGGTACAATTGAAAGATGGTCGAATCAAAAACTTGGCCTTACCAAAACTAAATGTGTCTCAAACATCAGCTTATATGTTTTGGTACTGCACTACCTTGTTTTAGTTGTTACCATTATAATGATCAAGCGATTTGACTTAGGGTTGTCAGCTTATCAGTAGAGTGTTATGATTTGATGCTTTTAATCATAAAGTTTCTAATAATTCTAAATCCTTTCTATTCTTGTAGGTTGAAAATATGGGTCGCATAAATTATGGACCATACATGTTTGACAGGAAGGTAAAAGAAGTTGGAAAATAGAAAGTTGTGTTGTTTTTGCGTATCTGATTTTTGAGTCATGGATTTATATGTCATTTGACTCCTAAAAATATAAAATTTGTTTCATACGCATGACTGTGGAGCTATGAATTCCAGTCGCACTTGAGGTCAATTTTTACTTGCTCAGAGAAAAAAAAAATGTAATTTTACTTTGATTATCCATAAAACCTCATTCTGGAGAACTCCTTGACCTAACTATAATCCTTTGTTTGCTGCCGGCGACGTCGCGAGAAGTCCACTGAACCTTATAAAATTCTGGCATAAACTATAATCCCTTGTACTCAATAATGTAGGTTACCAGAGAAACCTTGATGGGTTAATTTCTCGCTGTGTCATGATTATCTAGATTACTATTCATCCATAGATCTGTAGATTTGAACACTTAAAATAATACAGAATTTGTTAAGGTTAAAATACTCGAGTTCGAGAAAATTTGGTTTGAGTATAAGACATGCAGCATTTAGTGAAATCTGAAGGCAATACCAATACTAATACCAAGCAACGGAGTCATGTTTTTTTACTTGTTTCAAAATTATGTCTGATACTAATTATTTGTAATACTTTCAGTGATTCGTTAGATAAAGTTGCTGATATGAGTAACAAAATATGGTGTTTTGGTCATCATCATCCTTATTAATTATTTGGGTGCAATTGTTTATAATTGCTGAACAAGTTCGAAGTTCTATAAATATAACTAGGTTAAGATTTTAATATGTAAAGTATGAGTAGGCTTGACCTGGTCTCTCTTCAGGTAATTCTTTCTTAGCTCCCTAACTCATATCATAATATTGCACTTTTCTCCCTCTCTTGACATCAATAAAACAGAGTGCTTTCTTGCAGGGTATATTGTCTTCTGTTTATCTGGATGGGAGAATTCTGCACCAATGGAAAATGCTCTCAATTCCTTTGAACAACCTGAACAAGGTCCCAAGAGCTAATCCCATCATTCAGGTTGCATATTCTGAATTGAAAAAAACTCCAGCCCGCAGAAAAGCCAAAGGTAAGTCTATTTGTTCTCAAGTGGTAAAGGGCTTGGGCTTGGGGGATGCTCTCCCTAGGTCTAAGGTTTCAATTCCCTTGGTTGCAAAAAATCTCTAATGGCCATTGGACTGGGGGATTTTCCCCTTGAATTATCCGAGATACACTTGCGAGAAACTCCTTGTTGAGAGCTTATGCACTCCCAGGATTAGCGGGGACGTTGTTCCTAGACATCCGGTGCCAAAAAAAAGAGTCTATATGTTCTCAGAAAATGATAAAAAATAAAGAATAATGCTCTATTGTACTCATTTATTTGTTTTCTTTAGCTACTCTCCCTAATTATGTTTTGTTTTTATAAGCACAACTTCAATCCATGTTCCAAGCACGTGTTAATTAGTAAGGTTATGAATTATGATGGAGACAAGACAGTTGACGAATTGCCAATGACTTTCCATATGCAGAGAATGTTTCAGAAGAACCAGCATTGTATGCCGGCCATTTCTCTGTTGACAATGTAAACCATGTTAAAGACACATTCATATCATTTAGAGGTTGGGGTAAAGGAATTGCGTTTGTCAATGAATTTAATATTGGAAGATATTGGCCGGTAAACTACTTTTTCACTATGTTATTTAGGTTTTTCTTGTGGTTTTGTTGCCTGGTTTGGCATAATGTCTGTAGTAGGTGTTGCATTTTCTGTGAGGATTAATAAATGGTGCTTTCTACAGATGATGGGGCCACAATGCACCCTTTATGTCCCTGCTCCAATTCTTCAGCATGGGGAAAATGTTGTGGTAGGAGATGCCAAAAACTATATGTTTCCCCCCCGTTGTTTTACCTCATATTAGCGTTTGCCTTATGATTGTTTTCCTGGTGTTTCACTTCAAATTTTCTCTAGTTTCCTGGTTTAGTCGTTGTAGTAAATTCATTTATGTTAACATGTATGTCTTATTGGTTATTTGCTTTGTCTCTTAATGAAAGAGCTCCTTACTTAAATCTCAGAAGCAAAACAAGTAAAATAGATTTTTCTCTGGCTTGTTTTTGGTCATAGAAAGAAAGAACCCCCCTCCCTTGCTGCTAAAGAAAAGATTGCAACGCATATAATTTTCCTTTCTCGGATTATGATATGCTACCAACTCTTCTGTAAATGTTTCTGCTTGAAATTTGCAATGGTGGTGTTTACAGGTTTTACTTGAGTTAGAATCTCCAAACCCTGAGCTTGTGATACATTCAGTTGATCAGCCAGAATTCACATGCGGATCAAGTATAGCAAACGTGCGGCAGCGGTAGCACCACAAGGAATACAGAAAGTCCCCCCGGTTCTTGTTGAACGCCAATTTGAGAATTCTGAAGCTCCTGAAGATCTATCCCACTCCCCAGACGATCTCGGCAGCTTGGTTTTTTTTTTTTTTTTCTCAAGTACACTAAGCCTGATTGAAAGGATACAGGACATGAACATCAGAACATCCTATGCTGGAGTTATTTTTTCTTTTAGACTGTCAATTGCGGTCTTTAGCTTTGTGGGTTTTGCTTTTGCTTTTGCTTTTTCCTTTGCTTTGGTAGTAATAGTATTACTCCCTCAACAGAGGAAAAACATTAATGCACCGTATTGGAATGTATTTTGGATGTGAATTGCAGTGTATTGTAAAGTTTTTAAGATTCGATTTGTCAGTTATAAGTGATGGTATTGGTCTGGCTGGCTCATTGTAAAATGTAAATAATGTCTACGAGGAAAGGTCTGGTCTATGTTTTCCATCGTCCCTGAAAATTAAAATTATGAAGTCTTGGCAGCTGATCAATGGTTCATTGACAGTTTCCCCTCTACAATTGCAAATAGAAAATGATATTAGTAGTAGTAGAATGCCCAAATATCATATATTCTTTTTTAAAATAAATAAATAAATATAAAATGTACGTATAAAATAATAACATTAATGGTAAGAGTTTAGTAAATTCATAATTATATCTAATATTATTCAGCTTTTTGAGGCAGAATTCGCAAGACTAAAACGACGACGTCGGCTCTGTGGACCCCACTCAGATGGTTCGAATCCAACAGTCGTGTCAATAGCCTTATAACTCTTTTCATGCAGTTTCACAACGACGTCGTGTCTTTCTATCTAGCTAGTCATCCTTTCTCTTCAGCGTCGCCGGGCCGCTTAGATTGGCAGAAACCCTAAATTTCCCAATTATTGTGCTCCGGCGAGGGAGAGATGGACCATTACTCGGGAGGAAGCTGGACTATGATTCCGTCCGTGCCGACACACAGTAACACCTCTACGCCCTCAAATCAAGACCATCTCTACCTCAGTCACCCACAACCACAACAGCAGCAGCAGCAACAAGTTCAACTCCAACAATTTCAACAACAACGTATCCTCCAACAACAGCAGCACCAGCAGCAACAGCAACAGCAACAACAACAGCAACAGCACCATCAGCACCAATCACTGGCGTCTCACTTTCACCTCTTAAATGTACCCAATTTAGACCCTAATATATATATATATATATGCGTTTTGTTTTTGTTTTTTGTTTTATTTATTTGTTTATTTTTGTGATGTGGATTACAGATGGTGGAGAATTTAGCGGACGCGATCGAGCATGGAAGTAGGGATCAGCAGTCAGATGCACTGGTATGACTTTTTTTTTTTTTTTTCTCAGTTTTTCCTTTTTGCATAATTCCATGCCTCTTTTTGCTCAATTTTTGGGATTTATTTGTTTAACTGATTGCGTAATTGTTTTCAAAGGTCAGTGATTTGAACAACCACTTTGAGAAGTGCCAACATCTACTGAATTCAATCTCGGGTTCAATTAGCACCAAGGCTATGGTAATTGCCAACTCCTAGTTTTATTAAGGTTATCATTTTTTTGTTTTATGTGAATCATATATTATGAAAATCAGTCGTGGTGTTTATATTGGGTGCGTTTTGTATGTTATGCACTTTTTAGGGTAGACAAATCCATTATTTGGAATGGAGTAATGGATCCATTTTATATCGGGTTACAATTTTGTTTTGTTTTTTTTTTTAACAAAAGTAAAGTAGAACTTCTAGAAACAAAAACATCTGTGCGCCAGTAAAAACCAGAGTCATAAACATTACTGGGTTACAATGTAATGGCCTTGTTCATAACTATATTTATCAGAAAAGATTCATAATTAATAATGTAGAGTCCTTCAATTCTCTTAGGAATATTAAAGAATGGCCTTCTTTGATAATCATCTTCGCAGAATCAAAGATTCCCCTGAAGTTCAATATAACTTGTGCTTTCAGGAATGTTGAGAGTTTATTCATCTATATTAATGACTTTATCTCGCATGCATCTTTAGTTCCGGAGGTGCTTGGTTTAATTGGGGTAGTTTCTGGGTATTGTTTGCAGACAGTTGAGGGTCAGAAACGGAAGCTAGAAGAAAGTGAGCAGTTGTTGAATCGGAGGAGGTATTTGTCCCTTGTATTTGGAGTTTTTTTTGGCATTACGTGCTTTCCTTGTTTAACATGTGTTCTGTTTTTTTTTTGGAATAATTTCGTTACCAGGGATTGCATTGCAAAGTACAGAAGCTCTGTTGAAGAGCTTATAAAGTCTGAGCCATAAAATCGCCGTGCTTCCATTATGCGGTAAGAAAGACATTAAACTTGTTTAATGACCTTTTGTAAGTTGCCAATTCTATTTGGTGGGATTACTTACTAAAAAAAAAAAGTTGACTGTTCTATTTGTTGGGATTGGAACTCTTTGTTACGTCTGTAAGAAATGACAAAAGGTTGAAGATTTGAGTGGAACCTCGAGACTTCGGGTGTGTAAGAACAATCTTGTCTGTCTGGTCTCACCAAGGAGTGAATTATTTTATGAATTAATTTATGCTGAAAGTTATAGACCAACATTTTATAAGCCATTTTGTGGGCAGACTTCATCAATGTCATTGAGAGACTTTGAAGATTCTTGTTTAGAAAATACGGTTAGGGTTCCCTTTGCGTTTAAAACATAATAAATTTTGTGTTTCCCTGGGATGTTTCTTGGATATGGTTGCTTATTATTTCAAATTCAGTTGTATTTCGCTCACATAAATCTGGTCTTGGGATGATGTATATCATTTTGCTGCCCGCCTTAGATGTTATGCATGTGTGATTGAATCCAACTGATCGAAGTAACTCTTTGGATTCTTGATTTCAGGTCTAGTTGCTGTCAGATAGTTCTGTACTACTCCCAAGTTCTAAATGAAAGCCAGAGGTCCTGGAATGTGGGTTTAGATTAGTTTCCATGGTTCTTTATTTACAATATTGTTATCATACTTGAGCCAGATATTGAGCATCTATGGCATCTCCTATGCATTGAAGCCATTCTTTGATCCAGTTTTAACGAGACCCACTGGTACCCTCAATAGAGCCCCTCTCCCCCTATCGCTTCGATTTATTCTGCCAAACATGCTTTGCAAAAGTTGAAGAACTGTTGTTGCTTGCGGAGAATTATGCATGACTAGCTAATTTAGGAGAAGAATTGCACAGGTTTCTATTGGGATGAAGGCTCAATCCTTAACTGGCTGGAGGAAGAATATTAGGAGCACTTTTTCACTGCTTCAGCATAATAGTTTTTACTATTGGAAGAATGTTGTGACTCTATATGTTTAATGATATTAGTACTTTGATTACAAAAGAAAAAAAAAATCACCATTTAGTAACATTCAATGTCCAATTGATATCCAAATAGAAGTCCTGAATTCAAAAATAAAATCTATTTTATCTCTCATTTTAAATTAAAGAATCATAAAATATTAAAATCCATCAAGTTGTTTGACTTTGATCCAACTGGTAATTTCCTATGTAATCTAGCGTTTTGATAGTTGAAAAATATGAGACAAAATAAAGAGTATCTGCAACAAATTTTTGATTTAGATTCACTATTGATTTTCTATTTAATCTAGAATATTCTAATAATTTCGACGCAAAATATAGAGTAATGCCACACAAATTCGCTTGCACGGAATGAATCATTCAGTTATATGTTCTAGATTGCATTTCGGTTTTAACTTTTTGACTTTGTAAACGTTATCTACTTTCATGAGATGACTGTATTTCCTTTACCCCCAAAGCAAAAAAAAAAAAAAAAAGGAACTTTGATTTTTAGTTAATATTTTATTTATTTATTTTCTCAATTAATTGGTGGTCAAAATGAGAACACATACAATAACAGGGCAATAATGACAAATGGCATTAAACATGAGTTTCCCTTCCAAATTAGGAATAGAACGAGCAAATTACAACAAATCCAATATTGTTTTTAAATTCAAAGAAGTTGTATATAATATTTTCAGTTGACATTTTCAAGATACATCTAAATAGTAAATACACCTCTTTTAAAAACATTACTAATCCCATCTTAGAAAAAGTTTAAATTCCCATGCATCATCATTTCATCATATATAGGTCATGAGTTAGTTAGGAATCTCGGATC
Source organism: Platycarya longipes (assembly GCA_036559045.1). Lineage (NCBI taxonomy): Eukaryota > Viridiplantae > Streptophyta > Magnoliopsida > Fagales > Juglandaceae > Platycarya > Platycarya longipes. The sequence goes on from CM071789.1 coordinate 47,922,158, forward strand.
CCTCTCTCTCTCTCTCTCTCTCTCTCTCTCTCTCTGAGATGATATATCATCATCTGTCTCCCTCTCCTCCCATTTCTCTGCATCTCCCATTTTGGTTTCTTGGGATCGAGAAAATAAGGGAGAAAAAGAACCAGAGAAAACCAATCCCCATAAAGCAAAAAATAAAGTACTTTAGCATCCCCGCCGGAAACGCAGTTGATATCTCCACCCCTCCCAATACCAATTGCCAATTACAACAAAATAAACAAACCAACCAACCAACCAACGTCCCTATACAAAAGCATGAACATTAATCCTCCTCGACATGGTAACGGAACCACCCAAGCTTGTGCTGCATGTAAATACCAACGCAGGAAGTGCGCGCCCGACTGCATTCTCGCCCCTTATTTTCCTCACGATCGCCAACGACAATTCCTCAACGCCCATAAATTGTTCGGAGTTAGCAACATTACCAAGGCCATCAAGCATCTAGACCAACCCGAAAAAGACGAGGCCATGCGTACCATCATTTTCCAGTCCGACATGCGTGCCAATGATCCTGTCGGCGGCTGTTATAGAATGATCCGAGACTTGCAGCGTTTGATAGATTACAACAAGGCCGAGCTCGAGATTGTTCTTCACCAATTAGCCATGTGTCGAGCTCAGGCTCATCATCAACAACAACAACAAATGCCAGAAGTGACAGATCCACCAATATTGATCAACTCCGAAAATCATGTAATTAATAATAATAATAGCGCCGCTGCAGATGATCCTTTGGGTTCATACAATAATAATGGGGTGCAGTTTCATTATCTAGGAATACCCCCAGGCCATCAAGAACAATACTTTGTTGTTAATAATGATAATTTGGAAGAAGATGATGTTAGTGCTTGGGCTGTGCAAGCTGATCAATCTCATGCGTCTATTAATTTGTCATCTTTGCACGTTAAGAATGTCGATGTTGGTGATGATCAATGCGATGATATCAAGCCGATTTTTGAAAGAAATGAGATCAAGCTGGAGGCCGGACATCATGATCATGATCAAGAAAATGTTCATGAAAGGAGGTTTGTTTCATCAATTGCACTTCATGTTCATATCGTTCAGTTTACATCGAATTGCAGTTGAATTTTCGACTTGATGATCAGAATCTGATATCAATAATTTTGCATGTCTTTTTTTTTTTTTTTTTTTTTTAATCTTCTATATATAGAATTGGCCTTATATAGGATCGAGTACTATATAGGACATCTTATGTTGGACGCATGTCATGATCAGTAGGGCTGGGGATCCTTATGGTGTCAAATATAAAAATACATCTAGTTTACATATGGTACTCATGTCAATTAAAAATTCATACTTTAAAGTAAGATGAAAATTATAAATATATGATAATTTATTGGTGAAAAATATAATAACGGATATTTATTTTCAGAAGCTAAGTACATATTAAACCATGCACCCAAAAGTATTAATCTTGTTATAAACAACACGCTCGTTGATTTCTTACGTACTATTATATATCTATGATCATATATGTAATTACTCTAGATCAACCAAATTGTTGGGTTTCTGTCGCAAGTCTAGGATCAAATTATTGGTCGTCCCTGAAGACCTTCTACACTTTTGTCTCAAACGATGGATGCATGGGGAGTTTCAGGGGATCAAATTAAATTTTAAATCATGTTTTCAAATAGATGGATCATCTGAAAAGAGTTCAAATTTTCAAGTACTTTAGATGAGCCTATCCCATTTCATGCTATACAATCATCTTCAAAATTTGCATTTCAGGGTTAAATGAATTAATTGCACGTTTTTAAAATGTGAACGTTTGTTTGTCTCCAAGGATCAATACATGTTTACTTCTAGCTAGGATCCATTTATAAGATCAATAGTATTCTACGAGAATGCTAAAGAAATCTAACACACACACACATATATATATAAGCATTCCAACAGAAATTTCAGCATCTTCCTTGTTTGTCCATAAAAACATCATCACAGAACCGTAGGACATCCTCTGGTTCTTCTTCTCTCTTTTTTCCGGCTAATCTTACTGAAATCCAACTGGAAATTTGCAGTTATGAAGCAATGTTGAGGATAGACAATTCCATATTAAAAGAAGAAGATGGTTCCATTCAACAAGCTCAGGACCACGACCTAAAAGGTGCAGCCACTTTGTTTACCCTCACAAATTGTAACAGTTGAAGTACGTATACGCGGAATATCAAGTCATCATAGAGTAGCAAACATCAATGATATTCGTGTATATCACTTTTTGTCAGTGGATCAATAGATTTAGGGTTTTGTTGTTAGTAGATTTAGCAGAATGAGGAATGGTACGTATTCGGTATAAGTTAGCAATATATGTTCCCCGGCTCCATATGTGTGAGATCTTTTTTTCAACATAATTGATAGAGCTTTACCTTATGGTTTTATAATTCTCTTTAAATGGTTTCTGATCTCCAGAATGTTTTACAAATCTTGCAATTAAATATGATAAGATTGTATGGGGTATGCAAGGAAAAAATGAAAACAGGAAAAGCATCATGTTGTTGTACTAGTTGTAATTTTGCTCCTATAAATTAGTTGTGAGGGGACAGTTCTTCTACGAAACATATCACAGATTATATTTAAGAAGACCTAAATTGTGCATGTTTTACAATGGCATACCTCATCTCTGAGCAAAGAAGAAGGTCCTTCCATAGAAAACCAAGTAAACGAGATATATTTGTGGCCGAAATATTCCTAGTAGGAGCATTTGATGATGGGACTAAAAGCAATAGCCAGACTCCCATTATGCTGCAAGGATTAGTTTCGTTTCCTCATCAACATTTTGTCCAAAGATGCTGTTATCAAGTGTACTGCATTCAGTTTCCATTTGAAATGCCAATTCTTGAAGGATATCATAAACTTTCTTCAACCCCGGTTGCTTGGTGTTCCCTGCTGAGAACACGAGAAGCTTTTTCTTTAACTCAATCCAACTCTGGCCCGAGATTTTCTTCAAACCTTTTGTCTTTGCTGAGACCCTCACCCTTGCAGAATCCTCCCATCTGCCACCTGCAGCATAAATATTTGAGAGCAGCATGTAGCTCCCAGTTGTGTCTGAATTCAGATTAAAAATATAGGAGGCAGTCTCTTCTGCAACATCTGTATTTTTGTACATCCTACAAGAATTCAGAAGGGCGCCCCAAACACAATCATTGGGTTCCATTGGCATGCTTTTTACAATGTCACTTGCTTCCTGTAAAAACCCTGCACGCCCAAGGAGGTCGACCATGCAAGAATAATGCTCCATCTGGGGTTCAATACTAAACTCTTTAATCATTTGATTAAACAGCCTACGACCCTCATTAACAAGCCCAGCATGACTACAAGCAGAAAGAAGCGCAATAAAGGTGACACTGTCTGGCTTTAATCCAGATTCAATCATCTGATCAAAAGTTTTTAAAGCGCTTTCACCAAGTCCATGTATCCCATACCCAGCAATCATTGAGTTCCATGAGATCATATCCCTACCAACAATTTTCTCGAACACCAAATGTGCTTCCTTGAAACTTCCACACCTTGAATACATATTGATCAAGCCATTTCCTACTAAGATGTTACCATCCATCAGAGCCCTAACCACGTGACCGTGTACTTCCCTACCAAGATTCAGTGCCGCTAACTCTGCACAAACTGATAAAACACCAGAAACTGTCACACTGCTAGCCATAACTTTGGCAAGCTGCATTTGCCTAAATAGTTCCAAAGACTCCTCCCCTCGTCCTTTGGAAGCAAATCCATTGATAACAGCGCTCCAACTGATGACATTAGGTCTGCCTGTATAAACATCATTTGCAGTCTCCAGATGGGAAAATATTGCAAAAGCCTGATCACATAAGCCAGATTCAGCATACGCAGTTATCAAAGCATTCCAACTCACTAGATTCTTTATTTGCATCTCCAAAAACAATTTCTGTGCATTCTTTACATCTCCACATTTCCCATACGTGCATATTAGGGCGTTCTTCACAAACAAGTAATCTTCAAAACCACCCTTTATAACATAACCATGAAAGACCTTACCCCTGCCAACTGCAACCAAATCAGCACATACAGATAACACAACAGCAAGCACTTCAGCGGTAGCCCCTGTTCCTCTCATCCTCATTATACCAAACAACTTTATGGTTTCTTCTTTCCGTCCACATCGAGCATGACTTGACAACAAGGACGTCCATGTCACAGGGTTTGGCTCCAACCCTTCCAACTCCATCTGCCAAAACATCTCAGAAGCACCATCACAGTTATGGTTAAAGGCATAGCCCGAAACCATAGTATTCCACGAAATAGGGCTTCTAATACCCATTCTATCAAACAACCGGCGGGCATCTTCCATTCGCCCAATCTTCCCATACATCCCTATCAATTCATTTGCCGCGTGAAGATGATTCTGAAAACCCATTTGTAAAACATGACTGTGAACAGTCTTGCACAAATTAAAACTGCCCATAGATGCGCATGCCCTTATAACCAAAGGCAAAGTGAACCCATCAGCCCAAACCCCAAGTTTTCGCATTTTATCGTAAAGGTTAAAACCGTCTTCATAATAACCATTCGAGACAGTAGCTCTAAGAATTGAATTCCACAAAAGTAAGTTGGAAAGACCCGCAATTGGGGTGGCATCAAATACTTTCCGGGCATCGGTAACAATCTCCAAACGTGCATAAACTGACACAAGCCGAGCGGCCAAGAATGCTGACCGATGCGTGCCGGAGACGACAATTTGGGTGTGAACTTGTTTGCAGAGGCGAACTGATGAGCACTGCAGAAGAAGGTCGTTAAATGCATCAAGAAGCTCATCATGGGTGATAAAGGCGAGGCGGGCTTTACGGAAACATGCAGAGATTGGGGAGAGACGTTGAGAGGAAGCATTAAGCATGAAGGTGAGGAAGCATTAAGCCTAAGTAGCTTATTGTGTTTTTTCGTCTGAACGGAGGGCTGCTCTTCCCCTATTAAAAGCCCGACCGTTCTGAAGCGTTTCGCATTTTGCCTATTGTGATTCACCACACAGAATCACAATAGGCAAGAGGCAGTTCCATCTTCCCCTCTGTGACACTCTAACAATTAGGATTTGGGTTTATATTACTGTTTATATGTGTTTATATGAGGGTGAGTGTGAATGCTCATGTGATCTCCCAATCAATTTTGTTTACCTTTGTGTTTGTTTCTGTGTGAACTTTGGGCTGTTTCGAAATGGCGGGTGTTGATCATCTGGCGACCGAGAGGAGCAAAGCTCGTTTCGATGTGGAGGAGATGATTTTTTCTTTTTCTTTTTTTTTTTTGTTGGACTGATTTTAATCCTCTAGTTTGTGAACTCCAATATGTTTGAAATCCTTTGATTTGTAAAAAGTTTTATTTGACATTTTCTTTTTTTCGTTTCTTTTAGGCCTTTCGGGTTGTTAATATTTTTAAATTTACCCCGAAAATTCGTGCTTTATATTGACAAATCTCAATCCACGCATCAATACGATGGATCACGAACGTGAAGCCGCCATATGTGAGAAGTCAAAGCCCTCGTTTAGATTCGAATGAGTTTTTTTTTTTTTTTAATAAGAAAGTCTATATATTAAACCTAGTAAAAAAGCAATACATATATGAGACATCTCAATTTCTTTCAATTTTATTATTATAATTTTATAAAAATTTTACATATAATATTATAAATAATTTAACTTTTTTAAATTCCAATTTAATTTTTTTAAAATTTTAAAATATTAATATTAATATTAAAAACTAATATTTTAAAAATATTTTATTTAATTTTAAAAATTATTTTAACTTATTTCATCTAATCTCTCAGTTCAAACAGTTCTAAAATGTAACTAACAATTGCTCACAACTCCATACCCAGTGATTTTAGATAGAGAAATTATTTTTATGCTCCGTAAGTTTTACACACTTCTTTCTTGCATTAATATAAAATTATATGAAAACTAATTTTATTAATAATCGTTTGCTTTATCGAACAAAGTTTTATTAGAGGGTCTTGGTTGGCCCCCTATTTTCAACCATTACAGCTGGCATCGACCAGCTTTGCGATACGGACGGACACGAAGAAGAAAAACGCAGGCAACGGAAGTGCAAAAGAGGAGCAAAAATTCCCCGACTCAGAGCATGTTATTGACTCAACCATAAATCTGTCACAATCATTAATAGGAAGATTACAACTCCGAGACACCGAACAAATTCTCTAGGACTGCTATAACTCGCACGATATAGACCACGAAAAATATAAAGGTGAACCACAATGAAAAACATATTTACCCCATTAGCATGCATATAACGGAGCAACCAGCCCCCTTCAACATCTCTCATAACGTGTTCTACCCTGTTGAAAACTAGATCCACATGAGGTGTGTGATGCATGGCTAAAAAAACGCCAGTCACTATCTGAATGACTAAACAAATACCAGCTAACAGACCGAACCTAAATCCCATCTTATTTTTAAAAAAAAAAATTATGCAAAATATACTCTCTTAGACTGTATCTAACATATCTTTTGAGATAACGAGTTTCTACAATTTTCCAATTTAAATGCTTTGTAGAATTTGATGAAATATAAAGACTAACATATAGGCTGAATTAACATTTAATATTGCGAAGTACTGTGCTTAAAAGATAAAGAATTACAAAGTTGAATATTATAAAATCAGACTTTCATTCGAAAGAATATTCATTTCCAATTGTGTTCCAATATCTCATTTTTCTGTGAAAAGTCATGACAAAGCTTGGGCTTCGGAACTCACTTTTGTTTTTTGAATTGTAATAAATACATGAGAAAAAGGTCCAGATATTGATATATTGCAATTCTAGTGTTTGAAAAATAATCCTCTTCACGGTCCATATCATTAAAAAAAAATTAAAATTTAAAAAAAAAATGGAAACCTGCGGCTCATGAATTGTTATTTTCAAGAATGGTGAGTGCTTCTAGTAGCTCATATCATCCAAATTTGGCATCCGGCTCGAAGGTTTGTTTTTTCCGTCCTGATAATCCACCACGACTGCCTCTGTTGTTGTCAATAGCAACGACACGCTGTAACACAGCAAGCAGCAACACATTGTTAGTTTAAGAAGAATGAAAACATTAGCCAACAAGCAATTAATGCTTGCAATCATATGAAGTTTGCAAACGTCGTATAGTTGTTATAGAAAAAAAGTAAAATCCACTATTAAGATTTAATTTTTTTTAATACAAATTTTATATTTATTCACGTTTTTCAAAATAATCACACGACGCTGGCATATTCACAACTAAAACTATCATTTTTCCTAGCCAGATATTGCATCGTTTGTTCATATGTTCTTCACCTGGCAGCATCTACCAGAGCCGTTCTAACCACTTTGAGAGGATCTATAATTCCCTGCTCTACCATGTTGACATATTCACCTGTTTTGCACAAGGACATCATTATAATTCGCTTTGAAGTAGCAGGTAAAGATTATAAACAGCTTCAAATAACCAACTTTATGTAGTCCAAAATGTTACATGACTTCACTATGTAAAATAGAAGAAATATAAGATCCAAGCACAATAAATTAGATAATTCAAACTTTGAAATGATAATTATCCATATCAAAATGTTCGTTTTTTGTTATTTGATAGAAAACTAGTCGACTCGGCCGGTATAAAACTTGTTCCACAGTGGCACTCAATGTCAATAATAGACCAAAAATACCATAATAGATGTTTGTATATAATTGAAGCCCAACACCAATCAAAAAGTATTATAAAGATTACCGTGACACCTATAATTTTTGTAACAACTAAAAGACCAACCTTTAGCAGCATCAAACCCAAAATTACGATCATCTTGTTCCAACAATTTGCCGATAACAACAGCACCATCAAAACCAGCATTTGAGGCTATTGTGAATGTAGGTGCCTATAGCAAAGCAAATTGTCCACTGTCACTAAAAATTTGACCGCAGCTAAACAGTCAGGTAACTGCAGGCTAAGCAAATTCAAGAAAGAAAACCTTAAGAGCATTCTGAATTATCTTTACTCCTCTCTTCTGGTCTTCATTTTCAGTTTGAAGGTTCTCCAAAACTTTTCCAGCATACAAGAGGGCAACACCACCACCTAACGATAGCAACCAAGTTATAATTGTTCTTGAAGAAGGTTTACATATGTATAACCTAGATGAATGAGAACAACAATAAAAATAAAAAATACCTACCTGGCACAATGCCCTCTTCCACAGCCGCTCTTGTAGCATTTAAAGCATCGGTTACCCTATCTTTTCTTTCTCCAACTTCTGCCTCACTGGCCCCTCCAACCTGAAAGATTACTTGCATATCAGGGCAATCACTTTCCACAATGCAGCAAGGCAGAAAGGTGAATAACATACCTTGAAAACAGCCACACCACCAGATAGCTTTGATAGCCTTTCCTGTGCTTTCTCCTTGTCAAATGTGGCAGTACCCTTGTCAATAGCTGTTCTCAGCTGAAACATCATAAAGCATGAGCAGTTGCTATCAATGTTCTCTTTGTTCATTTCATTTTTATCTTTTAGAGTCCAGGTTAAGGTAATCTCATTCGAATAACTTCAAAATCCAATTGGTCTCTTTTCTAACTAACAAGAATGAAAAAAAAAATTCTACTGAGAATAGAAGTAGCTTGAATCTTTTTGCTCATTGCTATAGTTGATTTTAATATGTATATATCTTTTTTCGTTTTGATAAGCAATGCAATTTTATTAAAGAAAGTTTGAGAAAAAAATGTAAAATTAAAAAACAGAAGCCTCATGCATACCTGCTCACATCTTTCTTCAATCAGCTTCTTATTTCCACCCCCATGTAGAATTATTGTGTCATCAAGGGAGACAGTAACCTGTTATTTGAAATAAAAGTGAGTATTGTACCAAAAAAATTCATATATAGCAAAGGAGCACACCCTGCATGAAAACACAAACCTTTTTTGCAGTACCCAGCATTTCAAATTGGACTTTGTCAAGGGTTAAACCACGGTCTTCAGTAATGACCTGTACAATAAATGTCTTAGCAAAAAAGAAAAAAAAAATCAACATGGAAATACGTATCGATCTAGTTCAGCATATTTTATGTACAAAGGAGGAGTGGAAGATTGCATAACCTCTCCCCCGGTAAGAATGGCAAGATCATCTAAATTTGCTCTTCTATTTTCTCCAAAACCTGGAGCTTTAATAGCACAAACCTAAACACATGAAATTAAACTAGTGAAAATAATAAAAGTTGAACTACAGCAAGCAGAATCAATGCCACGATATCTTGCTGATAAAGGTGAAAAACAAACAATACAATTGAAGTAGTATCAGACAGTATGAATCCCTGACATGAAACAAATGAGCACGCACCAAACATAATAGAGAAATAATGTTTTATGTATGGAGAAGTTGATAACTAATGAATATCAATAAATAAAACATCGACTCGACATCATAAATCTAAGCAAAACATAAAATGTTTGTAGTTAATTACAAGAAAATATAGACAATCATCAAGCTGCTGATACTATTTTCAAGAAACATATTATTTGATGGGATTTTGAAGATGGGCATGGATACTATTGCAGGGCTTGAATTATAAACATTTTTTACTAAGGAGCCTGTCTCAAGGTACGATGGCAATGATGGCAATAACAATCTCCGAATAAGATCCGAAGTCTCCGGACCCCTCTAGAATGTTTGTTAGTCAAATTTTGACTCTTGAAGTCGAGCGCACCTATATTTCTTTGGCACATCTCAGCACATAAGAGTCTCTTTTTAAGGTAAATGTTTTTTATACAAGAAGGGAATGCATATATTGAGCATGACACATCACTACTAACAATCATGTAGCCCCACAAGGAACCACACACACATAGCAACACATATATCTTATTAGGATTTCACCATCAATAATATTTGTTTACTTATCAAAAAAAAGGATTTCACCATCAATGCAATCCCATAGGCGCTTACATATCTCTGGCATTACACCTCGTAAAGTAACTTCAAAGTAAAGCCAACTAATCACCTTGAGCCCAGCACGATGCTTGTTGAGTATAAGCATAGCCAGTGCCTCACTATCAACATCCTCAGCCACAATAAGAAGTGCTCTATTTTTCTGTTTGGAATTGAATGGCAACAAAATGAAGTAATGATAAGCTTTTCTGTGAGTTCTTTTTCTTTTTAACTCTCATCTGTGAAGAGAAACCACCAGAAATAGGTTAATTACCTGTACTGCAGGCTCCAATATTCTCAGAAGTGAATTCATGTCTGAAATTTTCTTGTCATAGATGAGGATTAGTGGGTGCTCTAGTTCCTACAAATATGCGATCAACAAATAATTTTATGTTGTTTGTCAAAATAAATCAATTTGCTACGTCAGAGAAAAGGCTTCCATAAGATGTGCAACTAGGAAAAAGTAACAGAAGTAAAGCAAAGATGAATATTCAAGGATAGTAGCAGAGAGAAAAATCGAAGGGTTGCCAAATACTTTTTTATTTTATTGGCACCGGGTCTCCGAGAACAAACTCCCGACTAATCCTGGGGGTGCATAGGCCCTCAGCAAAGGAGGGCCAAATAACTAATAACATCATAAAAATAGCAGAAACTCCATGTCAAATTATAGGGTCGAGTGAATATTCTATGAACAAATTATAGAAATACTTGCATCTAAGCTGCTCAGGGAAAAAGTTAAAGAATGAATAAAAACAAAAAGCAACACATGCTCAATATGGGCAACCTTTTTATTATAGTAAAATGTGATGCGAAATGCATATTTGTAGTACAAATATATGGCAACAAGAATACAGATCTTGACTTACACATTTCTGGGTCTTCTGATCCGTCACAAAATAAGGAGATATGTAGCCTCTGGCTAGCTTCATTCCTTCCACCACTTCCAACTCATTATCCAAAGTATTCCCATCCTGTAAAAATTAGAAATTGTAACAAAGATATCGATCTGTATCAAACTCAATGGTCATAATCAGCAGAAATAGGGGTGCTCACTGCTACAGTAATGACCCCTTCCTTTCCAACTTTCTCCATTGCTCTTGCTATCAAATCCCCAATCTCATATTCACCATTTGCAGAAATAGTTGCAACCTAACATAGGAGCATACAAATAAAAAGTAAATTTAGCAAGATAAATTAACATTATTCATATTACAAACGCTGGTGATTACTCATAAATGCTTTATTCTGATAACCGATATGCTTGGCATGAATGCAAATGGTTCAAATGCCCTTATTTTAGCCTAGATTTCAAACATCAGCTTCCACTAAATGTGCATGAAGTCCATTCCATTCCTTAGAAGTACTGAACAGATTTTATTCCACCAGAGATTCAACTAAATCCTGCTTCCAAGATGAGAATAATAACAAGGTCTAGGAAACATAACTTGATCCAGCATTTTTACCAAATAAATTTACATGGAGAGATTACTGTCTCTAAAAAATCCATCACCTGTTTAATTTCTTCTGGCGTGCTTATCATCAATGCATTGCTTTTCAGATCAAATATAACAGTATCAACGGCCATATTGATACCACTACGCAAATCCATCACATTCACACCGGCAGCTATTGACTTGCAACCTTCCATGAGTATTGCCTGAGTTAGGACAGTTGCACACGTAGTACCTGTAACCATATGAGATTTGTATTGAAAAGAACTAAAAAACATCTAAAAGTTTGATTTCAAATAGTACAGACTAGAGAAACAAGATGGAACTACCATCTCCAGCAGCAGTATTAGTAGCACTTGCAACCTGCTTTACAAGATCCGCGCCAACATTTTTGGCCTTTTCCTTGAAGCTGATACTTTTGGCAACAGTTACGCCATCCTTTGTCACTTTGGGATCCCCACGACTTTTTTCAATTATCACATTGCGACCCTGAATCAACGAACCAGAACAATAATAACAAGGGAAAAGCAAGGGAAAACCTCATTTAGATATCTTACTTTCATTAGATTAGGCACGTGGTTTAAGACACAAGCTAGTCGTTTTTTTTTTTGATAAGTAAGAAGTATATTGATCTCATTAATAGGCAAAGTCCAAGTACACAAGAAGTATACAAGAAAGAAGCCCAGTTACAAGCTAGTCTAAAGAGGTGAGAATTAAGCCTTGAAACATTGAGGTATAAGCCTTACATAATTCAAACTTCTAATTAGATACAAACATCTACACAAGCCCCTGCATGCACACACGTGTATTAAAAACAGAAAACAATGTTGAGCTATCAAAGATATATTAACCACTGCCAAGGTGAGAATTGACATTTTAGAAGGAAAGTCCAACGTTTTAAACAAGTTCGGAAAATTTACAGAGACACAATAGAAGTCCGGTGATGTCAGCTGCACATCAGCACATGCATTTTCAAATTTTTCTTTGAACGGAACATGTGCATCCATTTTAACACATTACTGGCATATGAAATCTATTATGGTGTTCCATGTGCTTGTTTTAAATGCGTTGCGTTGGAAATGGTCAGGAGAATTATTAACAAGAGGGTGCCATAATAAACAAGTCCTAAATAGAAAAACAACCAAAAGTTTCAGCCTTAACTTGTCACTATAATTGCATGGTTTCAAATTAATGCCAATAAGTCATAGACGTTATCTTCCAGTGAGTATTTGATATTTCAAAGAAATGAAACTTGGGACTACAGAAGAAAAATTATTATGTTCCAAATAATAGTCTTAATTTCCCTCAACGCACAATTGAACTATTTTCATTTAGTATGGACGAGGAAAAGGAAGAAATATAGTATCAGCAAAAAAAAAAAACTTTCCACAATTGAAAACTTAAGCTGTACAGGGGCAATGCCTACTTCATTCATATCAATAATATTCATCTCTTACTTATCAAAACAATTGAAAACTTTAGCTCAACAACAAAAGGGTACGTTACTAAAGAAGTAAAACAAGTGCCTGCTGTGTGTGTCGTTTAGCTAACATGTCTCCAACAAATGATAAAAATGACAAAAAAATGGAAATATAAAAAATTTAAGACAATACCTTTGGTCCCATTGTGACTTTAACAGCTTCTGCGACCTCGGAAACCCCCTGCAGCATTGCTGCCCGAGCCCCGACTCCAAACTGGATGGCTTTCGCCCCATAATTTCTGCTGCATATGACTCTGTTACACACCTTTTCAGCCCAAGTCATCAACCAAAATGTACATAACGTTAATCCATATCTACCAAAACATCATAGAAATTTTAAACAAATCGTAATCGGTAGACTTTGTAAGCGTTTAGTTACTGAGAAATGCAATAAAAAATTAACAACAAATAAAAAATCCCAACCTAAAATGTTATGACTACGGAAGATGAAAATTAACAGGAAACTGAACTGACGTAGAAAATCCGATTCGTATGCTTTCATTTCGCAAGTTTTCCCCGCAACCAAACGGGGGGTTGATAAAGATGAAAATCGAGGAAAATAAAGCAAAATTGCAATGAATCAGAGACAAAATGGTAGTAGTCCCTTACTAATTTTCTTGAAGTGCGTGAAGTGATCGTTGAAGCTACTTTCGAAACTATTCGATGCATTGAGAGAGAGAAAGAGAGAGTGTGTGTGTTTGAACTTTACAGAGCAGAGGTTTTGGTAGGGTTTGGCTCTGGGTTTTAGAATTGAGGAATGGCTTAATTTAAGTGGACGTTCTGGAAGAATCTGGATTGTTCGAATGAGGTGGGTCCCAATGAAGATTGTATCGCATATGTTTTGACGGTCCCGATTCTCTTAAGCCGTGTATGCCCTGCAGGAAACTGCGGCTCGTTCTTGCGACATGCTTTTGGATCATCAGGCCCAATAATAAAGCCCCATGTTTGTGTCCATTTTCAAGTCTAAAATGGGTCAGATAAGAATCAGTATAAATATAAAAGCAATCATATACGTACTATCAATTTATAATAATTTTATAACTCATTAGTATATTTAGATTTTTTTATTTTTTATTTTTTTATTTTTTATTATTTTATTTTAAATATTTTTTTAACATTATTAATCATTAAGAAAAAATTAAAAATATATATAATTTTATTAATATTCACCTTCTTAATCACTAAATAAAATTAAAAATTAAAAATAAATAAATAAATTGTAAAATAGTTGTGAAATGATAGTATGTGTATCATTTCTCTAAATATAACTATCACATTATCTTAGGACCAATCGGACTTGTAAGTCCCAAATAACAATCATTTGAAGTCTCATTTAGATTGGGAGATGAGATAGGTTGAATTTATTTTTTAATATTATTATTGTTATGAAATTTGAAAAAGTTAAACTTAGATTTAAAAAAATGTATTAAAATTTGTGTTTTATATAGAAAATTAAAAAAGTGTAATGATGAAATAAAAATAAATTGAGATGAGCTTAACTCACCTAGTGCCAAGAAAACCTCCCATCAATTGAATGGCTGGACGAGCCAAGGGGCAAAGGTGGTGGCTGCAAAACCCCACAAGGGTCTGGATATTTGCAGGTTTGGGCCAAAGTTTTAGGCTCAAAATTTTGAATGTGCCTCCTTGCTTATTCTTCATTTTCCCCATGTTTGATTGACATTAACCTTTTGATTTTTTCAATGATTTTTTTTTTATATAAAATACAAGATTTTAAAACCAAAAATACAAAAATTAAGAAGAAAAAATAGAGAGAAGAAGAAAGAGAAGCATGTCATTCGATGGCATCAATTAGGATGGGATAGAGGGAAGAAGAAATCCCAAAACGTCTGAATCAAAATCCTATTCATTTATTTTATATATTTTTTTATTTCTAAAGAGCATTTGGTTCTGTCTGCGTTCAACATTGTTATATATGGATTCTGTCTTGCGGTGGAACCAAGACCTTCTCATCGACAGTGGAGCAAAGGGATGGAAGAGAGAGGGCTAATAGATGGTGAGGGTTGGTATAAGTGAGGGCTGCAGTGGAGATCTGAGGCTGCGAAGGAAGAAAGTGAATATGGTGACCCAAAATGAGTGATTTGGTATTAATGAGTGTCTTTGCTATTTCTTATAATATCTGACGTGGTAAGATAAAATAGGAGGACTGTTACTGGTCTTAAGCATCCCTTTATAACTATTTCCATTTATATTTTATGGTTGAATTTGATGATCTAGACAATCGTCCTTAAAAGTTTTTTATTGTTTTGCTTTTATTATCAATCATCAATCAAGTTTATGATAACAAACAATCATCACACAATAGGGGTGAATAGGAACAGGTAGAATCGACCATTGCCCATGGAAACCGACTCCTAAAGTCAAGAACTCGTCAAAACTGGTGGAAAACCAGTTGGCTAGTGGCAAAAAATAATCGATGTTGGCTGATTCGATTCCAATTTTAACCTAGTTCAAACTTTCAAACCGATTGAGTAAATAAATATATCATAAATAGTAGTTAAAATAATGTTGTTTCACTTAAACTTAAATGAAACGACATCTTTTTATACTAAAATAAATAAATAAATAAATAAAGAGTTATACTAAAATAAACCAAACACGATTTGTTTGATTTTAAATCAAACGATGTCATTTTATGCATAACAGATTAAAAACAAAAGTTATAAGATGCAATCTAATTTTAAATCGAACAACTTTGTTTCTATTCGAGATCTTTTTCTTTCTCTTCCCTCTTCTTCTTCGATTTACCAATCTTTCTCATTCTCTCTCCTCTGCAACACTTTCTCTTTCTACTCTCTCATGCAAACCTTGTTGCTAAGGGGATTGAGAATCGATTTAGAATCACCAAAGTCAATACAATTGATCTTTCCCCTCCCCAATCGATTTAGAATCACCAAAGTCAATACAATTGATCTTTCCCCTCCCCATCGCTTGTATGGTTGGTTGTTCCGTGCAAATCCTCTCCATCAGTTGACGTCGAATTTTATTAACTTAGCTTAACAATGTACTTATGCCATAGAGTGACAAAAGATTTTATTGTACTAAGAAATCACAAAATACATTTTAGAAAGAAAATCTCATTGTTCTCAACATTCAAGGGATACTAAATTGTTCATTAATTACATATTTATAGTGTCACATAGCAAAAATCCTAATTCACTCTTTTTGTTATCTATTTGAATAGTATGTCATGCACATCTCGAACGTGATCTTTGCTCAATATTCGCTTAAGCTACCTCTAGAGCCAGAGTTTAGCAAACTTTCTAGATATCGGCCTAAGTCTACACTCCATGGCCCAAACCTTCTAAAAAATCTGCAAATAAAATAATGCACCCTTGTCGCGTTGGTTATCGAATTGGGCCGACACATCGGTAAAAACCAAGCTCCACAAACCCAATAATGAGGCTTGTTTGCCAAAAAAATAATAACACATTTTTTTCAAGTAAGGTTATCAAATCGGTCCAACACACTAACAAAATCAAGCTCCACAAAACCAACAATAGGAGCCTAATAACAAATTTTGTCATGGTAAGGAGAATTAAAGTACAAAGATTCGATCTCCGACTATTAATAATGAGAGACTAGCTATGATAACTTATAAACATTACAAAATAAATTTCGAAATTAAAACATTACCAACCATTAATATGCCTCGTATTTATCATTTTCCCAGCTACATAATCCACGTTAGTGTTGGCATTGTACAAGCCAACTAAAAAGAGCCTTGCAAATATCTTATCAGGGAGGCCTCTTTTAATTAATCTCATTCACCATCCAAAACCAAGATCTCACAGTTAATATGTACTAATCATTGGTTAATCTCCTCCACTATTTATGACATGCATAAATTGCCAAGAAGAAATCCCAAAATTATCGAGATATATTGAAATTGTGGTCGATAGTTTTTTTAGATCGGATCGGTTCAAACATTCATAAGAACCAAACTAGACCTGTAGTTATCAGTCCAGTCTAGTCGATTCGTTCAGTTTGATCAAATTATTATTATTTTCTTCCTTCTTCCAAATAAATTAATAAAAGATTAGTTAGATTTTTAAATTAAAATTAAGGGAATTACTAATATGGATTATGTAGTAACTCAATAAAAAAATATTATATATGATCAAAGATAAAAACTTATTTGAAAAAATTAATCATTAACTTATATAATTACTATATAAAAATAAATATTTTTAAAACATATATAAGAGTTTGGACCGGACCTCCAATCTGGTTCGGTCCAAAATTTATAAATCGCAAGACTAGACCCATTTTCTTCGATCCACATTTTATGAGACCAAGATTGATTGATTGGTTTGAAATTTGGTCTAGTCCGATCTTAACTGAATGGTTTGGTACGATCAAATTCTCTGGATTGGTGCATATATCAATAAATAAAAAATGAAATTCATGCCATCCACACATGTTCAATTCGTATGAAGACTTGAAAGCCATCACTTCGGCTCTGGATTAATATTACGCAAAAGCTTGGGAGCCATTTGCTACAATTTGGAAATGATATTTATACTACCTATTTATAACTTTTTTACAATTTTTTTATTTAATTTTTAAATTTAATTAGTAATTAAGAATGTAAATATTAATAAAATTATATTTTTTTATTTTTTCTTAATTATTAAGAATATTAAAAAAATACTTTAAAAAAATTATAAAAAAATAAAAAAAAACTCAAATACACACAAAATTATAAAAATATTATAAAAGTAGTTGGACGTGTATCACCACTCTTGCTACAATTAATGAGACCGCGTCCTAAATTTCCTCCCCGAACGTACCTAATACGCTGCGTTTTATGATAACTTATTTTGAAGGTTCCCTTAATATATATATATATATATATATATATTAAGAAATGATATGATTTTTATAAATAAATAAATTTCGATTAATAATATAATGCATAGATCAAGAAAAAAATTAATTTCTAACAAATATTTGACGGATAATAAAAGTAAAATATCTTAACAATAAAATAATTATATAAAAGTAAATCATAAATTGATATAAAGTGATGAAAGATAATTATTTAATAATTATTATAATTTCATTTATAAAATATTATTATCTAAATTTAATGTTTCATAATGAATTTAAATTGAGAAATAATAATATTTTATTCAAATAATTGTATTCGCAAACGTAATTGGCAAACATATTTAAACTTAATTATTTTACATTTCTCTGTTCTTTTTTAAATAAGGAATAGAAATTTTATATCATATATATAAATTTATATATAATGTAAATTATAAGTTATACAAAATCATGTTATAGTATAATTTGTAACGTGAAATAGGTTTACTAATATTATAATGTTATATTATAATTTGCATGTTATATATAAATTTATTACTAATAAAATATTAGCAATAAAATATTAGTAATTTATAATTTGCATATTATATAAATTATAATATGTGTTGTTTAATATGAGTCTTGAGTGATTTTATAGATGATAGGAGAAGGATAACGTCAATCATAAAAAGATTGAGTTGAGTTTGAAATTAGGTATTGGTTTCAATCTAAGGAGGATAAGAATTTTGAATTTGACTAGATTTGAATTTAAAGTATTTGATTTAAAAGCTTAAATCAAGAGAATAAATTTCAAGAATCACACCATTTTAGAATTCAGATGGATGAACGGATGAAGTTACATTTAAAAAAAAAAGAAAATTTAACAAAAAAAATCGTTAAGTAGCCGTTAGATAACCTATTATTATAATAGAAAGATATATTTAATAACAATGATAAAAAAAAAAAAAAAAAAGAGTTGTTCCCTTAATTAAAAAATTAGAAAAAAAAAGTTCATCGCATTGTATTATAATTTATCAAGCCGCCTCCTTTGTTTTCATAATCATTATTATTTTTTCTCATTTTATCTAATTATTATATATATTTTAAAATTTTCATACAAAATAAAATAAATAATTCAACATTTTCAATTAATCTTAAAATAAAAATAGTATTAAAAAATATTTTATATAATTTTTAATTTTTATCTCAACTTATCTTATCTCAATTATAAAAACAAATTAGGCATCTTCATACCATATTTAGGTTGGGCCAGTTTTTTTTTTTCCTTTTTGAAAGGAAAAAAAAAAAAAACAGTCCAATAAGGACATATTTTTGGGAGGCCGTAAATTAAATATTAATAAAATCTCATTGTTTTTACAACTATTTTTTATCTCATTTCATATTATTTAATTATTTTAATTCTTCTAAATTCTTATACTACAAAAAAATTAACTTTTTTAACTTCTTAAATAAAAATAATATTGAAAAATATATTATAATAATTATTATGTTATTTAAGTTTTAATTTTTATTTCAATTCATCTCATTTTATTTACAAAAACAAGTGAGACCAATAGATATTGAGAGTTTTTACAAAAATTGTATAATTTATCGGTTAATTATAAATATTTTAATATAAATATAAATATATATATATATATATATATATTTATACACACATGGTAATATAATATAGAATGAAGAAGAGGCGAGATCTTGCTTGCCTTGTATATCTGATATATCCACATGCAATCCTCAAGAACCTCCAAAATAATAATAAATGCCTCCCGGCCCGTTATATTCAACAATAAAGTTTTTGTTTTTATTTTTATTTTTATTATTATTTTGTACATGTGAGCAAATTTTCAGGGCCTACTGCAAGCACACATAGTAACAATAATTGAAGTACTCTACTACTCATGAAACCCCTCACCGACACATGAAATAGATGATATTCGAGATGACGAGTTCCTTGAGTGACTGAACAACAATTAACATTAACAATAATTACAAATCAAAGACTTTTGCATCCGTGCAAAGGAAGCTAAGAACATTGTTACCAGATTAGATTCTCTAGTAAATGTTTTTTTTTTCTTTTTTCTTTTAAATCCTAAGAAAGATAAAATAGTGTCATAAGGGAATTACTACCCCCCAATCACCTACCTAAAATTTGTTGGTGTGGTTGACATATACATGAACGTGTTAAGATTTCATTATCCAACTCATCATATATAATTGATGATGTACATCATAACAAGGATATATAATATGGATGATAACATATACATAAATACATGTTATAATATTTATTAATTATTTAATATTTTTCGAACGTGCAATAAAAATATACTTAATTCCAAGTATGGATAATATTTATTTAAAAATTTATATGTTCAAATCAATGTTTTAGAGTGCATGTAATATAACACTTAAATGACATAATTTGATTTAAAAATTAAATTTAAAAATTTAAATCTTACACATCAAATTATACTTAAAAAAAAAATGAATGACTGCATTTTTATCAACTTGTTATGTATTTATATCTTCTCCTATGCTCCTTGAGTACATTTATATATAGAATAATTTTTTTTATAGTCCATACTTATAAACTGCATTACAAATTTAATTAAAATACTTCGACTTTCTAAGTAAATGAAATGAATTTTTCAGATTTATAAAATTTTTGATTTGTAAATAAAGATATTTTAATTAATTTTATTTTAAAATTGAGATTTTTTTAACCTATTTATTACTTGGATTGCAAAAGAATCTATAAAATTAGACTATATATAGTATTACATATGTATATATATATAATATTCTTTTCTGTAAATTAAAATCACGATATTTGCTTACAGTAACTGACGTGAGTGGACCGAATTCGAAATATGCGTAATAACATGCAAATCAGATACGCCCCGAAAATATGTAAATCAATATTGTTAAAACAAACACCATCTAATCAAGAGACGTAGAAAGTGTGAACAATAAATTCTCCAGGAATTATTGAACAATCAAAAAACAGACTTTTTGAGGGAAAAAAATGTCTCTAGTCCTAATACAATCAACTTCCCAATCTTTCTTCCATATTTTACATGATCACCAAAAATAAAAAAGACAAAAAAAAAAAAGAAAAGACAAAAGAGAATAATAGAAAATTACAAAAAACAAAAAATTCACACCTTCAGCTTGTTCTCTCCCTTGCTTCGCGCCCAGCTTAGAAAGTCCATTTCCAGATCTTGATTCTGATATCAACCTCACACTTGGAGTTAGAAGTAGAAGCTGTCACTGCCGTCTTCCCAGAAGGAACAGTAGCTTTAATGCCATCACAAGAAACTCTGATTCCAATTTTTGGAGAATTGAACCCTCCCATCTTGGCCTTAACTTTCGTGTCGAGCTCTATCTTCAACGACAGACTGTTCTTACTCTTCACGTCCGTCTTTAAAGTAGAAGCAGAATCACTGTCGAGCTGCCTGCCAATACTCGTAACGGCAGACTTCAAAAGGGTCGTGTTCTTTTTGCCATGCACGAAGGAGGGTACAGTTCCGTCGCCGATATCAATATCGTTGGATAGTATGGAGACGGCGATGGGGTCGTAGGTGTAGACGAGCTTCTTGTTAGGATTCTTGGCGGCGATGCTGAGGTCGAACTTTGAGTCGAGAGTGGAAGAGGAGGTGACTTTGAGGGAGGAGACTTTGAGGCTGGTGACCGAGAAAGATGGGCGGTGGGGGCGGTAGACGACGTAGAAGATAGCGCCAGCGATAGCGACGAGGAGGATGAGAAAGACGAAGGTCAGGGTGAGCCAGAGGCAGCAGGAGCACCAGCAACTACGGCCGGCGCGACGGCGGTGGTGGGGTTGGGGGCGGTAGGGGGGACGAGTGGCGCCGTAGAGTTGTGATTTGGTGGCAGGAAAGGTGCCGTTGGGGGCGGGAGCAGCACCGTTGGTGGCCGCGGGCTTCGAAGTAGGATAGACCCTGTCCGTCATGGTGCGCGTACGCCGCGTGTCTGCGTCGCAGATGCAGAGAGAAGGGAATGAGGAAGAGAAAGGTCGTTAATTTGCTGGGTATTTAAGGGAAGAGTAAAGCTGTTTGCTTTGGTGGTAAAGAGGAAAAGGAAACTAAAAAAAAGGGGTAAGAGTGCAAGAGAGAGAGAGAGAGAAAGGGGCTTCTTTTGAAGCCAAGAAAACAAAGACAAAGGTGTTTGTTTCGGTTCTGAGCGAACAAATAAAGGAAACAGGTGGGATGTGTCTGTTTGGTTGAGAGAGAGAGAGAGAGAGAGAGAGAGAGAGAGAGAGAGAAAGAGAGAATGCTTGTTTTGGACTTAAGATATTTTAGAAGTAAAAAAAGAAGAAGAAGCGTGTTTTGGTCAGAGAGAAGGAGAAGGTGGGGGTGTGGAGAGGGTTGGAACTTGGAACTTGGGGGGATGAGGTGGTGAATGGGGGTGGAGGGTGAAATGGCAAAGAGAGACAGCAACGTCATAACCACGGCCGAAAACTACTCCCACTTCCTAATTGGAGCGTTGTAAACACTTTCTTAAACCATAAACTATTCTCTAAAATTTGAGGAAACCATAAACTATTCTCTAAAATTTGAGAAACGATTTAGATTTTGAATTGAGATGAGATAATATGAGATGAATTAAATAAAATATTATTAAAATAATTTTTTTAATATTATTATTTTAATATTTAAAAATTATTTATTATATTATATATAAAAAATTTAAAAAAATTACAAGAATAAAATGAGATGAGATGAATTAAACTCGACTCTCAATTTAGACAGAGGTGGTGGATTATTTTCCTCACATGTTCATTTGAGAATTTTTTTTTTTTTTCTATTTTCACGTGAAATAGGATGACGAGGTGGTGGATTTTAGAAAAAAAAAAATCTACTATTAATTTTATAATAATAGTTCTTTACATGATATTTTTTTTTAATCTTTATTTCTATTTATTGATATAATATATTTTAAGTGAATTTCTTATATTCACTTAACTAATTACTTAAAACCACTTAACTAATTACTTAAAACCAATAAAAAAAAACTAATTACTTAAAATATGTCATCTAGCAGCAACTAGATGACATTTTAAATGATAAAATTTAAAATAAAGAGGATTATGATTTACGTACCATGTAACGAGATTCATAGAACTAAAGTTTCTGAGCCTATCTTGATTCTTGGTTTTGATGAATAAAAGAAAATGATATTTAGATTTAGTGATTAAATGAGAAAAATCTGGCATGAAAGTAAGATCTCCCTTAGATTGAGAGATGGAATGGGTTGAGATAAATTTAGTTTATTTTTTAATATTATTATTATTTTAAAATTTGAAAAAATTAAATTAAAATTTTAAAAATATGTATTAAGATTTAAAAAATACGTATAAAATTTTATGTTTTATATAAAAAATTAAAAAAATATAAAGATAAAATAAAAATAAATTAAAATGAATCTTAAATCCAAATCGAACTTAAGAGACTTCTGGTGAGAAAAGCTGAAAAGAGTGATTATATTACTAAATCAGTGTGTAGAATAAACAACTCATATTATTTATATGGTAATATTTGATTCAAAATTTAAAAATTTTATACATAATCTATATCATATAGACAATTTACTAGACGTGATCTACAGAATTCTTTTAAATTTTTCGTATGAAAAATCCTTCCACGTGTCATACTCTCTTGGTATGATATTTCACAAGAATATTATTATATCGGTAAAGAAATCATACAAACTAATCATATAAATTGAGGTATTTTCATTTGATATATTATATCTATTTTATAATAAAAATAATTTAATAATTTAATAAATTTTATTAAATCACATCAAATTATAAAATTATTTTTTTATAATTTTTTTTTATGAGTAAAGTATTTTCCTTTCCACAATATAAAAAGTGGACCAAACGCGCCTAGGTGAAAGTGGACCTACTACGTCACAACCAACACGCAGATGGCTCCGCCACACCTGCTTTGGACTGACTTCTTAATTCTGTGGAAGTTATATTCATTGTGAAGTGGAGGCCCATGTTCTCTCTTGTGCCAGATCTGATTACCTAAATTCCAAGTCTTCCCTTTCACATAAATTTCGGTCGTTTAAAACTTTAAAATGCAACACCACCCCCTCCCCTAATTGGTTAAGGTTTGAGAATATATATCGTTCCTGCAATATCGCATCGTGGATCAACCTCTCTCTCTCTCTCACTCTCTCTCTCTCTCTCTCTCCATGCAGTAATCATTGACAGGATTGAAGTCAAGAATCCAGCAGATTGATTCCTTGCCTTCCAATTGCTTAACACCAAAGTTTTAGTTTTTTTTTTCTTAAAAAAGATATAACCAGACTGGCAATGCCAGCTGTTTTTTTAAATTCATGAATTATCTGGTCTAGCTTTATATAAACAGTCTTTTACCCCCAAAAAATGAAATTTTCATACCTTTACATTACTCTTTTATAATATTAATATATTTAAGTACTCTGTCAATATTAATTTCCATTAATTTATTTTATGGCCCATAATTTTTACATGGTATATAACCTCATGACTTAAATCAGATATCGATCCAGAAAAGTTATAATAATTATTAATAATGATGCTCGACTCAATCTTTTTGCATGACCGATATTGATCAATGATCATCACTTTGTGTTCTTTAGTTACAAAATCATGGCCACGGTTATATTGGTGTTCTTACGTGCGAGCATGCAGTTTGGACTTAATTTGGACAAATAGATCAAATAAAAATAAAAATAAAAATAAAAATGAACGCGTAATGATGAGGGTTTAGGTGATATGTATAATCATGCATGTAACTATTAAAGGGTCCCTTTTCGTTCTCAAGATAATCATTCTCAACCCTTTCGTGCTTAATTTTAAGAGGCCTCTTAAAACCAACGGAAGTCAAACAGTGCAATAATGAATAAAGGGTAATGCTATGGTCCTGTTTTTAGGATCCGATTTGGAACTTGCTTGACGTGGGATGTTGATTTGGCACTTATTTACTTATGTGTAATCCACCTCGTCCGATCTAATCCCTCAAGAAGTCATAATTGAGCTCGAGTTTTGCTTCACAGGTGCCCATCAAGAAGCCATCGTCATCTCCATTTCTAACAACGTCTCCATCTCCAGTCTGGTCTCTACTCTCCTCCGACCTCTATCACCGGTAACTACACAACTCCCCTCCGACCTCCATGATTGCAGGTTTAATGCCCTCTGTTTTGTAGCATCTCGACCTCATTTCCGACCTCGTCTCCCATCCCCTCCATCTCCAACCTCTTCAAGTTTTTTTTTTCTTGAGTCTAAACTTTCGAACTTTCAAGCAGCCATCAACCTCCATCTCACTTCATCTCCTATAATATCACATATACGACTTAGCCACAACAAAAATACAACTAACAAACCCAACAATGAAATCAAAGAGAAGAAAAAAGCATTTACGGGTTCAAAAATCGCACAGTAGAGAAACGGAAAAAAAAAGTTTTTACCTGACATGGAAGTCAGAGGGGAGCAGCGCAGTTTTCGAAGATGGAGGTCGGAAGAGAGTAGGGCTGTAAAAAGACCAGATCGGATCGGTGGACCGAACCGGACCAGTTGTCCCGATCCGGTCCAAATTTTACATGGACCAATTAATTCCGCTCCGATCCCAATCCAAAGGATTTATCTCCTTGGACCGGACCGAACCGCACATATATATATATATATATTTATATATGTATATATAAAAATAGTATATAAATTATAATATTAATATTAATATAAATTAATATATTAATATATAATATATATTAACATATAATATATATTAACATATTAATATATAATATATACTCTTATAATATTAACATATTATTATTTATTGGTTGACTAGTTGTAGTATAAAAATATAAATTATAATATATCTATATAGAATATTAATAATAACTTATAAGTAATAAGTGTATTATTATTATTTAATATATTATTACTAATTTATCACTATTTACTATATATAAATATATAATATACTAATGTAATAGTGTTATTAGTTATAATTTACTAACATACTTAATATATAATATATACTAACATATAAATATATAATATATACTCTTATAATATTAACATATTATAATTTATAGTAATTAAATTTGGGCCAAAAAAATATTTGATCATTGTAGAATTTTAGATTAAATTTAGCCTATTAAATCATATGGGGCACCCCTGGACCGGACTGGACCACTCCTGGACCGGACTGGAACACCCCTGGACCGGACTGGAACACCCCTGGACCGAATTGAACCGGACCGGTATGGACCGAACTCCTGTTCGGTCCGGTTCAGGGTGAGAGAATTCTTGGACCGAATGGAATCGGTCCATAAATTTCCTGGACCGGACCGGACCATTTACACCCCTAGAGGGGAGAGTTGCCGGTCGGAGGTGAAGCCACCCGAACTGAGATGGAAGGCAAGAGATTTTTTGATGAACTGAGATGGGTCGTAGGAATGCCTAAGTGCAAAATTAGATAAAATGCTATAGGAGCTTTTTTCGTTGTCGAAGATAGGGATGTTGCCAGGTGGTGATTGCTTGTTGAAGTGCGAACTCAAGCATGGACAAATGACAACTGAACTCTAGCTTAGAGGATCTAGCTATGGGAGAAAGACGTGTTTCTTTCACTTGCTTGGACGAAGATGTGTTTATTTCACTTGCCCGGTCAGTGTCTCCACGTCAAGCGAGAAGTGCGAATGGAATCCCTAGCATTTCCTAACTATTTATTTTGTGATGACAGCAAAGAAAATAAGCAATCAACTCATGTATTTTCTTCTCAGAATTTTGTGAACTAGTTGACCTAACTATTTTCATTGCAAATCTTTCAACGAGTTTTGGTTGGTTTTAGTCTTGGATGGTTATAATGAGCGGCTATGATTCAACGTCCATGGTCATCCTGATGGGGACCTCGGTCAAGTAACCTATATACCTAAGGGGTCCTCTTCGCCTTGTTGCTTCCTCCTGTGACTGAGTAGACTCCTTTGCTTATTGTGGATTACAAGTGGCACGATAATGGTTAGGATAAGATAAGGCTAGTGGTTTAGTGGTGATTGAGCTAAAGCAATATCAATGAGAAGACTTGTAGAGTTCAACTATGGGTGTGAGATTGAATAGACGCCACTTGTGTTTAGGTTTAGGGTTTTGAAAGACAATTGGTTGGCTAGGGTTTTGAGTGTGTAGCAATGGGGTTAGGTTTAGTGTGTTGGACGGCACACTAGGGTCTTTAGGAGATAGGAATTTTGGCTAGGGCACTTGCAAGTCAAATTTCAAATTATTCAGAA
Source organism: Platycarya longipes (assembly GCA_036559045.1). Classification (NCBI taxonomy): domain Eukaryota; kingdom Viridiplantae; phylum Streptophyta; class Magnoliopsida; order Fagales; family Juglandaceae; genus Platycarya; species Platycarya longipes. The sequence goes on from CM071789.1 coordinate 47,949,188, forward strand.
TTTGAATTTCAAATTTGAATGGGTATGGATGGCTGGGTATTAGTTGGATAAGGCTTGATTTTGAATGAGATTTGGTTGGGTTTGGATAGGATTTAATTAAATCACTTAAAGGATAAATTGTTGCCCACATGACTAACACAAGAGATGGGGTGAATTTGGTTATATTAAAAAAATTAACACTTATAAAACACATACACAATATAAAATATAAAATATAAATAACATACAAAGAAGCAGGAAATATAAAGAGTAAGGGTAAGAAGAAGCAAACTCAGTATTTTAACGAGGTTTAGCTCCATTGCCTACGTTTTCGCCTCAAGCTACCTCTTGAGGATCCCAAATTTACTATTCAATCTCCTTCAGGTGGAAATAAAAACCTATTACACCTTTGAGCAACACCACTACAAAGAATTCGTATAGAACACTCTCTACACTTACAATCACCTCACACTTGGTAATTCAACTATTCCCTATGTAGAATACCTTTTACATACAGAAGAGTTATACGCACCCTCTTACAAATATAAGAGCTGATAGTGAGTAAATTATCATAGTACACTCATCAATGAGTTAAATAAGAGCAATACAACGCAACTTATATCTCTCTAAAAATGAATAAAGATTAAAATACAAAACTTAGAGAAGAAAGAATGAGGGCATTGAAATAATGATACAAAATTTAGTAATTGATGTGTAAGCTCTTGTTGTCATTTTTGTAAAACTCAAGTGAACTATTTATAGGCAAATGAATGTTCATATTCAAATTTGAAAATGTTTACATGTCAAATAAGAGTACTATTCACTTTTCAAAAAAATCAAATAAAAACACCTCTTTTTTACATATGTCAAAGACAACTCCATTCATTTTTCAAAAAAATCAAACATAATCTTTTACTTTTCATACATGAAAAAATGAGCATGATTTATTTTTCAAACCAAATCATCTTCTTTTTACATATATAAAAAAAAAAACACAATCACCTTTCAAGATTTTCAAACAAAAACATCTATCTTTTGCATTTGTAAAAAAAAAAAAAAACATAACCACCTTTCAAGATTTTCAAACAAAACATGCACATGTCAAAAATGACAATCAATCATCTTACAAATTCAAATCTTTATGCATATGTGGAAAAAAATATTAATTTTTGAAATTAAAAATTTTAATAAAGTTATGCAAATGTAAAAAATGCAATTTGATGCTTTATGAGAAAATATTAATTTTGAACCTTAATCTAATTTCAAATTTTAAGATATGTACAAAATTATTCTATGAGTTTTATTTGTAGACTTGTTTTTCTTCTTACTCATGGTTGATTTCTTGATGTGCTTAACTTTCTTTATGTGTAGGCAACTTGAGTTTGAGTCTTGAATTTATTTGTTATCATCAAAATCTATACGTAGATACGAGACTTGAAATATTGAGTTCTCTATAAATGATCAATCAAATCTCATAACATAAGATAGAACAGATGAGGTGGTTAAAGGTGTTCGGCTGCCATTAGGGAAGTGATGGCCGAATAGGTGGTTGGGTGAGATTATATTTTGTTTGAATTTTGAATTTGAATTTTGAATTGGTTTGAATTGGTGGAATGATAAGGATAAGGTGGTGTGACAATTAGGGTTTTATGACTTATGGCAATTAGGATTTTATGGCTTATGAAAATTAGGGTTTTGGCTAGGGTTTTGTGGGTTGGCCGAATGATATGGATAAGGTAAGTGGGAAGGTTGTGGGTTAGGATTTAATGGCTTATGTGGGGCAACTTTGGTGAGGCTAGGGCTGGCTGAAACTTGGTTGTGGCTCTTGAGAACTTCAAGCAATCCTATGAACTCTCAAGTGAATGGATGAACAAAGGATGAACTAGAAGAACATTAAACACCAACCCAAGAAACACAATGAAGGGTTCAGCTAGCATCTTCCAATGCATAAACACACTTCTCCAACACTCACTCACTCAATTCTCAAATCCACAAGTGGTGTGGATTCGGCACTCACACAAAACAATAACCAAACAATACTCAAATCACTCCAATAAATAAATCAAAGAACACAAGAACACCAAAAGTGAAAAAATATCTCAAACTATGATAAATAAAATGATAGATGTGAAACAACACCGATTCACAAATTGCATGATGTATTCCTCTTCAAATGGATTCACGAATTGCACCCCTTGAAACCCAAGTGCACAAGCACCGAAATGATAAATCCAAACTCCCTTAGGGTGGCCGGCCTAAGCTCTCTCTCAAGAGTTCTCTAAAATTCACAAATGTCTAAAAGATGCAAAAATAAAGTCTAATGATCATATTTATAGAGTTTACAACTTGAAAATTCTCAAAAGGTCTCTGATAAAGATAACTACTTAAAACATTATCCAAATAAATAAAATAACAAAAAAATAAATGGTGGTGGCGTCCAAGTGGTGTGTGGTCGTGGTCTTCATGGCCCATGGTGTGCTTATGACTTGTCGTGGTCCATGACTGTGCTAGTCTGTATGGCGCTTGGTTGCTTGTGCGAGTCTAGTGATGTGCCGGGCATGGCGCTGTGCGGGGCCAGCTGATGGTAGATATGACAGTGTGTCATGCATAGGCCTAATGGTGGGCACAAAGCAATGTCGTGCTGCTGTGATGTGGCCCAGTCAAGGGGTTTGGGCGGTGATCCTGCATGACCCAGGCTAGTGGCCAGGAAGATGGACATGTATGGTCCAAGCTAGCGGTATGAAAGCTGCGTGTTGTAGGGCACAGGCTGAAGCCGCGCACTGGATGACATGCATGGTGTACATACCACTAACCTCGCCTACAAGGCGCGAGCTGGTGTCGCGTGCTGAATGGCATGCCTTGTGGACATGCCTTGTGGACATGCCACTAATCTCACTAAGGTCCACTTGCGTGTCAAAACTAGGGTCAAGGCATGCAAGCAGACATACTGATGCAGTGTCATAGGCAGTCATAAGGGCGGTCTACCTAGGGGTTTTGACACATCCACGAGTGTGTAGGTCGATCTATCAGATATGGCCTTAATGAAACCTATCAGAGCAACGTGTAGGTCGCACGCATGGCCTGAACCGAAAGCTCAAATCCTACGCGCCCCTTTAGGGGTGGCATACAACCACCTCGCGTAGCCCAACTAGGTCCAGGATCTCCAACTCCATAGGACTCGATTGTCCACTATTCTTTAAAAGCGGCACGTGTCCTTCACGCGTCGTCACAACCGCTCACTTGGATTTTTTAGTTTCCCTCTAAGGTTATAAAAGCATATCAATGTTCTATACTGTAATCCTCTTTTTCCATGTTGTTTATTTCTGCTTTGTGTTTTTGTTTTAATTTAATAGAAAAGACATATTTGTCTTTAGGACTTTTGGTATGTAGAGTAAGTGTCTAGGACTGTAGTCCATAACGTGTGTCCTCTACTTCATCATAAGACGATCTGAAGAGATTTACAATAAGAATTAGACTATGTTAGTCACTTATGTATATTGGAGAGCTAGAAATATTATTAATAGGTTTGTAATGTATATTTCAAATTCAGTTATAAAATCCATTATTAATAAATGGAATCTCTTTTATCCCTCCCAAAAAAGGTATGTAGTGATCAAAATGCTCAAAGGAGCATATCTGGAAAAAAACATTTGGATTCAAATTTCCTCCCTTATTTTGTTGAAAATGTCAAATGTCATATTCATGGCTCCTACTATACGTATAACTAGCAACTTATGTATAATGCAGATTTAAAGCATTCACAATGGATTCAACAAATTTATTATTTAGTCAAATAATAGTTAGGAGGTATTAAAACAGGACTGCAACAACCTTAACAAATGGCTAGCCAAAATAACTCTTTCTTGGCTCAACAAATATAAGCCAACGAGTGAGTGCTAGCCAAATTATTTTTTAGGACTAAAATATTCATTTTTCCCGTTTGTTTATTCTCTCGCACTAGATTTTTTATTTTCATTTTCATTTTCGTTTTCACGTTCGGCTCGAATTTTCACAAAACACCATTCCAATAGAAAAAGATGACCTTTGAAATATAATCGTTAAAAATATAACCATTGGAGAAATATAACCGTTAAAAAAATTTATCTGTTAGGAATAATTTGAATGTTAGAAAACTAATGTGTATTTTATAATAATAAATTAATATTCAAATTACAATATGAATTAAAATTAATAAAAATTTAAAAATTAATATTTTAATAGAATAACTACTGATTTGTTGAATTTGTTATTTGTTGTAGTAAAAAGTGACTAGCCAAAATTTATAAAAGTGAAATTTTTAATCAAAATTTAACTAAACAATAATTAGGCTATTGTGAATGCTCTTTGGAGCATTAACATTGAACTCAACAAAATTTTCCTTCAAAATTTGATGGAAAGTATAAGTTTAATAGAAAGTCAACACCTAAAAAAATCTTACATTGGATTCATCAAAAAAAATTCGTCATATTTAATGAAAAATAAAGAAAAGAAAGTAAAAAGAATAAAATACAAGTACTTTTAGTTTAACTTTTGAATAGTAATTTTTCAAATTTTCATCAAATTTATATTTTCTAACAAATTTTAATTTTTTTTATGAGTTCAATGCTAGTATTCTTATATATCAAATAGAAAGAGCTGCATGCACCAGATTCAATCCAAAAAATTCAAAAATAAGTACAAATGCATTTTTAAAATTTTTTTCTTTAATATCTCTATACATATTTTAAATACTTAAAAAAATAACAATTCATTAATATTTATTTTCTTAATCATTAAATAAAAAAAATTAAACAAAAATTTGTGGATCACTTTGATTGATAATTTTTATCAGTTCAATTAGCTTGCTTTCCATATCGAATATATGCCCTGATCTCTTTATTAATTATATATGAAAATAAAGTACTTTGATGTCTGCATGCATGGTTTGGTACTTCTGCTCCATCTGGGGGAAGAACCTCCTGATGATCAACTTCTTCTGGAATATCGATTCCAAATCATAGTTGTGATTGTACAAAAAACATAAAATGAATCACGCACGCGTATATGATTTTACGAGAGCCAGGGTATTAAGACGAAAACAGTTAAGATATTTTAAAAATATTTCGAATTTTAAAAATTATTTTGAAACAGTTAAAAATATTTTAAAAAACATTAAATTAAAATCTTTATCAAAAAAATACCAAAAAATTGCCGTAGTGTGATGATGTTAGATATTTTGTAAATAGTGATAAAAATATAATTATAAAAAAATAAAATATTAAATAGTAATATATAATAATAAAAAGTAGACAAAAAAAAATATTGAATAGTAATATATAATAATTAAAAAGTAGATAAAAAAAAATATAATAAAATAATAAATAATAATGAAATATTCTCAATATTAAATTTGACTTTTAACCTTTTTTTTTTTTTGTTTTGAGCGACTTTTAACGTTGTTTGCTAATGCTTTCGATCTCTCGTATCATTCTATCAGTATTAACAGATATTTGATATTATTATATTGGGCTAAGTTTCACTATTAAGTATTAACGGATCATATTTGTTATCTCATTAAACCGTCGGTGGAGGAAACCCTCCCCCACCCCAAACTTTTCCACAAGGCCCAATGGCCCATCATGTGCCGGTTTTTGTTAGTTTTATTTATTTATTTATTTCCTTTGTCTTTTTAAAAGGTTGACGACCGTCGACAGATCTTCATCTATATATGATCTTCAAGCTTCCACGAAGCTACGTACGTGTGCCCTGCCCCACCACGGTTTTCGCTAACGAATAAAGAAATGTGAGATTTGAATTTTGAAGGTGTTCATGATGAAATATTGTCAAGTAATTACTTTCTTTAGAAAAAAAGTGCATAAATCTAATAATTACATAAAAAAACAAAATAAATATTGTTTTTAGAGATAAATTCAATTATTATTTAAAAATATGTATATAACGCACAAATTTTGCCCTTTATTAGCATTAGACTTTAGTAATTATTTTTAAAAATATATCTAATATCACTCTTTTCCAGAGTTCTAGATTGTTGAATCAGACGATGATTAATTTCCTTGACGATCTACTATGGAAACTGAACCATTAATCTGACTCCACTTATCTTCTTCATCAATCATCATCGTCTGCTGTTCTTTTTCATTTTTATTGCACCATTGAGGCATAACATTGACACTTCCCTTATCCACTACTCTTTTGACAATTCTAAACTCGCCTATAAACAAACTTATCTTTTGAAAGCCACTGGCAACAATTAGTGGGAAGTTGAAGCACTTAGCCATTCAGAGTCCAACAAGAAGATTAGGTATAATATCATTTGATATATATTTCAGTAATTTCTTTCATTACCTAAAAAAATCGATCCTTTCACCTACTTCCCCTGAATTTTTTGACGTGTTGTTTAATACATTTAGCTGATGAAGCACATATCATTTGTAAGTGTTTAATCATTTTAATTATAAAAATATTATTTGAATATAATTTATATATTTTTTACATACAAATCGTATAAAAATATTATATTTGACGCATATTCTAGTTTATTTATGCATTTTTTTTTTTTAAATTTACGTGACATTAATAACTTGCAGTGAATAGAAAAAAAAAAAACTGGTAGAACTCAAAAAAAAAAAAAAAAAAATATCACCGACACATACGAGGTGCCAGATGGGATTGCCCATCGTCATTATGTAAAGAAAAAGATGGTGTTCCCTAACAGTGTATTCCAGAGCAACTACCAAATCTTTAGCGGCTTGTCGCTGGTGGGGACATTAATATATCCTGCGTGGTTTTTTATATTCCTTTTTTTATATGGTTTACTATATTCTGTTTTCATAAATCAGACAATTCTCCATAATGGTTTTATCATTTGAGTTTTTATGACCACAAATCACCTAATTGATTACATGCATATACAGAAAGAGGTGATTAGCGTTTCGCACAAAGTCAGTAATCAAAGTTGAATACTTTTGATCAGAACTCAATAGTTGAGACCCAGCAGCACATGATCTGTCCTGTTTCTTTTTCTTTCTTTATTTATTATTTTTTTCAAGCAAGTTGAATTATTATTAATACTAAAGAAGATTACAAAGTTGAGTACATAATTATACAAGTAAAGCATGTGGATCTTTTTTATTATTATGAAAATTCAACATAGAAATTGGAATTTTAATAAAGAAGATATCATTAAAAATTTGTGGTGCTGCTACCTACTGTATTAAATTGTATGTTTCTCGATTCAAAAATGGATGAATTTTTTACTATCCTGTTTCTTTTTCACTTTAACCATATTTGAGTATAGAAACATAACAAAGCCATTTTCCATTTATTCTCAATTACGTATCTCACATGTGTGCATTATATGATCCGACAGTCCAAACCATGTGTACCACGTAGGTTGGTTGAACACATGATTATGCATGTGGGGCCTCATCATTGAAGGCATTGAAGCAGAACGTCGAATGTGCCTTCCATTCTCATAATTGCAATTTGATGTTAATATAAGAGCGTTTCCAAGCCAATCACAGATATTGCTAAATCTGAATTTGAGTACACAAAAACATTCTCCCAACTATATCTAATAATCTAACATAATAGGAGAATCACAACTTCAGTGGCCTCCAGTCCAGAGTCCCCTCAGTTATGATTGGAAGTTTGACTTAAAGTGTTGAGCAATCAAGCAGTCCTAATATCTTCATATATTCTTTGGAAATAATCATTTTCTGAATTAACCGAAAAGAAATAAGAGCATTCTCATATTAAACAATGTAAAGTTTCATACTTTCAGTCAAAAGTGTCTCTTACTTAGCTCTACTCTAGTGTTTTGTGCTGCTTTTTGCTTGATCAGTTACTGTTCATGACATTTAATCGCCCATGTCAAGCAAAACTGTATCATTAGAATGCTCAAATCTCTTCAAACTCCAGAGCTTAAAAGAATCACTTGCGTTCTTCCTACCTAACCCAGGCTTGTGCTTTCACCCTACCGTCTTGTCATTACTTTTGTGGTACAATATGTGGGTCTGCTATGGTAGTTTTATAATCATCATAGTTTTTCCTTAAAGTTAGGCCCATGTTTTGCTTGAGGGTTTTGCTTCACTATGCACTTCTTTCTCTTCATTTCCCTCTTCGCAGTTGGATGGTGGAGTTAGAGGTCTCAGATCTCGAGAATTGATCTCCAGTTTCTTTGGAATTGAAATGGGGATGCAGCTGATTCTCCTGCTGGCGAAAATATGTTTAACTCTCAGCGTTTTGGAAATTCACGGATCTGCAGGTAATGGGTTTGGATTTTAGTGTCCTGAGCTGGTTTTACGCTTGATCCATGTATTTGTTTGATAGAGTTTGTGTGGATTCACAATTGGTTTCTCGGTTTTTTCTGATAACTGATTCTGAGATAAACGAGACTCATGTTAGTACGGTAGTAAAATGTCCTAAATTTATATGCGAAACTGATACATTTCAAATTGGATGTAAATTGCTACTGTCTACAATCTGCATTTCATGATACTTGACACGGGGCTTTCACATTCCGATGACTCGATTCTTGGGTTTATCACTTTATCATGTTGGGTTTAGTGATCTGTGACTCTCGAGTACTGTCTGGTGGAACTTAAAATATATGCATGAGATTGCCTTGCATTAAACAACTTCTTGGTTTAAAAAGAAATATGGGTTCCTGAAAAGAATCCACCTTTGCTCAAGAAGTTTATGCAGTAGACTGTCTCATTTGTTTTCGCTCGCAAATGAGATGTTAAGATTAAAATTAAAAATTGAATAAAATATTGTTAGAATATATATTTTTAATATTATTTTTATTTTGATATTTGAAAAAGTTGAATTGTTTATTTTATCTTATATAAGAATTTAAAAAAATTGTAACAATTAGATGAGATGAGATAGGATAAGATAAGATGATATGAATTGAGAGGAACGGTGAAGAAGAGCGGTATTTTAAAAAGGGGTTTAGGGATTTAGATTGATTGTCATGTTATATTTATATTTTCACCATCAGTGCAATACCCCTTAGCTTTGCAATCTCTTTCAAGCTACAATATTTCCAACAGCAGCAACTTCTGGGCTTCTTAGAAACTTATAGTGTAAGCTTACATTGAGACATCGAGCTAAGTCCAACAGTGCAGCAAAACAAACTTCTCCTATTCCTGGCATAAATAAACTACTTTATTATCTGTACCTATTAATGGTTGCCAATTTGGTCAGCCCTATTGAGTTTCCCATGTTCTCCTAGACCATGCTGGAGAGTGGGGCCAATACATTATCTGCCTCTTTCTGCGTCTGAGCTCATATGAGCAATGCCACCTTGTTCCTCACAGGGGTACACTCATAGAAAGGTCTCCATCACTGTCTGATATTCAAATGAATTATTGCAGTAGCCGTCATTTGTTAACCAGTTGAAAATGGTCCTCAGCAGATTCACATCCCTCTGTTTTAGGCTTTTATTTTATACCATATCTGGGCTAATTCCCTTCATAAACTCTGGCTTAGAGGTGTCTTTCTATTATATATCGAGCAATATAAATTTATATAGCAAATATGTTAGAAAATATTTTGAGCATACAATTGAAGTGTCTTTGTAATGCATGGAATGATTTAGATACACCAATATGAATTTAACATTTCAAGGTGTCTGTTTTTATGAAGTTGCTGTCCTTACATGGCTACAGAATTGCCACAAAAAGTAAAAAACCACTCCCTACCTACCAGAGTACACTGTGTGATATTATCATTATATGCATTTGGTTATAAGAATTGGTGCTCTCACTTTTTTAACTTTGTAATGAGTAATGACGTTGCTCTAATGATGCAGTACCAGTTCCATCACCACCCAGGAAGTCGCTACGAAAACCACAAACTCTCCACCCTTTCAGGCCAGGCCAACCACCATCCATACAACCAGGTGAACCTCGTAAAGTGAATTATTAATTTAGCCACTAAATGGAGTTCTACATCTCTAGATGCACCAGCTGCTTGCCAAGGTGCAAGCATACTTGTTTTTGTTTTTAATAGTGCAAGCGTACGTTAGGATATAAATTCGAATTTTCTTATCAGCTTAGGCTATTGCTCATGGTAGTTTGTTGTGTTATCGGAACATGTGATTTTAGAGTTTGAACTCGATCTCCACCATGTTAAAGATTTCCTGAACCGTTATTGCCATATAAAGAAGGAATAAAAAATTCTAGATTTAAATAAAAAAATCTAGATTTGAATGAAAATAAACATCATCTCAAGTAGATAGCTATGTTTCTGTATTTGTGACTTGATTTACTATTTGATCATTTGATGGATATCTTTCAACATGATGTCACGGACCATGCTATAGCTCCTGCATTAAATCCTCACAGCTTTGGCCAGAAAAGGCATGGCAAGCTAATTACTGCACCTCCCAACAAAGCATTGCACAATTTTCCTCCTCCGAACCACTCTCCAGTTAAAGGTAATTGACTGTAATTGAAAATTGCGTTTCTAACTTTCAAGGTAGGGGAAAAAGAATTCATATGCATGTATCAATATTTTAAATGCATTTCATGATGTCACAGACCATGCTGTCACTCCTGCATCAAATCATCTCAGCTTTGGCAAGGAAAGGCGCGGCAAGCTAGTTACTGCACTTCCCAACAAAGCATCGCCCAATCTTCCTCCTCCGAACCACTCTCCAGTTAAAGGTAATTGAGTGTAATTGAAATTGGCATTTTGTAATTTTAAGGTAGGAAAAAAAAAATACCTATACCTGTATCAATTTTTAAAATTCATTTCCCTGTTGTAGGAAGCTTTCAACATCCTCCCATTAGGCCTTCAAGTATTGCACTTCCACCTTCTATGTCATCTTTTGGAAGTCCTGAAAATAAAGGGGCGCATGGTCCAGCATCTTCTCCTTCATTTCCATTTCATAAAAATTATCACGCAAGAAGAAAGTCCAATAACTCTGCTCCAGAACCATCTTATCTTATTCATCCACCCACTTACAGTCAGCAAGGTTTGATTGGAAAGAGCTTATAATAACTTGTTACATTTCTTTATTCTTGGAAACTAGTGATAGTTAAATTTAGCTCTATATCTTCTGAAACAGTTTTTATATGAAATTTATAGGCCCGGAAATCTCACCGTTCCAATCTTCCCATCCTTCATCTGTAAGCAAGGGTTATATCGCACCTGCACCATCACCAACGATACCATCAAGCTACTTCAGAAGTATGGTGAAGCACATTTTAGTTCTTGCTTTAACTTTGCATTTTTCTTTGGGTCATATATGGGAAAAATGGTTTGATACTCTTAGGGTATATAGATGACATGGTATTCCCATTTTATCACAAAATTCTATACTGGTAAATTTACTTACATAAACACTTCAATAATATGGCATTTTGTGGTAAGATGAGAGGACTACACATCTGTATCGTTACTACCTAATAATTAATCCATCTACGGTTGCTAATTTATAAGTACCTGACAATGATCACGTTGTGTCTGCAAGTGCCGATTCTTGCACCTTCAATTTCTCCTTTGCGTTTTTCCCATGAAAAACCAAAGACTCCGCCACCCTTGCCACTGATGACTCTACCACCTCCACCTCCAAATGAAGGTACATAAACACTTGGCTCTCACAAGCTTAGTTCTTCCTATCATTTCCATTAAATTATCTGACGATCAGATTACCATTCTAAAAAATAGATTAATTATGTTTGATCCTATCTGCAGATTGTACTTCTGTGACATGCACAGAGCCACTAACATATACACCTCCAGGGGCACCCTGTGGTTGTGTGTGGCCAATTCAAGTTAAACTCCGCCTTAGTGTTGCAATATACACATTCTTCCCTTTGGTTCTACAGCTTGCTGAGGATATTGCAGCCAGCGTTTCGCTAAACCACAGCCAAGTTCGCATTATTGGAGCAAATGCAGCTAGTGAGCAGCTAGAGAAAACCAGTGTCCTCATCAACCTTGTACCCAAAGGAATGAAATTCAATGATACCACTGCATTTTTAATCTATTATAAATTCTGGCACAGACAAGTTTCCATAAAGGCTTCAGTTTTTGGAGCCTACAAAGTATTCTACGTTCGCTATCCAGGTTATATATCTTGTTCCTCGACTTCATGTTTTGGAAGGTTCAATTTTTTCTTCTCGACAATCATTTTGATAGATGAATGCACTTTTTTATTTTTTATTTTTATTTTAGGGCATTTGATATTTAATTTACTTTGGTCACATTTATTATCTGTAACCTGCAGTTTCTCTTTTTGTTACAATTCTGAAGTTACCAAGCCTGGTGTTAAAGATAGCAGCCTGTTTTGTCATTCTTGAAGTTGCTCTCAAACGGTTATTTTTCCTGTTGTTTTGAATTTCAGTATTTGGATTTTATTTCTGAATCTCTTTTACCTGTACAGGTCTTCCTCCATCTCCCCCTTCAGTGACTTCAAGCATTTCTGCAACAGATGATGGGCCATATGCTGGCCATGACAACAATGGAAGAATAATAAAACCTCTAGGGGTCGATGTGCCAAGGAGAAAAAAGGATGGACTTGGTGGAAGCATGATAATTGTAATCCTACTATCATCTTGCACTGCCTTCATTATGTGTATTGGAGTCGCTTGGCTTTTGATATTGAAATGTGGTTTTTGTGTTCATCGTCCTGAACAAATTCCCCATGCTTTAATATCTTCCCCTACAAAGCCATCAGGTACTACATTTTGACCAAATCTCCTATTGATCCATCAATCATGTGTTTCTTGAACCCTGTAGTTATTTCTTTAAGTTCTTATATCTTTGGCAAAATATAGGCAACACCTAAATAATTCTGCTCAACTTAAATATTCTGATTTGAATTACTATTAAGATCATTGCAAAATATAGTCTTAATTCTTGTTTCCTTTTTTTTTTTTATGGAATTTTGCTATTCAACTCACAAATTCTGATATGGTTCTGTATCTAAGATATAAATTTCTTAGTTTAGTATTAGGCATAGTGCACTAAAGTACCATAACGATGTATATTTAAACTCAGCAGAAGCTGCTGGGTCTTTGCTGTTTGGAAGCATGCGCGGTCCAGCATCAATGTCTTTTAGTTCTGGCACGGTGACATATATAGGAACTGCTAAGACCTTCACTTTGAGTGACATAGAGAGAGTCACCAATAACTTTGATCCTTCAAGAGTACTTGGAGAAGGCGGATTTGGGCTTGTTTACAGTGGCATCTTAGATGATGGAAGGGATGTGGCTGTCAAGATTCTCAAGAGAGATGATCAGCATGGTGGACGTGAGTTCTTGGCAGAAGTTGAGATGCTCAGCCGTCTGCACCACCGAAATTTAGTTAAATTGAATGGCATATGCACGGAGGATCATACTCGCTGCCTAGTATATGAACTAGTTCCAAATGGAAGTGTTGAATCTCATTTGCACGGTAAGTAGAATTTCAACAAATATCTATTTTTCAATGCCATGTTTGGTTGAAGTCTTGAGGTATTTATGGATTTGCATTATTAGCTTCTTCATTAGTGTTATGTGACTTCCAGGTGCTGACAAAGAAACTGATCCCCTTGACTGGGATGCTCGAATGAAGATTGCCCTTGGTGCAGCTCGCGGCTTAGCCTATCTGCATGAAGATTCAAACCCACGTGTTATACATCGAGACTTCAAGTCCAGCAACATCTTATTGGAATATGATTTTACACCCAAGGTTTCAGATTTTGGATTGGCCAGAGCTGCATTGGATGAGGGAAACAAACACATCTCAACACATGTTATGGGAACTTTTGGGTATGAACTCATTGCTATTAAGCATCACCCTAATCATGTCCTGTCATGTTGTTAGAAATGAAATAAATCCTATCATGAACTATGTGGTCATTTCTAATCTATTAGATCTGTATCTATATTCTTCCCTGATATCTGTATTTTCTTCATGCGAATGTTTTGTTGTCTGTGTGCTTTTTCCTAGTTTGACCTCCTACCTATTTATTTTACTAACATCTTGTTTGCAGTTACTTGGCTCCGGAGTATGCAATGACCGGACATCTTCTTGTGAAAAGTGACGTATACAGCTATGGTGTGGTACTCCTTGAGCTGTTAACAGGGAGAAAGCCGGTTGACTTGTCACAGCCACCAGGTCAAGAAAATCTAGTTGCTTGGGCCCGTCCCCTTCTGACAAATGAGGAGGGCTTAGCAACAATCATTGATCCAGCTATAAAGTCATATATTTCATTCAACATTGTGGCTAAAGTGGCAGCAATTGCATCTATGTGTGTGCAACCAGAAGTATCTCACCGCCCTTTCATGGGTGAAGTTGTTCAGGCCTTGAAGCTAGTATGCAATGACTTTGAAGAAACACGTGATCTAGGGTCAAGAAGTTGCAGCCAAGATGATCTTTTGGCTGGTTTAGATAGTAAGAATGTTAAGAAAGTTTCAGGTGAGATTGCCGAAGCCTCACACCACCCTCAACCACCATTTGGGTGTGATTCTAGCCCTGATGCCAAGATAGCATCAGCATCAGATTTTTTATGCACATCCATTGAAATTGAGGCTCGGGAAATCGGGTCTTTCTTCAGACACTCTTCTTCCGGTCCTCTCAGGGAGGGGAGGAAAAGGCAGTTTTGGCAGAGATTAAGAAGTTTGTCTAGAGGCAGCATGAGTGAGCATGGTTTCTCATCGAAGTTATCTCCGGGATCTAATTAGGTCCCTGCTGAATCCCATTCCACTTACTGCAATATCTACCAAATAAGATTGGAGTTTGATTTCATCATATGGAGAAATGAAAGATCTACTTGCATAAAAATGTTGTTGCGTGAATCTTGAAGTGATGAGCACAGATTTTGGCATGTTCTTGGCAATGGCTTTTTCTGAGGCCCGAAATCAGCAATGAAGTTGAGTCTAGCAGTGAACAATCCAACATTCAAAGCAAATTTGGCTATATTCTTTCACCCCATTGAATATTTCGGGTGCAGTGAAGGTCTGGTCTTGAATAAATCATTCATCTCCGCCTTTTTTGGTCTAGTTATGGGAGCCGCTTATTGTTGATGACTGGGTTATTTGAAGTTAGGAATGACTTGTCATTCTTCTTTCAAAAACGTAAAACCCTTTTTGAGAAATATTTCAGTAAGGCTTCTTTGGCCCAGTACTGAACCATAACTACTTCTGAGTTTGTAGCATGTAAAGTCTCTCGGATGTCTTGAGTTTGTAGATAAATATCTTGGATGTCTACTATTAATACGAAGTACATCTACTGAGTTGGAAATCGATCGGATCCTTTTGATTTAACTTGTATTATAAAATATGGGATATTCAGATCTTGTTTTCTAAAATCAATAGTACTTTGGAAGTTCCAAGCTTGTGCAAATGTTATGTATTTATTAGACTTTGCCCAAATATTGATGTTTCATGTTCTGACCCTACTAATCTGAAAACTTGATGATACTGCATTCATAATTCCATTCAAATCCAACTCTGTATTAAATCTTGTTGGTTACTAACGGCAATTAATTTCACCGCATTTGGTAACTGAGAGATTTGGACAAAGAATCTTGAACTTTGGTTACTAGAGGCCAAAGGCCAAAATCCCAAACCTCTGCTCAACTAAGCCAAATATAACTAGTTAGTTTAGCTGAGATGAGGCTTTCTTTTCTTTTCTAAGTTTTCCTTCTTTTCCGAATCAAAATCACACATTTTAGATATTTTCCGCCATTTTCCCGGCAGCCAAACTGACAAATATCAAAAGTTGTCAAGCAATACATTTTAAACTTACAAAATACTACAGTGGAATAAGATTTGCAGTGGCAAGCCATTTTCTACATGCTGCTGCTTGCTAATAATTAAAATACTAGATTACATAATTTCCACTAGTACTGAACAACACTTCCCTTCTAATTATATCTTCCTACCTGATCTTCCTAGCTTCCTCATATGCCTGCTGTTCTTCCCAATCTATCCCTCAAAATCTTCACTCCCATGTACCTGAATATCAAAGAAAAGAAAAAAGTGAAAACAAAAAGGGGGGTGGGGGGAGGAAATATACTTTTCATCTGAAATTTTTTTGCTCATAATCTATTTACTCATAATTCTCTCATCATACTATCATATTGCATTAAACGATAGGTTTATAAGTTAAAATAAATAAATAATCTTTAATTATTTAATGATACATAAATATGACAAAAAAAGGGATGATAAATAACATTACTCTTCCTTATAATCTTACCTGCCCATCATCAAGACTGTGGCCTGAGGGTTCGTGCCTGGTGATTCATTGAACGTTGAGCCATCAACAATACGGAGCCTCTGAACACCAAGAACGTAGTGCTCGGGGCTAACCACCTTGCCCACGTGGCACCCGCCATGGTAATGCCAAATTGTGATAACAGTGTCTTTGCAGTACTGCTCCAGGGACGATGTGTCGTTCGTATGCCTAGGGATGAAGTTAACATTAGCCCTGACGCTCATGTTAAGTATCTTGTCTAAGGATTCCTTGTCCAACTGTGTGTAGTTTGTGACATGTTCAGACTGGACAATCGTCGTGGCCATGCGAATACCCTCAACGCAGCGTTCAAGATCATATGGATGCTTGAAGTAGTTGAAGGTGACAGAGGGGTTATCATCCACATTGGTGTTGATCAGTCTGAGCTCACCTGTTGAAATGGGGGTGGCAATTTTTTCTAGAATGAAGCCTCCCTTAAACGCTTCATGGGGTAAGTCTCGCTTGCGTTTAATGTAAGCTTGAATGGCCTCTGGTGTTCTTTGCTTTGGAGGAATCGTGGAGAGCTGCCCAATCTGCTCGATCATAGTAAAAATGTGCAGATGTTCAGGATAAAAGAAATTTACAAACTGAAGTAGTTTTATATGATTTATAATATAATCTGATATATTGCATATTTACTTTTATATAATTTCTTTTGTAACTAAAGTATTTTTCGTATATTAATTAATTAGCGTACCTCGGCAGACATTATACCGTGGTGGCAGTGGATGCTGTCGCTGGACTGTCCAAATCCACTGCTAGCTTCAATATACACACCCTTCTTTGTAATCCCTACAGTTTGAATGAGTGACTGCTGAACTGGACTTTTTGTGGGAACGAAAATGGAGTTCATGGGGTTATCCGCCATCCCCTTCCCGACAAACTCGTTATCAAGCACTACAGGAATGTTTAATTTTTGGAGCTCAGCTTTTGGTCCGATACCACTCAGCATCAGCATTTGAGGGGTCCCAATTGCTCCAGAAGACAATATGATTTCACTCCTCGGCCTATTGATAAGAAATGCTTGATGTTGCTCACCCTTTTCGTCCTTGAAAATGACTCCCACAGCCTTGGGTTGCTTTCCTGTATCAGACATATATCACCGCCTCAGAAATTAGTCTTTGTCTGAAAATACTCTTAACCACAAAAAATGTATATATAAATAATTTTACAAATTAATATAATTTGATGTAATTTATTATATTATAAAATTATTTTTATTATAAAATAAATTTAATAAATTGGATAAAATCACATTAATTTAATTTATGAGATTTAATTCTTTTCGTGATCACTACATTGATGATATTTATAATAAAGTAAACATATATATAACCTGAAGTGTCAAAAACAATCTTTTGGACAGTGGCATGAACCAAGACAGTGAGCTTCTGGGGGTTGCCGGAAGAAAGTAGTTCAGCAGCAGTGTGGCGACGGCCGAACCTATCGAAAATGGTGCCACCAATCTTGGTTCCATAGACGTGATCATATGTGAATCCATTAAAGGGAGACACCCCAACATCCAGAAGACTGTCCCTTACAGCTCTCTGCCATGGCGCAAGATTAGGACGATGGACAATTTGCTTCTCAACCCAAGGGTAGGACTCGTTCACTAGCTTCGCATCCCAACCCACCTTGTCTATAAAACTGCATGCCATGCAAAGACAAATGCTCAGCACAGTTTCATCAAATTTGTTATGAATTTCATTTAATATTTTTGTTCAAATCAGTTTTTCCTTCTTTTTTTTTTTTCTCAGAGTAAATAATTTTCAACAGCTTTCAATTTTCTACCTAAAGTCATAAACAGTAGGAAAAGTAGGTAAGGTAAGAACCAAGCATGCCTTTGGATCCGAGAAAGTGAAGGGCTTCAAACCCCTTTTTGGGCTAGGGTTTTTCAACAACCTCAAGCTACTATACCTCTCTACATGACAAGGTGTAAGGTGTGTATATATATATATATATATATATATAAGATCCTTCAACCCAGCCCAATATTACTGACATTAGAATTCATGAATTGCCATTTCAGTAGCTATCAAAAATTCAAACTATTCAAAACACGAAAAATATTATACTCCCTCTTGAATTATTCACAAAAATTCAATAATTGATATGATGCAATTTTCTTTAAAATTTATGGTTGATATAAAAACTTAATAAACTGCATGACATCAAAAAATATAATTAGAAAAAATAAAAAATAATACTATTCTAAAAAACAAAAAAAAACTGGTTGTTTAATATTAGACATGAGATAGACTTGAAATATGGGTAGGTGAGATAGTAAAAATGGAGGTGAGCTGTGATGACCAATGAACCACATATCCGATGGATCAATTTATGACAGCCTTAAATGTCTGATCGGTTGCCTTTCAGATCTAAAACATTATACTTGATAGTTAAACCGAATCAGAAAGGTGTATGACCAGCATTTAATACATCAAGTTTTGGTAAGATGGAAACATAAATGTTCTGTTACGTACATGGTACAATTAATATTGACACTGTCATCAGTCATGTGCTTGCCCCAACCCACTATATATATGTGTGTGTGGCTAAATAAAAAATATTTAAAAAATATATAATATGGCCAGATATATATATATATATATATATATGAAAATGCTTTAACTATAAATGAATTACACAAAAATAAACACATAAACCGATATGGCACGTGACAATATGGATGTTGCACAGTTGACCAATATATATAACAATTCAGGAGAATTTGTATCATGTGTAATATATATTACTGTTTAGCCTCTAAATGGTCTTGAGATCAGTTGAAACTTGGGACTGCATCTAATTAATTATAATACGTCGTAATACGTCTATGACTAAAATTAATTGAGTGGAGATTCGGATCACGACATGACTGCATCAATGTCTTCGACAATGTCCACCTCTTCTGGGCCATATCACATTTATATAAGCCAATATTAATTATATATATATATTCCTTCTTAACATCAATTTAATATTAATTGGTGCATGTTGATGATCATCGTGATCTCCCTTCCTCCCTGCAGGTCTAACTACGACTGATATTCATCCATGCATCCATCCATACATATGCACTGTACTTATGTGTAGATTTTTGATCAAAATGAATCTTATAATTAATACCCGGGTAATTAATGCTAGATGTTAGGTATAAAAAAGTGGGGTCTAATTTCAAGTGATTTTATTTTATTTTTTATTTTTAAAAAGTCTTGTGCAACTTTAACGTCTTTCAACCAATTATACTTTCCATATATAATAATCAGTTTTCAGTATTTCTCTTTCCATTATCTTCTTGCACTTGCGTGGAACCAAACTTTCATATTCTAGCTGTGGAAGAGTTTAAAAGCAGTTGGATTGGAATAAATTGGGTTGGTTTTGTCTCTTTCTTCAAGTTTAACCACGAGTACTCTTCCTTTTGTATTTAAAGCAAATCAAAAGAAGAAGAAGAAGAAAGACATGATGCACATATACACTTTGCAATAATGTTATAAGCAATTAATTAGAAGCGCGTATGGTTTTCCTGGTCACGATGATTTGGTAGAAACATGACTTTTTAGGGTAGAGACGCTTTAGCATTTGCCATCTGTGTTTTTTAAGTTTAGGGCGGATTGAAATCTAGAGCCCGAAACGTCCCAGTTTTCTACTCGCTCATATAGATGATCAGACAATTCACTAAATATATAATGTAAATACCGTTTTTCAACTAAATAACCAAACAAGCTCTGTGGTTTTTAAGTTTAGGGGATCGAAATCTAAAGCCTGAAACGTCCCAATTTTTGTTTTCTTGTCTGACCCCATCCTAAATATTAATCTTAAGAACATGTGTGTGTAAAGCTTGCGTACCTTGAGCTTGCTCGGGTGTAAAAACCAGCATTGATGCCTGTGCCACCGCCCAAAACCCTAGCCCTAGCGTTAATGACCCCATCTGTCGAAACAAAGGCTTGCGAAGCAGATGTTGGAGAGGTGTCCGCTAGGGCAATGTGGAAGTTTCCCAGAAATGAGACGTTTGCATTTGAGAAAGGAGCTCCCCCTCTTTCCAACAATAGAACACTAAAGTTCTGAGAAAGTGTGGCAGCCAAAGGACACCCGGCCGTACCACCTCCCACTACTATGTAATCATACCCATTGTTTCCACCACTCGATGATGTTGAGGACGATGATGATGATGGTGACGACGACGATGAGAACGAGCTCGCTTGCTTTATAAACGGGTATGGGAATTCCGACAAATTCTGCTTACCTGCATTATTCATTGCAATTTGATCATGATTTTCTTCGTATATTAATATATATGTAAAACAAATTACAAAGTAAAAACTCAAGAAATGTGGGCCAAATGAAGGCAGAGCAGCCATGAAAGAAGGATTCATGATCTTGAAGTAGAAAGTCTTACGTACATTAGGAATAAAAAACTACGTAGAATCAACATAAACGCACACAAAGAGAGACGGAAAAAGCAGATCAGAACCTTGAGAAGATGAGAGTATGCAGGAAAGCCATAGAAGCAAACAGAAAAAGAGCTTGATCACTGCCCCAACTAAGGCCATTGAAACCGCAGACAAAAGGCCTCAAAACTCTAACAGAAAAAAAGAGCTTCTGATCTATGACCTCTATGTGGCTGCCTCTGGTTGGTCTTGTTTGACGTGTCTCCACACACACACACACACACACACACATATATATATATGTAATATATGCATGTAAAAAAATAAGAAAAAAAAATAGAATTCAGGGCGTCTCAACTGCATTTAATTTGGTTGAAACTACAACTGGGAATAGTTATTAATGGGGGAAATGAATGCCACGGTTGGAGTTAGGCGTGAATCGCCGTTGGATTACTGGCCTCCTCTGTGATCCGATCAAGTTCGTCCATGACAGCTCATTTTTGCAACCTACGTACAACACACACTTAGAGATCAGGGGTGTACTGTATTAATTTAGGCCGATTTATGTGTGTACATAATATACTGCTACACCAGTTTGGGTAGTTAGAAAAGAATAGCTCCGGCCTGCAACTTTTTACGATGCCCTGATGATCGGTACTCGATGGTACCCGCTACTACACATATCTGTTATATTATAATTAGTTATTAATGGCTATTTAACGACTATTTATTCTTGTTTTTCATCAAATTTCTTTATTTATTTTGACTTAACTGTACTTATTCCAATATTAACACTGTTATAATAATATTCAAACCAGATACAAGATTATTTCCTTTTTTTTTTTTTTTTGGTGAGAATATAAACTTCATGGACCGAATATTAAGCAGGCAAACGAATTCCCATATATATCCCCTAATCATGAAACCAAGTAAAATTCTTCTTTTTCAAGAATATGTGCGAGGATCAAGTAACCAATTCCAAAATCCAGAGATCGATGGCATAGTTAAGAAAATAGAAATACTATAACTATAAAAAAAATTTCACAAAATTAATATCATAAATTGATATTACTTGATTTAAAAAAATAAATGCAAAATAATTAAGTTTAAATTTGTTTGCCAACTACACTTGTGAATACAATTATTTGAATAAAATATTAATTATTTCTCGATTTAAATTCATTATAAAACATTAAATTCAAATAATAATATTTTATAAATGGGATTATAATAATTATTAAATAGTTATATTTTATTACTTCATATCAATTTATTATTTACTTTTATATACTTATTTTATTGTTAAGATATTTTTCTTTTATTACCCAAAAAATATTTTATTAGAACTTAATTTTTTTTTTCTTTATGCATTACATTATTGATCGAAATTTATTTTTTATTTTATAACTGCTACACTAAATTAGAGAAACGTGCTTTGCACCTTGCTCCTCCCTAATATCTATATATATATATATATATATGTGTGTGTGTGTGTATATATATGAGTACTTGTCATGTGAAGCCAATTAAACGCTGCGTTGGATCATCGTAATTGCTATAAATTGTGGTTTGAGCTTTTGCGTCCGACCTTGATATATCCATTCCAAAAATTAAGCTTAAGGGCTCACCAATATGGTGCTCCGGATCTTAATTAGTTGAAATAACCCTTCATGATCAGGTGGTTTTTTGTCGTCATCAAAGTGTACGTCCAAATTTAATTGATCACCATAATATTTCTCAATTAATACAAATTATGAGGGTGTCGTTTTCTTCAAAATTTTTTTTTTAAAAAAAAAGAGAAAAATATTAGATATATACATGAAATATTGAATTTCTTTTATTTGACAGGCTTCATGAGCTTCTTTTCAACGACCTTAATTGTCTTGAACTCAGACTGACTAGCTAGCCTGTACAAATTATTAATTCTGAAGATGACATATATATATATATATATATATATATATAGCGGGCCAGCCATCACTTAATAATTTCCTTTTCTCCCTGTGTCGACTCTCCCTCATTGAGCTACGATTTACAAATTTCAAAGCAGCCTCTACATATAAAAATTTAGGTGGCATTTCCCAATTAAGTACGTATTTGTGTCATTGCAGCTAGCAAGCACCATTATAATATAATTGGGTGTGCATGCATTATACTGTATAATGCATATATAACACATTATATATATACATGATATAGCATATATACAGACAATTAAGAAATAGGTGGGGGAGGTGACATTGATGCATGCATGCATGCATGATGCGATCCATAGATATAGTATAGATGATCAGTAAAACCTTGGGAGGTGTAAAGTGTAAACAATTGGTCCATCACGTATATAACTTTATCATCATCAATATTGAGGGAGGTGGTTGCTATATATAAGCTATAGCTACCTACCTACCTTGCTCCAGTACTAGTTACGTACGAACCAGGCGGCCGTCGAGATCATCGATGATATGATGATCATCATCTTTTTGATCTCTTGTTACACGAAAACACTCCAATAATATTACATAAATGACAAACTTAGTTTGTCGATCGATTACTGCCAGTACCCATCGAACACGTACATGAGAAGCATGACCACCTCATTAAACTAGGAAGTTAATTAAATGTACGCCGGCTAAATTATATGGTCTACATGATATAGATTCAGCGTATAGTAATCAGTTATATGTACGTGATTGCATTATATACCTCTCATAATTCTATCTTCATTATTTGATATATATGTATCTAAGATATATATTATATATAGGACCGACTCGGTTTCTCTATCCATCGTCTTCTTAATTGCCGTAGAAAAAAGAGTAACGATAGATATACAATCTATTTTACTACTTTGTATGCAATCATGTGTTAAAATGAAAATAATTAAATAAATTGATGTTATTTTTATATATTATTTTATAAAAATATCCCCCATTTCAAACATGATTGTAATAATGGTTATTACTCTAGAAAAAAACCCAAATTATTATGACTTTTTAAAAACCAATTAATTATTAGGAGAGGGGACACAAATTGAGTAGACTTGAGGCGGCCATCCCACCCTAAACGTACATTAATTACTTCCAACTAATTCAAACTCGGGAACTTAAGAGCTAGCAAAATATTTGGAACATAGAAAGACATACACAAACTATAGAGGACAGCTTTTCTTATCTTTTATTTTTTTGGCCAACATAGGGGGGACGGTTACCTTTATAATTTCCATTAAGCTAAAAGGTGTGTTTGTTTTTGAAATGCTTAAACCACAAGCGGCGCGCCCTGGAAACAAGTGTACGTACTATATATATATATATATATATATATCTCTTTATATATAATATATATATATTTATATATATATGTGCGCGCGCGCATCGATTGATATGAATGATGCATCTCATCTCGACTCTCAAGCTTCAATTAATTTTGGCAAGTCAACCTCAGGTCCACAAAGCAAAGACAGCGCTCGCCTGAGCTTATGATAACCTAAAGTGCATGTCCCAATCAATTATCCACAAATCATATTCCCAATTAATTATCCCCCGTGCATAATAAATAAATAAATTCCAGCGTGCATTGTTAACTAATTTCTGTGTATAATTGTCGTCTTACCTCCATACAGCTTGCAGCTAATTGCTCTCCTTTTTTATTTTCTTCTACACGAGAACCATACATTCTGACATATACCTTATGCACCACGAAGTATTATATATTTGGATTTTACTGCCCGTAGCATTCAAGAGAAATTACCACGTAAATCGTAATGACATAACATGATCCTGTAATATTATACCACGTAACTATCACATACACACTAGTTTCTAAAAACATGACACCTTGTGATAAGATGAAAATACCACATAGCTATATTTCGAAACTAGATGCGTTACGCATGAACCAAAAATAAATAAATAAATCATGTACCAAACTCCTCTTTTTTTTTTATAAAAATAATAAAAAAAATTATTTCCTAATTAATACTAAATTTTTCACTCCTACATTTAATTAATTAGGTATAACACATAATATAATAAAAAATCAAAGAAATGATATTTACAGTCAGAGAAAATACAATGTCCACTTGAAAAAATTAATAAAACATTTACAATCATCATAACTATATCTAGAAATAGAGATGGGTATAAATTACTGCAATCTACTACTCGAGAAAAAGGAAAAGAGAAAAGGGGAAGGGGGTAATTAATGTGCTCATGCTTACGAGAACCAGCATAATTTAATGCTGAAGTTGACGACTCGGCTGCAATAAAGTGAAAACAACTGTAAAGTTTCTCCGAGATCGATCCAATTTCTGCATACACTGTCCACTGGTTTCTAACTGAAGAATGATATAGTGAGGCACATTAACAAATCTCACTATATTACCACCACACAACATTACAGCTCACAAAACAAAATTGAATACAAACACGAACCAACCCCATCTGGGGCAAAATTAAGACCTGTTGCTGCTTTACCCAGCAAATTTAAAAAAGATAAAAAAAATATTAAAGCACCTATCTCATAAGGTAAAACCTATAATGGGGCATCCTCAAAGACAACATGCAGTCCCCATACACGTGGCACTTTGACAAAAAATCAATGCCTTCAATACCTGTTCCTCCTCATGCTCACAAGATTTAAACTTGGTGGACCATACAGATGCAACACCCACCAATGAGCGAGTAGAACACTAGTATTTTCAAATGGAAGCGAGTTTCGATCTCTTCAATCAGATGGGTTTAGTTCCTTTAATCTTCTTTTGAGGGACTGGAGCTTTCGGATGAAGTAACTTCTGATGAAGCAGTACTAGATGAAGTACTACTGGTACTCACTCCATTCCTAAAGCTCTTTGATTCGAGTGAATGGTTTCTTTATGGATTATTAGCCGCAGGGATTTGCCCCTCCTCCACTAATCTTCTAAGAAGATTCATGACAGTGGGAAAGAACTTGGACGACAAGGAGATAAGACCCGGTAGCTGTTGAGTCACACAGTTTGTATTAGTAACTTTAGCAAAAACACGTGGAAGGCACTCGGCTTAATTCAAAAGAGGGTTTTTTTTTTTTTTTTGGTGATAATTAAAAAAGACCAGGTCCTTGCTTTTCTGCGTTGCTCTGATATACAACGTATACCAGGGTGCATACAGTATTTATCTGTCCAATATCAACTGCACTAAGTTTTGATGAATATAGTTATTCTTGGGTGCAAACAATATTTGTCTGTTAAAACTCTCAATAAATCATTCAGAGAGGTTCACTTACCAGCAGAAAAGTGAGAAACTGAAACAGACAAATGAGAAAAGGAAAAAATAAAATGGAAACTACAAGGCTGCTCTTTATGGTACTGGTTGTGAGTAAAAATTTCAATTATGTGATTTGTGCCTATCAGATTTCAACTTTAATTCAAGAGCCCATTGGCATGGGCAACAGAAAGTAGGTGAATAGAATTTGAGTCTCAAGTTCAAATTTCCAGGTGCACTTTCAAACAAGAAAACTAGCTGTAGAGCTTTCTAAAAACCAATATTTCTTAGACCTGCCATCAATTAACAACAAAATGGGGCTTAGACAGTCAAGATAGGATATGATACTCACAGCACCATGACGAAATTCACCGGAAATGTCCAGTTGCACCCATAAGGCCTTCATCAGTAGAAAAGCAACAAAGATGATACCCAAATACAAAGGATTTCTGCCATGAGAAGATAGTGGAATAAGCTAAACCATTGAACATCAGGATGTGAGCATAAGCCCCAACAAAATCAGATTTCATAGTATATGAGAAATATGTACCTCAGGAGCGTCATAAACTCATTGAATCCCAAGACCATCAAAGCAGCAATTGCCCATGGTGGTGGCAACCAGTTGTTATTACGCTTGTTGGCTTCCTGAAAAATTAAATAAGAATGAAACAAATTCACCATTATTTCGCATAAAGTGAAAATGATTTAGCTTTCACCTGAAATATGCATTTGAGTACACCTTCAACTATGATATACCCAGACTTCCCTAAAAAATAGTGACTCAACATACTAAAGGAAAAAGGAACTTGACAGCCAAGCCGAACATTTTCTAGAGTCCGATTGCAACGAAGATTTACAAGGCACAATGTACATCCCATTCCTTAAAAAATAGTAAAAAGCCAAGAGAGACGAATAACCTACAACTGATCTAGGTCTATTTTGTTCTAACATACGTCCCTTCACTTCTAATACTGACATATTACACACGTCTCCCACTATGAAATATTATATCCAATTATAAGAAATAACGGCAGAAAGAAATCCAGTATTTAGTAATCTAGATTTTCGATCTTTTAAAATAATTAATATTTAAAATAAGAAAAATCATATTCTTAAGTTGGTTTGTAGAACACACCTAGTAAAGTGCTTACATGGCATAATTTGGTTTGGAAGATAAATTTTAAAATTTCAATCTTACAAATCAAATCTTATCATTTAATTGATATGGATTGTGTGCTCTACACACCAGTTTGAGATTAGAATAACTCTTAAAATAAAATTAAGCATTAAATCATTAATATGTGAAAGTATCATGCCTGCGCAGCAATGGCCTGAGACACACTATATTCAGTCTCTGCCTTAAATTGCCTCCACAAAGATTTGCACTGAACAGGCGTAATCAATGTTCTTGTGGGTGGAACCTGCATGTAAGAAACCAGTCCCATTAACCAATTAGCTTAGGGTAATAAATAGAGGCAATCAAACATTGGGATAAAACAAGAGTGAGAGAGAAGTTGAAGCATAATCGAGCAACAAGATCACTTTGGCAGCTTGATGGCATAAATTAATCAATTCTGAAATCAAGACCATATTGTGTAGATACTAGCATTTTTCTTAGGGTTCTTTGGGGGGTTTCTGATAAGCAAGAATTTAAGTGTCCCATACTCAACTCTAACTCTCAACTGAGATTAATTTCAGCCCAATTAAGTTGGGGTTGGCTCTATAGATCTTGAACAAATTAGAGACGTCCTTTTTTTTTACAAGTAAAAATTTATTAATATCAACAGGCATAACCAAGTAAACTGTGCATATACAAGAGAAAACCCCAAGCCCATAATAGAGAACACCTAATGAACAGGTAAGTCCATTCAATATACACCAAGCCCGACTGGAACAAAACGCACCTCCTCACAGCAAAGCAAATCACTGTAACTTCCCCAACCCCTTGTACAAAACTAAGACTCCACCCGAAACTCCCTTAGAAGCTAGATAGGACCATTCTGCATACTACACCCAAAACTAATACTCCACCCCTTCCTACAAGGATGGAGGAAGGACCCTTTATAAATAAGATAGGCATATCCAAGTTCACATGGAATATACAGTGATACATCTAATTACAAAGAGTAAAAAGACCAAGAAACACCGGAAAACTAAAGCTGGCAGAACATAGGCACACCACCACCAATCACAAAGAATTCTAAAAGAGAGATCCTCTGGCACTTATCATAATTCTCAAAGCTTCTATCACTCCTCTCGCTCCTAATACACCACCTTAGACAAATCGGGCTCACTTTACAAAAAGCTTCACTAAGTTTACCGTCAAACTGAACTTTCCAACACATGAAAAGGTCCACCGCCGATTGAGGCATAACTCAAATCCAATCTAAAAATGGCAAAACAGCTAGCCATAAAGCAATAGCTACTTTTTTTTTTTTGATAGGTAAACAAGTATTATTAATAAAAGAATGGGCAAAAATGCCAGTTATAAAGTTCATGTGACCCATCAAGTGTGCACATTGGAAACAAGGAAATCATGAACAACCATACCATTGAAGTCCACAGCAATGGTCTAATTACAAAGGGTTCTAAAAAATAAAACTTTAAACTCTTCCAACGATCTCTCACTGTCTTCAAATGTCTGCTCGTTCCGCTCTTGCCACAAGCATCACATAATATAAATGGGTATCATCTTCCAAATCGCCTTAACTTGTTGCCTGCCTCGGATTGAAGTCCAGCACACCATAAATGCTGCCATTGTCTCTGGCATAACCCAAGCCAAGTCCTATCTACTAAACACTTCATTCCATAGTACTCTAGCTATCTCACAATGTAGAAGTAGATGGCTTACCGACTCACCTCCCGTTTACACATACAACACCGATTTGCTATGATGACCCTCCTTTATCTCAAATTATCAGTAGTGAGAATCTTGCCGAGTAAAGCTGTCCAAATGAAAAAAAATTGCTTTGGGAGGTGCCTTATATTGCCAAATCTTTTTCCACGAAAACTGGATATTGGGTTCTTGTGTGAGGACCTTATAGAAAGAGCGTACAGTAAAGACCCCTTTGTTTGCAGGTGTCCACCACAAGCCATCTACTTGCTGGACGTTCGAAGTAGGGGCATATATAAGACTACAGAATTCGACAAAACTACTTATCTCTCAATCCTGAGCCACCCTAATAAAACTGATATCCCAATGGATCCGTCCTCCTGCATATCCCACAACCTCCACTACAGTGATATCTTTAGCGCTTGCAATTTTAAAAAGTGAGGGAAACAAATCTTGTAGTGCATCATTACCACACCAAACATCCTTCCAAAATCTAATCCTTGATCCTGAGCCCAAAAGTAGCCTAGTATGACGATTAAAGCCTGGTTTGTTTTTAGAAATAAGATAAGATAAGATGAGATAAAAGTTAAAAAAAGAATAAAATATTATTGTAATATATTTTTTTAATATTAGTTTTGTTTTGAAATTTGAAAAAGTTGTTTTAAGATTTAAAAAAGTTAAATTGTTTATTTTATTTTGTATGAAAATTTAAAAAAGTGTAATGATGAGATGAGATGAAATGAGATAAGATGGTTTATGTAAACAAACCAGGCCTAAAAACCCCCCACCTTCTCCTGATATTTTTCCACAGCCCCACCCCACTAGCCCCCTTAACTTCACTAGTACACCATCCCACCCCTGAACTTCCATATTTGCTAGCAATCACATTTTTCCATAAAGCAATAGCTACTTCACAATCTAGTAACAAATTACCACAAGTATTTTTTTGCTGTTGTTCTATCACATCCTTTTGTGTAAACATCATGTGTACTACTAGGGATCTGGCCCCTTAATATGCCTTTCTTTTTTATATTGAAATTAATCAACATCCAAATTGCATGTCTGAGATTGTGCTGAACTAGACTAAACAACATGGCAGCATGTCCATGTTGACAGATTCAATTGGACCTAAAAGCACCAAAATTGAGCAGTTCGTAAATCTCAGAGGCTTTAGCAAGAAAAACCTTCTTAAAGAAACCTTTTTCATTCAATTATTACTTTTTCATACCATTGAGATTTGAGAATAAAAAAATTTCAGCATATAATTCTAAACTATGGAGGCAAGAACTTCAGCATGGCCAAAAGTCACCTCTTCCCATGTGCTTGAGGCCAGAGGATCAAATGTTGTGATGCTCCTATCTTCAACGGCAGCATTTGCAGAATCCACCAAAGCAACAGATAGTGTGTTCTCGATACTATCATTATCATCATCATTCATTCGGGTGACAACCATAACAGACAGCAACTTTAAGGACTGGACAAATTAATAGAAATAACCATCAGAAAAATGCAACACAAAATCAAGTGCAACAAATGATAACTATATAAACTATAGCATACTGCAGTACGAGCAGTTTTGGTGATTGCTCTAATGTCTTCGTTCTCAGTCCAAACCCGTGGCATTGAATCAGAATCATGACTAAACAACGTCGAAAACCTGTTTAGAACTTAAAGTCAATCGCTACAAGATAATCTGCAAAGATCATACATTTGGATTCATGAGTTGCTAGGAGTCATACCTGTCCTTCATACGGATCAGGACCCTTCCTGCTTCTTCTCTTGCTTTTGCTTCAACCACCCCTCTTGCATAGTTCTCTATATTTTGAAGCATGCTATCCTTGGTTTGTTCATCCATGTCAAAACCAGAAAGTGCACCAGAGAGCCCAGAGACAGCAGCTTCAGTCTCACGCCTAAGAAGTTTCCTTATTGCTGGCCAGGTCTCACTACTAGCTCCATCTAACAGAGCTTCCACGGGTGCTGATAAAGCCTCTTTCAGTTTTGCCTGCAAATTTGTGACTACCATCAGCAAGGTTACATAATCTGCCTATTTTGCCGCCTTTATTTATCTAGATACAGAAGACTAGTAAAACAAAGTTCTCCACATTTTATGAAACCCTTGACAGTATGAAAGTCATTGACCACAAAGGCACTGACAGTTAGTGTAGGGCCATTGGACAATGGCCTACCGAAACTCAGAATATGGTGAAAATCAAAGGGAAAATTGGAAGGTCTTAATCATGCTGAGTATCAATATTACTAGAAACTTGTAAAGTATTAATTGCCTTAAAAATCTATCTCAATAGTTTTTGTCACTAAATATATGAATTCTATAACAGTGTATACTTCTTTTGTCAACAATAGGCACATCATCACATCAGACTGACCCAAGTCTTTTCCATGGGCCTTTCTTTTGTTTTCTGTTGGTGCTGGGAATTTATTGCTTAAACTTAAGATTAACACCATCAACCATATTATCTTAAAGTACTTTTTATCAGCAGTTAAAATTAACAAGTCACATAACTCTGTTGTCTTAACATTCTCACTATTGATCATACTATTCTGCTAAGTGGGTGCCTGGTGGATGGCCATTCTAAGTTCAATGTGGAGCCCATGGAGAAAGTAGAGAACAAGATGCTTGGAAGACTAAGAGATATCGGCAGAAGAGCTAAAGAATATGTAGGTCAAACAGCTTAATACATTGATGGGAGGATATATTACCACTCTTTTTTCTGTAATAATTCCCATTTTTTGGTTCTTTTTAAACTATGAAAAAGGGATTATATCTTTCATATACCTTATATTAAGGTTGCGTGCCTTGTGTTTTTTTAATGAAATAAATTTACTTATCAAAAAATAGTCACTAAGCTTGAAGGCGTTCAGTTGATTCAAAAAGGCTAACGTAAATAAGTCATTGTTGGACTTAAATGGTCTCAGCTTCCATGATTTCCTTGTAACCATTCCTAGTTCCTAAATAAGTATAATCACATGTATACTTCCTGTGTACTTGGGCTATGCCTATCTCTATATAAATAAAATATCTTCTTCCTTATCAAATAAAAAATAAAAAATACCTCGTAGTGCATAGTAATTTCAGAAAGCTTGGCAGCGCGGACAGAAGCAATATGCATATCTATATCACGTCGAAGTTTATCCCTGACTTTGGATGTGTCCCAGTTTGCTTGTTCAATAACAGCATCTGCAAGACTGATATATCAATATCTGCATTGTACTCAGGTTCCATACAGCAAATCCATCAAGTAAACTAAGCCTCCCTCATCTACAGGTATTATCAAGTTCACGGTTTTTATTCATATAAGAGAACCAAAAACCTCAACCGTTTGGACTAAAGTACATTTCAATTAGAACTTTCTTTTTAACGCCTGGGTCCAATGGTTGATTGTAATTGATTTCAATGGCAATGACCATTCATGAATTTCTTGTATCACCAGAACATCACTCCTAGGTGTTGCTCTTGTATATAACCTGTGTCCTTGGGCTTTTGCCTATTCTTAAGATCAATAAAAAATTTATTTACCGATAAAAAAAACACAGCACGTTTCGAGAACTATAATTAACCGGTTACAACTTCTTTTGTCCACATAGTTTCCTGGATTTAAAAAGCCGCTCTATTTTTCCTTCTTTCAATCTTTGTTCTTGACTTGTTTCAATTCATTTTGATACATGGAGTGGGAGTTTCAAAATTAACCATACCTGCACATCTTTCGTCAAATAGAGCCATACACAACTGTGTGCAGTTAAGGGAGGCCAAAGAAAACCCTTCACCACCATTCAGAGCTTTATCAAATACTTCCTTGAATTTTTCTAAAGCTCCCAACCTTACATGTCCCAACACAGATTGGAATGCTGGTTGGATAAGCTAACAAATTTGGAAATACAAACAATGAGAAATGGTAATATAACTAAATAATTGAAGGAATAATATCCTGAATTAGAGGTAATATTGTCAAAAAAATAAGCACAAACATTTTGAGTTTAACTAAAAGTAATCACTGCAACAACAACAGCACAAGCTCTTAGAAGTTTTTGAGGCTCCTTTTAACGATCCCCTATTGAGATATCTGCAGTATGTGGTTTTCTGTTCATAACAGTTTGATAGACATGCAACAGGTACAAGTGACCAGTTTGTAGACATCTATGAGTCAAATTACCAACTCGAATGAAAATATATTGCTAGTAATCCAATATCATAAATTCCCAATTTCATGATACTGCAGTTGTGTACTGAACTTAAAGGAATCAAGGGTTAATCACAATTAATAGGCTCAGCAACACAAAAAATAAAGGGGTGAAACTACAAAAGACAGCATGAGTTACAGCAGAGATAATTACCTGCAGCAATTTTTCTTCAAGCTGCTTCCGCTTCGCAGATCTGACACCATCATCAAAATATGTAGCTTCTGCATCATACCTAGATGAAAAGAATATAGTACTAAGTACTGGAAAGCAAATCAAATTTAACAATATTTATACACAGACATGAGAAATATAGGGAAAGAAAAGATGATTTCTAGTAAGATTTTCCAAACTTCAGCTTATAGCTCGAAGATGAATGAAGAGACATAGAATCCAAATCGTGTTAGGTATGCTAACTAACAGGACAAGAAATTCAACATAGTCTAGCCAAATAAAACTTGGAGTCAGCTACTGATCGTCATCAACTAATCAGAATCTTCAACGTGTATTCCATCATTCCATCCCATCTAAAATTATGCTTTTTTCACCTCCCTAATTAAATTTTTTTTCTAAGAATCTATTGAAGTCAATAGGCGTAGCCAAGTACAAAAAACACCTAGTTGGGCCCTCCCTAATTAAAATATCCTTTCATTACTTCTAACCAAGTTATTCTAACCTTCCTCAGCCACTTTTCACTCCCTCAACTTAAATAAAACCCCCTTTCTTGTAGGTATATTAATTAGTCTCTTTCACATGACCAAACACCTTTTTCAATATGTTGCTCTCTTTTTTCTTTATAAATAGTTATCTATATTGGTTAAACTTGCAAATTTATCATCAATCTACCTGAGTACATGATCCATCAAAGTAAAAAATAAAAATCCCTCAGCCACATGGGGTGCTCACTTCAGTGGAGTGTGCCAATTTGCTGGTTTTTCTTTTTTTTTTTTTTTTGGGGGGGGGGGGGGGGGGGGGGGGTGAGATGTTCCCTTTTTGAACGACCAATATTCTTCTCCCAAGGCGACCCACTGCTAGGCATGGTGAACACAATTTTTTTTTATCGGTAATCAAGATATTTTATTCATAAGAGTAGGCAAATCACGAGTATAAAGGGAGTATGCATGAGAATTACCTAACAAGAGTTTACGACTGATAGTAAGAAGTCATGGACATTTAGTCCATTACAAAAAATGGCCCCCACCCATGGCGAACACAAATTAGAAAACACATATTAACATACAATTAATCTACCCAGATCTGCCAAGCAGTTAACATAAAGCATTTTCTATCAAACAACTTAATTAATCCTTGGAGTGCTAAACCACCAAAAAAGGTCCATGAAATACACTTACTCTGACAGAAAAGCATAAAAAATTGAAGAGATCTTTTTCCCAAAGCCAGGAACAGGACCAGACTGCACAGCCTCTTCCAAGTGACACCAGTCCTGTGGTCATTTAAAGCAATTTGGATGTTGGAACTTCATGATATTGACCATAATTGAAGGAGAAAAGTAACCAAAACTGTAAATAAAAGCATTTGAATGTGGACTGCAGCTACCTCATTTGCAGTAAAAGAGGAATACTTTTCATGAGCGATTTCTTCACAGCGTACAGTAGCCACCATAACCTAAAAGGGGATGAATCTTGCATGACATAACCACGATAATATGCATATACCATGAACGGCCTCTGTTGCACAAGTATTACCTTGTGAGCAGGAAGGTCGAGGTCCTTGTTCTCCTTAATAACTTTCCAAATTTGATGTGCACTAAAAGAAAACCCCGAAGCAGGAACTACACCCCTTCGATCTCCCGCAAGCCCACCAGGAGCAATGGAATGAAAAAATCGTTGCCTTAAGCTAGCAACCTACATTTATAACGAGTCTATAAGCAAAATACACAACACATCTGGCCAAAAGTTAGCTCAATGCTCCAGACAGAGACAAAAATTATTGTAGGCAAAGAACTGAGAAACAAATAACCATGGGCAAAGAACACGTGCAAGCGCACATGCATGTCAGAACCCCTAGGAGAGTCGCCCAAGGTCGAGCCCTGACTCAAGCCTTGGAGGGCCAGGACAGTTCCCTGGCTAGCCTGCAGGCATGCCTCGGCTTAGGCCTTGACACGCAGCAGGGGCCCGGCGAGGCTACTGGCCATGCACAGTGCGTGCGCACAGCCCGGCGTGTGCCTAGGCGCGCCCCACAGCGCATTCACCTGCGCACACGCGTGCGCGTGCATCTGCGCCCCACAGCCCCACTTAGCGAGGTTAGTGGCGTGTCTTCACAGGCACGCCATCCAGCGCGCGGCACCAGCCCGCGCCTTGCAGAGCAGGCCAGTGGCATGCACACCATGCATGCCATCCAGCGCGCGGCACCAGCCCGCGCCTTGCAGAGCAGGCCAGTGGCATGCACACCATGCATGCCATCCAGCGCGCGGCACCAGCCCGCGCCATGCAGCCCGCGCCCAGACCATCAGCTTGGGCCATGCATGCACACCACCCCGGCACTCAGCCCGGGCCATGCAGGACCACCGCCCGAGCACCTTGACTGGGCAGCACTAGAGCGCCGTGGCTTGACCCTGTGCCTACCATCAGGACCATGCATGGCACATGGCCATGAGCCCCACCAGTTGGCCCTGCACAGAGCCATGCCCGCGCACCACTAGGCGCCATGCAGCGAGACAGCACGAGACAAGACTGACCGTGGATGAAGCATGACACAAGCCCACCATGGGCCACCTAGACCCCACGGCCACACATGCTAAATGGCGCCTCCATCACTCTTATTTTTATGTTATTTTATTATTTTATTGCTTTGGTTAATTTGGTAATTAGCTAGTTTTAATAAGGGACCTTTTGGGGGTTTCCAATTTGTTAGACTCTATAAATAGGACCTTTAGGCTTTCATTTTACATCTTTTGACAAATTTGAGAATTAGACTTTTGCTCTTGGAAAAGAGTTAGGCCGGCCACAAGCCTTGTGGTTTGGATTTCGGTGCTTAGCACTTGGGCTTCCCTAGGGTGCAATTCGTGAATCCCTTTGGAAGAGGATCATCGTGCAATTCGTGAATCGGTGATCCACATCTATCCTTTTATTGTTTTTCATTTTTATTTATAAAAATCTTGAGGTAATTCATAAATAGTGTTTCGGTGTTTGGAGTGAGTTGTGTGAGTGATTTTCATGTTTTTGTGTTCTTGAGTGATTTTGTGTTTGTGAGGCCAAATCCACACCACTTGTGGATTTGAGAATTTGTGTGTGTGTCCATAGAGGAATTCGAAATCCTCCTCCATTGGGAGATTCGGATTGCTCATGTGAGTGAGAGTGAGTGATTTGTTGATTGAAGAAAGTGTTGGAGACTTGAAGAGCTTGTGTGTGCCGAACCCTCTTGGTATCTTGAAGGAGTTGGTTTGTTCATCAATTGTCTTTTGTTCAATCTTCATTTGGTTGTTCAATTGAGCAATTTGGTGTTCAAATTGCCCCATAGCAGCCACGGCAACAAGCCCCCAAAACCCTACCTAAAGCCCACGGCATAAGGCATCAAAACCTAGCCTAACCACTTGCCCATTCTACCCTTTACCCTAGCCGGCCACTTACCCTATCCTATCCTAATTTTCCTCACTTAAAACCACCTCATCCCTCATCCAAAATAAAGCAATTTCGTGCCCCTCAAACCCTAGCAAGACCGGCCACCCATTGGTTTTGAATTCAAAAGAATTCAAATCCAAATCTCACCAAAATCCCTACTTTTTCTCAATTTCGGGTTTCACTCTTATCCTACCCGAAAACCACTTGCCACATCACTTAAATTGCCACCTCACACTCTCATTTGATTGGTCATCAAGTGAAGAAGAGAACCAATCAAATCCCTACCCAAAACCCTAGCATATTCGGCCAACACCCAAAGCCATAAGCCGCCCACTTCAAATGGCTATAAGCCATATCCCTACTTTTTAGGACTTATCCAAAACACCATCAAAACCCTATATCCTTATCCCTAAACACATGTGCCGAAACCCTATCCTCCCACAAGCAATATTCGGCCACTTAAACCCATACCCAAACCCAATCTAGCCTAGCCACAAGTCACATAGCCGAAACCCACAAAAACACCCCTTGGCCGTGAACTCCCTAGCCTCCCACCTAGCCATTAACCTTACATTCCATCTTAACCCCACTCAATCCTAGCCTCACTTAACCCTTTCCCTCACCTATATCTCCCTTCCCAAGCATTAGAGTCAACTCGGTCGTTGGAGGGAACCAATCTTGCAAGGAGGAACCCTTCGGGTGATCGGGACAAGACCGAGGTCTCTATCAATGCATGCACACATAAGCGTATTCAATAACAGAACACAAATTATAGATATAAAACTTGAATTTAACAACTAAAAAACAGGATTATATCATTGCAGAGAAGCCCCAAATAAGAAACACATAATGCAGAGATGCATACCTGCTCTTTAAATTGCTCTTCTTTTTCTTCATAACTAGAAAGAGCAACAACCTCAACCTGAAAATTCAATCTTTGTAAATATAAATCCATGATAATTATTCCTTCTTTCAACGACTTCAACCCAACAACCATATATGCATGATAATTATTCCTTTAGGTTGAGCTTTTTTACAATTGAGTTACTTTTCTCTCCAAAACTTTTCTCTCCGTACACCCTGCTAAAAACTCGTTTCTTTTTGGTGGTTCATCATCGATGGAGCATCATTAATGGTGTTTCATTCTTCTGGACCTCTGGAATCTATAGATTGTTGAGATGGGATTGTTTAGATGCGTCCTTATTGAGCATAAGACCTTTGTGTTCAGTAAAGAAAATATTAGGTGGTGGAAGATCACGGAAAGCAGTAATCATGTGATGAAATACATTTACATCGACCAAGAGGCCTTGGGATGGTTAGCTACTTTAGTGAAGGATTGCGTTTCGTATGGGGGTTCTACTCAGTTCCTTAGAACTCACAGGATTGAGAACCAAGTTTTAGTGGTGCAGAGGAGTCAAAACCTCCATGGCAGTGGTGTCTTGTAGTGGTTCCAGAGGGGAGACAGGGGAAAGGATGGAAAAGCTTCGTCGTGACTTTGGTGGGATTATCTTCTCCTTCTTCATCAAGTGGGTTGAGCAGGAAGTTGGCCGAAAGAGAAAAAGGTGCTTCTCGGCTTCCCCCATCATCGAAGACGCTTGTGACTCAAGAACGATCGTACAAAGCAGCACTCAAGATGCCTCGAGCTGTAAATCATGCAAAGCTGCAACACATGCCACCTTCATACATCTCAAAGCACGCCATCTCTATTTCGGGAGAACTTCAGAATAGAGCAGGGGAGAATCGTACTTCAATGGGGCAAAATGAGACACATGTTACAGGCGCTAGTTGAAATGGAAAAGCAGTTGGGGGACCTATTTGATAAAGTTCGATGGTTGAAACGCTCGTTAAGAGTAAAGAGTGCTCAATCAAGCTTGGGCATGGGCCAGGGGTTTGTGGAGTCGAACCCAGCTAAACAAGCTGAGACATCCAAAGGAGTTCGACTGGACCGAACAATAGGAACACAGACTGAGTCACCACCTTCCGTCAACCACCCTGGTGGGTCTTTGCAGCCACTTTTCAGGGAAGACATCAAGGTTGCCAAAGATGGGGAGCTTATCACTGTTTCAGTCGTAGAGAACAATAGGCTTAGGACTATTTCATCAGAGAAGGAGGGGGGGAGATAAGGGCGTTAAGACTGTTTCTGTGGAAGAGAACAGGGGAGGTTGTTTCAATATGGCAGCAGAGGTTGTAAGTGGTTTTGATCTCCCTCCCAACTTGCAAATGGTCCTCAATCCCCAAGAGGGCTCCGGTGGGGAGGGGTTTGCTCCTTTATGCACACTCCCCCCTAGGCCGATAAGGGGGAGAAGTTCTTCAGATTGGTTATTCAAAAAGGTGGAGGCCTTACAATCAGTTCTTGGGATTTTGGTTGTAGGCTATGAAAAATAGTTCAGAGCCCTTCTCGTGGCGATGGAAACCAGTCGTTCGAGGTCCACAACAAAGCAAGACAGAGAATTAAAAAGGCTCACATGCTCTATCAATTATGAGATAAAGGAAGGGAGTGGTGGAAGAACTAGATCGAAAGGGAGGGGCTCCATCTTGTTTACATGAAACCTAAAATTCTTTCTTGGAACGTACAAGAGCTTAATGATCGCAATAAACATCTTCGAATTAAAGTTTATTGCAAATGTGGAAAGTTGACATGGTATGATTGCAAGAAACAAAGTTGCGGGTAATCGATAGAAGAATTATTCGAAGCCTATGGGGTTGTTCATATGTGGGGTGGTCTTATTTGGCATCTATGGGAGCCTTGGGTAGGGTGCTATTAATGTGAGATAAAAGAGTAGGTGAGGCGGTGGAGGAGTGTATTGGTGTTTTCTCGGTTGCTTCTCTCTTTAAAAATGTTGTAGATTGATGGGAGTGGGCTTTTGCAAGTACTTATGGCCCTAATATAGATAGAGATAAGAGAGGGTTGTGGGAGGAGTTGGCAGGCGTGTATTCTATTTGGGATGTGCCATGGTGTATGGGTGATGACTTCAACATCACTCGCTTCCCTAGCGA
This sequence comes from Platycarya longipes, assembly GCA_036559045.1. Lineage (NCBI taxonomy): Eukaryota > Viridiplantae > Streptophyta > Magnoliopsida > Fagales > Juglandaceae > Platycarya > Platycarya longipes. The sequence continues at coordinate 47,988,630 of CM071789.1, forward strand.
GCTTTCTGGAAACTTTCGGAATTCTGTGGCAATAGAAGAATTTTCAAAGTTCATTTTTGACTTAGATCTTATGGATATCCTCCTTGCTGGGAGAGAGTTCACTTGGTCGAATAAACGGGTGTGGTCGAAACTGGATAAATTTTTAGTCTCTCCTTCGTGGGAAGCACACTATCCAGAGTTATGTCAAAAGCGGATGGCTCGTATTAGCTCGGAACACTTTCCTATTTTGCTAGACTGTGGGGGCATCCACAAGGTTCATCGGTATTTTAAGTTTGAAAACATGTGGCTGACAACGGACGGATTTATAGAGTTGGTTCGTGGATGGTGGTCATCATATCAGTTTTCTGGCACCCCCAGTTACATTCTTGCAGGTCAACTGAAGACCCTAAAGCAAAACCTCAAAAAATGGAACTTGGAAGTATTTGGTCACTTAGACAATCAAAAGTCAACTCTCTTGGAGGAGTTGCAAGAACTTGAGGGAAAGGAATTGCAAGGAGACAGATCAGAGGAGGTGCTTAATAGAAAAGCGACAATTATGGCCGATTTGGAGAGAGTTCTGTTGGCAGACGAGGTTTCTTAATGTTAGAAATTCAGGGCTTTATGGTTGAAAGAATGTGATAAATATACAAAACTCTTTCACAAAGTGGCTAATTCTCATCAGCGAAGCAATGCTATTGAGTTGTTCCATACAAGCACTCAGGTAGTTACTTCTCAATCCAAGCTAGAAAACCACATTGTGCGCTATTACAAGAACCTTCTCTCAGGACCGGTTTGTTGGAGACCAAAGATTAATGACTTGTCGTTTGAGACCATCGACTTGCAAAGTATGAGTTGTTTGGAGAGACCTTTTGATGAAGAAGAGATCTTGAAGGTCATTTCAACTATGGCTAAAGACAAAGCGCCCAGCCCGTATGGGTTTTTGATGGGTTTCTTTCAAACTTGTTGGGATGTCGTTAAAGGTGATGTTTTGCAGGTTTTTTCTGAATTTCACTATTTTCAAAAGTTTGAAAAATCTCTTAATGCGACTTTTATTGCTCTCATTCCAAAAAAAACATGGGGCTTCAATGATTGAGGAAATTCGCCCCATAAGCTTGGTTAGCAGTATATACAAGATTATCTCCAAGGTATTTGCCAACCGGCTAAGTCCTATTTTGGAACAAATCATTTCAAAGCCTTAGAACGCTTTCATTCGGGGAAGAAAAAGTCTAAATTCAATTCTCATTGCCAATGAATGTTTGGATCATAAATTGCGGGAGGGTGGTTGTGGTATCCTATGCAAGTTTGATATGGAAAAAACGTACGATCATGTGAATACTTTCTTTTATACTTGCTTGGGAGGTGTGGATTTGGAGATAAGTGGATTTCTTAGATGCAACATTGTATTTCCACAGCTCGATTCTCGATTCTAGTCAACAGTAGGGGCGTAACCGGTTCAGTTCGGTCCAGTTTTGGCCAAAATGTATAACCAAACCGGTACCACCGGTTTTACAAAACCGATTACGCCCCGATTATCCTCCAAAACTGGTAGTACCGGTTTTACCAGTTCCAGTCCGGTTTTCCGGTTTTAATAAATTGTAAATTTTTATAAATAAATCTATATTTTTTTTTAAAAGAATTCTGGTTTAAAATTTATTTTTTTATTATAAAAATCTGTTAGCCTAACAAAAAACTGCTATATAAAAAAAAATTGTAATATAAAAACTGTTATAAAATTAAAAAAAAATTGTTATATAAAAAAACTGTTCTGTAAAAAAAAAAAAAACTATTATATAAAAAACTGATTAAATATTATAAAAAATTGCTTTAATATCATATTTAAAATTAAACTTTTATTTTGATAAAAATTATAGTATTATTTATATATGATTATGTTATTATATATTATATATAAAAAATATATATATAAAATGAAAAAAACATATTATATATAATATTAAAAAAATAATTTAAAATATATAATTATTAGGACCAATCCGGTTTTAAAATGAAAGGAACGGGAACCGGACCGGACCTTACCGGCTTTGTGTTTCTAAAAACCGATTCCAGACCGAATCGATTTAAATCCGGTCTAACCGGTTCGTTTCAGGCCGGTTTTCCCTTTTTTTTTTTTACACCCCAGTCAACAGAACACTAGTTGGTTTCTTTGAGAGTTCTCAGGGCTTGCGGCATTTTAAAACCGGACTGGACCGAATCTTACTGGTTTTGTGTTTCTAAAAACCGATTCCATATCAAACCGATTCAAATCCGATGGGCCGGTTTTCCAATTTTTTTCTACACCCCTAGTCAACACCAGTTGGTTTTTTTTAGAGTTCTCAAGGCTTGCGGCAAGGAGATCCACTTTCTCCTCTTCTTTTTGTTATAGTTATGGAGGCGCTGAGTCAGATGGTGACGGCTGCTGTTGGTGGGGGTTTCCTCTCTGGCTTTTAGGTGGGTCATGGCACTAGTGGTTCTGTTAACATCTTACATATTCTCTTTTGCAGATGATACCTTACTTTTCTGTGATGCAGAGGAGAACCAAATTCAAAATTTACAAGCACTGTTGCTTTGTTTTGAGGCAGTGTCGGGGTTCAAGGTGAACCTTGACAAGTCTGAGATAGTTGCAGTAGGTATGGTTCCACACATCACCAGGTTAGCAAGTATTCTGGATTGTAGGTTTTCTTCTTTGCCAATGAAGTACTTGGGCCTTCCTTTGGAAGCAATGTTCAAGGCACGTGCCATATGGGATGGGATGGTGGAGAAGATTGAGAGAAGATTGACTAGGTGAAAAATAATGTACTTATCAAAAAGGGGTTGTCTTACGCTTATCAAGAACACTCTAACTAATCTCCCCACTTATTTTCTATCGCTATTTCCGTTGCCTACAGGGGTGGAGACTAGGATTGAGAAGCTTTTCAGACCTTTCTTCTTGTGTAGGGGGGGCATGAGGGAGGAGAAGAAGTTTCACTTGATTAATTGGAAGACAATTTGTTCCTCAATCTCATATGGGGGAATGGGTGTGTGTAGTCTGAAAATTTTTAATAAAGCTTTATTGGGAAAATGGTTATGGAGATACCACTTGGAGGAGTGCCTTTGTGGAAGGAGATTATTGACTCTAGATATGGAGTTGCTTGGGAGGGCTGGGGCTCTAAAGAGATAAGGGGGGACACGGGTGAGGGCCTGTGGAAGTTTATTAGGAGAGGATGATCAAGTTTTGAAAATCACATTCGTTTTGTCGTTTGAGAGGGCAATAGAGTCGGATTTTAGAATGATGTTTGGTGTGGTGATCTAGCATTGGATAAAGCATTTCCAACACTCTATCGCATTGCAGCCAACGAGGCATCAGTGGCAGATATGCGGGTATTCTCTCAGGGTTCTCATCAATAGAATATCCGAATATCCTTTTTATCCGAGCTTTTCATGATTGGGAATTATCCAACGTGGCAGATTTTTTTAGATTACTTCATTCCATGGGGCCTTCTTTGTCACAAAAAAGATAAGTTGAAGTGGAAATACAACAATCATAAGAAGTGTACGATGAAGGCTTTTTACAAAATTTTATCATTTCAAGATCATGCTTCATTTCCTTGGAAGAGCATCTGGAGATCTTGTATACCTTCCAAGGTAGCCTTTTTTGTATAGACCGCTGCTCTTGGAAAGATTTTAACCATAGACAACCTAAGAAAGAGGGGGTGTGTTGTGTTGAATTGATGCTACATGTGCAAAAATAATGGAGAACCAGTGGATCATCTCTTATTTCATTGTAAGGTTACTAGGAGGTTGTGGGATCATCTCTTTCAAAGGATAGAGGTTGCTTGAGTTATGCCAGCAAAGGTAGTGAATTTCTTGGGTTGTTGGAGTAAGAAGCAAGACTATCATCAAGTGGCAGCAGCGTGAAAGATGGTTCCGTTGTGCATTATGTGGTGTATTTGGAACGCACACTGCTTTGACGATAAGGAGCGCACTATGGAGAAGCTGCAGAATTTTTTTACTCATACCTTATTGTTGTGGTTTTCAACTATTGTACTGAGGGGAAACAATGTTCATGATTTCTTATCTTTGATTTCTAGATCCTGAAATGTATTTAGGTGCTCTTTAGTATAATTCATGTGTACAAGGGCTCGGCCTATTTCATTCATATCAATAAAATTTATCTCTTATCAAAAAAAATTATTTCACACAAAAGAACATAAATAAGCTAGACCATGAGGTCTTACATTAAAAAACTCATTTAGTGGAGTTTCCTTGTGCGCGTGAGGCTTAGGAACAGCGTCCCATATCTGCAGTTAAAGAGTATTATAATAACAACAACAACAATTCTAACAATATCTTTACAAAATATATCATAGATCAACAAATGAAGGAAGAATGTACAAATCTCTTACCTTCTGAACATCTTCTCTTAGAACAGGTTCTAAGTTTTCCAGCGGTGTCTATGAACAAATAATGTTAAACACAATTCAAAGCTCAGCTCAACTCAATAAAGAATCCGTACACCAATTACCCACAGGAATGACAGAAACTAACATGCGAACGATAGATAAAGAAAGAGAGCTCTATGTCCCGTATACTTGGGCTCGTGTACTCTTTTGATCAATGAAATTTGTTCATCAGCCAAAAAAGTAAATAAAGAGAGCTCTCCCTCAAGGTGCAGAATGAATTACACCAGAAGAGAGGAACACACCCTTGTTTTATCCCGTATTACAAACATTAAAGTTGTTTTACGTGGACTGAACAATCGCATCATGACCTGAAAGCAGATACCAACATAAAGTCAAATGAATGAAACTTCCAGATTCTGAATGACTGCTGATATATTGTGGGTGGATAGAGATACCTGGAATACAGTCTTCAGAAGAGGCTTATTTGCAGCTTGCTCGCGACCAATATCATGACACCACCTGCAGAAAGGGACTCAAAAAGATCAAATTTATAAACTACAGAAGCAACCATACAAAAAACTTAACAAAACAGAAATACTAGGGCGTTTTACTAGTTCTGCACCAGAACAACTCACATGTTTATAAGCACAATATCTGAAACAGCAAGAGCAAAAAGGGCACTCTGTTTCTCGAATGCAGTATCATCCTATAAACAAAAGATAAAAATATTAAAAAAATGTGGCAAGTTTTACATTTTATTAACATCAACAGAAACATAGCACCCATACACTTATTTTTCAATTCAAACTGTATAATTCCAACATCTAAAACAAATGTATTCATACATATAAGCAATAAGAAAAGAACTGGAAAAGGAAATAGGAAGCATGCTACACAGCAACAATTGGAAATGGATAAAGTTGCTCAGAAAATCTGGGACAAAAAACACCTCTCCACGTTCTCTTCCATCTGTGCCTTCCAGATCCATAACAAGAGTACAAGGCTCAATACCAGCACATCTTGCCAACCAAATACCTTTAGTTGTTTGGGACCTAAAAAAGCAGCATATCCAATCAGTCCAAGATCTCTAATCAGATTACAAAGTAACCTAATATTAAGAGAAATGTGATAACATACCTTCCTCTAAAGGCATCCATCTCCCTGAAGTTGGTACCAAACAAATGATTTAGTAGAGTGCTCTTCCCTGTTCAGATCAGTGAAAAATATGTGAAACACTTAATTTTCCATGTTAAACTTGATGTAGGCTGTAATTAACAGTTGGAATGTCCCAGTAAAAAATAAAATAATTGAAACCAAATTCTGTAACAACTCATCTCTATCAGTTAAGGAGAATTGTAATATTTCATTTCAGTATGATAGCCAAGCCTCAGATTGCCCAATCCACTTCCAACTTATTAAGTTCCATTCATAACGCATAAAGTCTTATCTAAAAAACTGTTTCACCTTTATTCACAAGAACAAACTCATTTTATCTCAAATTAAAAAGATAAATTTTATTGCAAGTAAGTCCTTCCCAAAAAAAGCAAGACTCGTAAAGATAAAACTAAACAACAATGAGCTTATGGAGAGAAAATAATGCATACCGCTACTTTGTGGGCCCATGATTGAGACTACAGCATATGATAGTCCACATTCACCTAATCTCACCTCTGTGATAAATTTGTCAATTCCAGTGACATTGAATGCACCATCCCCGTCAATAAGTTGGGTTGAGCAAGAGCCATCAGTCTTTTCTGTATATCAGTGACAAAAATAAAAAGGTAAAGGCTTCCTAAGCTTCAAATTTATCATATAATTGATTTGACAGGAAACCAACTAAACGCATAAAACCTTTCCATTATTGTCACAAGCATTGCCATGAAATGAAATCTAAGAAGACTGAGCTGGCACAGCAATCTTCCCTTATTTACAACAATCCAAAAAGATCTTTTCTAATTCCAAAAGTGCAGCCACATTAATCTAAAGAACCTTACTGTACAACCCATCTAGAAGTACATCATTTCCTTCCTAGAATAGGAAAGTTAAGAGTGACTATCCGCTCGGCCTTAAACCATTGTTGTCTTCTGCCACCAACTAAATAAACAAAGCAATAACAATCACAATATATGGCACTTGACACTGCATTGGGTTGCTGAGAACACTGAGAAAAACCCAGAAACCGGAATGATGTACTTTGGTTCCCTACTAAGCAAAATAAATCATTATAGGCATTAGCCTTTCAATAACGTAATTTGTAGTAACACCGCCTGAGAGGCAACAAAATTTGAAATTCACAAGCCCGGTTTACTATCATTTCGTTTCCTACATTTTCTCAGTGACCGAACAAATAGAAAAGAAAGAATCTATTCGCGATCCACAAGCAAAGAGTTAGATAGATCAAACCCTTAAACCTAAACAAAACTGTCCCAAAATTAATATCATACAAAATAAGCAAATAAGACCCATTAAATGAACGCGATTCTTAACATCAATCAAAATTAACCTCGACAAAATTTGACAAGCCAAAACGCAGAGGCACTGTAACTCCCGTTTTCCGTTACATTTGAAAAACAAAATTGAAATCAATCAGATACATAGAAAACGCAGAATTAATTGAAAACTTGTCATAATTACGTTATTGTAGTATAAATTTGAGGGATCATAGAGTCAGAAGTTTACCCATGTCGAGAGATTGAGTTTGCCTTAGATTGCTCAATCTGGGAAATGGGCTCTGGGGAAATGCGCGAGACGGAGATCGATTCGGCTCGGAGAAAGAGGGAGAAACTAATTAATAGGGAACAAAGAGGAATTGAAGAGAAGAATTGATATCTTTTTGCTCTTAAAAAAGGGCAGGCTCGACCGGTCGACTCTCTTGTACAAATTGTTAAAAGGGCAATGACAAGGGGTCCGTATGGGTGTAAATTTAAATCGAAAAATTAGAGAATTGGCTTAAATTTAACTTGACTGAATCGAAAATGTGTTTGAGATCTTTCGGTTTCATAAATTAAAAAATTGAATAATATTAGTCTAGTTCCGGTACTATCTATTTTAAAATTGAATCAAATCAAATTTGACCGATTTTATTTATTTGTTCTATTTTTTATTATTTTTAATATTATTATATAATATGTTCTATCTTATAGATAATAATATAAATTATAATTATATATGAGATAATATAAATTTTTTATAGAATAATATTTTTTAAGCAATTTTTTAATGTAAATTTTTTTTTTACAACAAATTTTGCTAAAATAGATTTTTTTATAGAGCAATTTATATTTTATAACAGTTTTTTTATGTAGTTCTTTTTATATAACAGATTTTTTTTACTAAAACAGATTTTTGTAATGGATTACAATCTTTTTAATAAAACATAATTTTCAAACCAATTTTTTTATAAAAAAAAAAAACAAATTGATTTTTATAAATTGACATTTTATTAAAACCGGAACCGAACCGAACCTGTAAAACTGGTACTACCAGTTTTGAGAGACAATTTGGGCGTAATCGGTTTTAAAAAATGTAAAATCGGTGGTACCGGTTTGGTTCATAATTTTATTCAAAATCGGACCCGTTACATCCTTAGGGGCCTGTAGTTGAGTCCTTGACTCCTTTGCGCCTCTATAATTATAATTTATTTTATATTATTTAAAAAAAAATAAAAATAATAAAATAAGATATACAAATAAAATATATATACCTTTTTTATTTTTTATTTTTTTCATATTAAAAAACTTTTAGAGATGCAAAGAGGCTCTTACCATAGGCCCCAAAATATTTCTCGTTATTAGAAAGAAAAATGATAGTTGGTCACCCTTGATTGCTGCACACTTTAAATTTTTTTTTTTAATTTAATGATTAAAGAAGTAATTTTTAATGTAATGATATATTTTTTTATTTTTTAAAAATATTTTCAAATGATAAAAAAATAAAAAAAATACAAAATGCACTAACGATCAACTTAGATGGTACTACTTACATATAAATTTATTTTTTTAATTTTTTTAATTTTTTAATATTTAATATATTAATAGTTGATACGTTATATTTATTTTTATTTGGTTAAAATTTGTAGGTATAAATAGTATTTTTTTTTAAATTTATATAGTATATGACTGTTAAGTCTAGGTGTCAAACTTGTATTTATCTATATATATATATATATATATATATGTATTAGTACATGTATTTGTGTCTCATGTGCAGGAAAATTACATTAAGGACATGTGGTGGGTCACGAAAACTGCTTGAAGAGCTGAGAGGCTGATGGGGGCAAAGAAGACTTTTCAGTTCCTTTAATACGTCTAGGTCAAATCAAACTTTGGAGCTTTAAAGCCGTGTGATGAGGCACACACGTCAACATCGTGTAATAGCATTTATATATGGTTTGTAACGCTAGGGTAAATTATTGATTCATCCTGTTTCCGTTCCTAAGAGAAATCGAGAGAGAGAGAGAGAGAGAGAGAGAGCGCAAAAGCAAAGCTGCCTGAGGGTATGCTAGGGTTTCTGATCATAGTGAAATGAGGGGGATTTGCTAGCTTTCCTTGTGCTCGAAAGCTAGCAGCATCTGTATAAATATTGAGGCTTTGGTTGATTCATTAATAAAGAGAATCTCTGAGGCTGTTCATGTAGTGGATGTAGGCCATTAGGGTCGAACCACGTAATCCGTGCGTTCTCTATTTCTTTTATTGTTTTTGTTATTATTTTGTTGATTTGCATGTTCTGGTTTACATTCTTGGTTCTGATTTGAAATTCTTGCATATCTTGAAAAACCCTAATCTTTAAAAGGTTGAATCTATTGGTTTTCTAGTTCGAGTTTAAGACAGAGCGTGAGTCTTAAGTCTTTACAATTGGTATCTAGAGTTTAGGTTCACATGGGGACTACTAAGTTTGACATTAAGAAATTCATCAGAGACAATGACTTTGGTCTCTGGAGAATCAAAATGAGGGTCATACTTGTCCAACAGGGCTTGTAGGAGGCATTCAAAGGGTAGATGAAGAAAGGTTCTCCCTTTTCTAACGCTGTGAAGGAGGAAGTCCAAAAGGACATCCTCCAAAAGGCCCACAATGCCCTCATACTCTCTCTAGGGGATAAAGTCCTAAGAGAAGTAGCTAATGAGAACACTTCTGCCGGGATTTGGCTAAGACTAGATAACTTATATATGACTAAATCTTTGGCTAACACGCTACATAAGAAAACTCGCCTTTATACTTTCAAGATGTCCTATGGAACTCTCATAAGGGAGAATCTTGATGAATTTAACAAGATCATTCTTGATCTTGCTAATATTGATATCAAAATTGAGGATAAGGATCAGGTCATCCTACTCTTGACCTCTTTGGACTCATCATACCTTAACTTAAAGGAAACTATGATATATGGTAAGGATATCTTGACCCTTGATGAAGTCCAATATGAGCTTCATGCCAAGGAACTTCAAAACAAAGCTGAGGCCAAACAAGATTAGGGTAAGGGCTTGTCTGTTAAGGGTAAACCAGAGAAAAGAACCAAGAAAGGCAAATCTGATAATAAAAAAACTAGGTCTAAATCAAATGGGAAGCAATTGAAATGCTTATTGTGCCATAAAGAAAGGCATTTCAAGAGACTCTGTCCTAAAAAGAAAATTGGTTATGGTAATAAGATAAAGGAGAGAGGAGATTCATCGATGGTTTTAGAGGGTTATGAAAGTGCTGAAGTTCTAAATGTGTCTGAAATTGATTCAGGATATGAATGGATTTTAGATTCAGGCTGCTCTTTCCCAATGTGTCCTATCAGATAATGGTTTGAGAACTTTTCCGAGGTAGAAGGTGGACATGTAATCCTAGGAAATAACAAATGTTGTAAGATCACAGGTATAGGGTCTACTAGACTAAATTGCATGATGGCTTGAATAAGATTTTAGAGGAAATCAAGTTCATACCTAAATTAAAGAGAAATTTAATTTCTCTTGATATACTTGATAAGTCAAGCTACTCCTTTAAATCTGAAGCTAGTACTATTAGGATTACTAAAGGTTCACTTACTGTGATGAGATGAGTATTAAAGAATGGACTTTATACCCTATTAGGTAAAACCATAATAAGGGAGCTTTCCTCTGTACAAAATTTCACTGTCGATGAGTCTATACTTTGGCATAGGAGATTAGGTCACGTCAGTCAAAAGGATCTTTTAGAGCTTCAAAAATAATGTTTAATAAATGATGCAAATCTAGACAATTTACCTTTTTGTGAAGATTGCGTCTATGGGAAGTCGAGTCAGTTTTAAAAGGACAATACATCAGACCAAGTAGACCTTAGACTATGTGCATTCAGACCTATGGGGGCCTTCTAGAGTAGCATCTCATGGTGGAGAAATTTTTTTTTTTTCCATCATTGATGACTATTCAATAAAGGTATGGATCTACATCCTTAAACATAAAAATGATATCTTTGAAAAGTTTAAAAAATGAAAATTTTTAGTGAAAAATCAGGTGGGTAGGAAACTGAAAGTGTTAAGGACTGACAATGGGCTTGAGTTTTTTATCATCTGAGTTTAACTGTTTCTATAATAAATAAAGAATGTTTAGGCACAAAACTGTTAAGAAAATACCTCAACAGAATGGTCTAGTAGAGAGAATGAATAGGACTATTTTATAGGGAGTAAGATACAAGTTATCCAATGCTGGGTTACCAAAGTCTTTCTGGGCAGAGGCTGCAACCACAGCAGTCCATTTAATAAATAAATGTCCATCCTCTGCCATTGGGTTTAAGACCCCACAAGAATTGTGGGCTGAGAAACCTCCCAACTATGAGTACTTAAAAGTGTTTGGATGTACTGCTTATGCACACTCTAAAACTGACAAGTTGGATCCCATGACTCTTAAATGTATTTTTGTAAGGTATCCTAAAGGGGTTAAGGGGTATAGACTATGGATAGATGAACCTGATAGACAAAAGTGCATTATTAATAGGGATGTGACCTTTGATGAGTCAAATATGGCCAGGGTACAGAAACATGAATCCGATACAGCCCAAAAAAAATCTTTAGACAATGTTCAGCTTGAGGTGGAGCAAAACACATCACCTGAACACAAAGCTACCCAGGTCATAAGTCCTAAGGTTACAGACTTAGGGGACCTGGATCAAAGTAGAGCTAACTCTTACAATTTGGTAAGAGATAAGAAAATAAAGGTGGTTAAACCACCCCAAATGTATGGTCAGGTAGACCTTACTGCTTTTGCTTTAACAGTAGTCAGTGAGGTGATAAATCAAGAACCAAGGTCTTATAAGGAAGCAATAAATAACAAGGATGCAGACAGGTGGATCCTTGCTATGAATGAAGAAATGGAGTCCTTGAACAATAATAAAACTTGGGAGGTAGTCACTAAACCTACTGGTGTCAAATTAGTAGGGTCTAAATGGATCTATAAAAGAAAAGATGGCATATCAGGAATAGAGGGTCCTAGATATAAAGTAAGGCTAGTAGCAAAAGGCTTTACACAAAGGGAGAGAATAGATTACAATGAAATTTTTTCTTCTGTTGTTAAGCACAGTTCTATCAGGTTATTACTGTCTTTTACTGCTTATGAGGATCTGCATTTAGAACAACTTGATGTTAAAACTGCTTTCTTACATAGGGAACTTGAAGAAGAAATTCACATGCAACCCTCTGAGGGTTATTTAGACAGTTCAAATTCTGACCATGTATGCTTGCTTAAAAAATCTCTATACAATTTAAAACACTCTCATAGATAATGGTATAAGAGATTTGATAATCACATGATTGAAAATGGTTTTAACAGAAGTTGCTAGGACAGTTGTGTCTATTTTAAAGAAGTAGATAAAACTTTGATTTACCTTTTACTATATGTAGATGATATGCTAGTTGCTTGTCAAGATCTTACACTGATTAAACAAGTAAAATGCATGTTAAAGACAAAGTTTGATATGAATGAATTAGGCCCTGCTAGCAAAATTTTGGGAATGGAAATAACAAAGGATAGGAAAAACAAAACACTTTTCCTGTCACAATATACTGATATTTGTAAAATTCTCAAAAGATTTGGTATAGATAAATACTAAGCTTGTAAATACACCCCTTGGACAATATTTTAAACTGTTTGTTACTCAATCCCCTATTACTGAATCAAATATAGAATTTATGCATCAAATTCCTTATGCTAGCATGGTAGGAAGTTTGATGTATGCCATGATTTGTACCAGACGAGATTTGACTTATGCTTTCAGTGTGGTTAGCAGATTCATAAAGAATCCTGGAAAGTCTCACTGGTAGACTATCAAGTGGGTATTGAGGTACCTCACTGGTTCTGTTAATTTAGAATTGGTATATGAGTTAAATGTCAAATCCATCATGTGAATTAGAAGGTTTTATGGACTCGAATTTTGCTGGAAATATGGACACAAGAAAGTCTTTGACAGGATATGTGTTCACAGGTTTTGGGGGCTATTAGTTGGAAGGCTAATATGCAGTCTGTATAGCTCTGTCTACAACATAAGTTGAATATATTGCCTTAGCTGAGGCAATAAAAGAGGCCATGTGGCTAAAAGGAATAACATTTGAGTTAAGCATTTTTAGTGGGACTATCACAGTTTATTGTGATAATTAAAGTACCTTACACTTAGCAAAAATTAAAGTCTACCATGAAAAGTCTAAGCATATAGATATTAGACTTCATTTTGTAAGGGTTGTCATAGAGTCTAGGGAAGTCAATGTGGAGAAAATACCAACTGAGGAAAACCCCTCAGACATGATGACAAAATCTCTCCCAGTCACTAAGTCTAGACACTGTTTGGATTTAGTGAATTTAAAGTCAAGTTTGAGTCCCCAATAGGGGGATACTGCAGGAACAGCCAAGATAGGGAGTCTTAGCAAACTCAAGTTTGTCAAGGTGGAGATTGTTAAGTCTAGGTGTCAAATCTATGTTTATTTTTATTTTTATTTTTATTTTTGAAAAGGGTGTTTATCTATATATATATATTTGTACATGTATTTGTGTCTAATGTACAGGAAAATTACATTAAAGGACATGTGGTGGGTCACGAAAGTTGCTTGAAGAGCTAAGAGGCTGATGGGGGCAAATAAGACTTTTCAATTCCTTTAATACCTTTGGGTTAGATCAAACTTGAGAGCTTTAAAGCCGTGTGATGAAGCACACATGTCAACATCGTGTAATAGCATATATATATGGTTTGTAACGTTAGGGTAAATTATTAATTCATTCTGTTTCCGTTCCTAAGAGATATCGAGAGAGAGAGCAAAAACAGAGCTGCGAGAGGGTATGCTAGGGTTTTTTATCAGAGTGAAATGGGAGGGATTTGTTGGCTTTCTTTGTACTCGAAAGCTAATGTCATCTGTATAAACGTTGAGGTTTTGGTTGATTCATCAATAAAGAAAATCCATGAAGTTGTTCCTGCCGTGGATGTAAGCCATTAAGGTCGAACCATGTAATCCGTGTGTTCTTTATTTCTTTTACTGTTTTTGTTATTATTTTGTTGATTTGCATGTTCTGGTTTATATTCTAGTTCTGATTTGAAATTCTTGCATATCTTAAAAAACTTTATTCTTCAAAAAGTTGAATATGTTGGTTTTCTTATTCGGGTTTAAGATAAAGCGTGAGTCTTAAGTCTTTACAATATAAATTGATTTTATTAATTTTATTAATTTTTAATATTTAATATATTAATACTCATACGCTATATTTATTTTTATTTAGTTAAATTTGTAGGTATAAGTAGTATTTTTTAAAAAAATTTAATCCAGTATATGAAATTATAGGTCAAATCAAGTATTAATGAATAATGACACATTAATGCACGAAAATACAAGTGAGTATTTGTAAATTTTGACAAAAAATAATAATTAACTGTTAAAGCATTTATCCAGAACTAAGTTGGTTTTGTTTGCTAATATCGGATAATTATAATCTTATAAAACTTTGATAAATAAATATTTTTTATCAAATAATTTTGTTAAATCGACATTTACCATTTTGGAAAACTACCACTCACTTTCTTAATATTCATCATACTTGAAAAAAAAAATTTATTATTAAAAAAATTAATTTTTTATAAATTTTTTATTCACTTACTTTTATAGAAGAGATTATACAATGAGTAGCACTAAAACTACTTGCAGGATCCTGATCAAGGTAATATGTTTTCTTTTCATATATATTTTTTTAAACAATTTTCATATTTAAAGAAATTATAATATTATTAAAGAATATTTATTTAATTATTAAATAATAACTTTTTAAAAATTTAGTAAAATATGATTTTTATTTAAGACTTTAACATTTTTTTATACAATATTTACACATTTATTGAGTATAAATATCAGTTCTTAAAATGGTGGGCCCAATGTTAGACCAGTCGTGTAATCCCACTTCATTGATGCTTCAATACGATCGGGTGTAATCCCAACTCCTTTTTCTAAAAATAAAAATTCACCCAAAATTAAAAACAAAGCAAGGACATAAATCCAATGTTAGGTAAGATTATGGATAAATGGGTCTACACCGACTCTGGTGGGACCCGCTGACCGGCCATCGACCTTTTTGGAAGGAAAAAGGGCTACAATCTACATTTAGCATTGCAGCCGGATCCACGCGTGGCGCGTGCATCCAACTTCACGGTGCCCAGATTGTCAAGACCAACATTCCTTTGTATAAAGAAATGCTTTGAATATAAAATTAAATTTATAAATTAAATTATTAAATTATTATTATTATAAAATAAATCTAATAAAATTATATCATTTTATAATTTTAATTTTGTAAAAATTTATCATGACCATAGCACTTCTTGATTTTATAGAAAGTTTACTTCTCATGAGTTTTTTCACAAACGTCATTCAACATACAAGTCTTTTTAATTTTAAATCTTTTAACTTTTTTATCTAATAAATTTTTTTATTCATTATCTCAATTTTTATCATTTTTATACTATCTCATAATATGATATTAGATGATATATTTATAAGTAAAATATAATAAATAATTTTTAATTATTTAATATTATATCATAAGATGATAAAAAATAATATAATAATAAGTAACATTATTCTTATCTAGTTATATTTCCAAAATTTAAATAAAAATAATATAATAATAAGTAACATTATTCTTATCTAGTTATATTTCCAAAATTTAAATAAAAATAATATAATTATACTAGATATAATTTTAAGTGTACAAATCTCGTATATTTTTATAAAAAAAAATATAACTCACTATTAAAAAATAGATTATCAACACCCATTATTGTACATGATCGATACTGAAAATTTGACATATCGGACCGATTAATGAATGGGTCAGAGCACTAATATTGGCCTGTGCATCTTCATTTTCATCTTTAAATTTGAATAATATCCCTTTAAATTCATTTACATTGACTTATACATCTCTAAATTTTTGCATAACTATGAATAATATTTTTTCAAAATTGAAGAAATATTATTCACTATTCACTCTTCAAATATTATTTTACTATTTTCTTTATTCTACTCATTAAAACCAATTTTGTAGAATTCATATTAAAATGATTTTGATATATTAAATTTGTATTAAATTGATAATATAGAGTGGGTGCTAATTATAAAATATATATAAAAAAAAACATTTTAGGAAAAATAATAATAATAATAATAATTTATTATTATCATTTGATTCAAAGATGCATAATCGAATGTGTGATTTTTTATTATTCTCTCTTAATATGCAAAATTAATATTTAAAATATGTGATTTTGAATATGCATATAGAGAAACGAAAATTAGTACTCTAAGTTTCCATATAAGAAAATAAGGATATTCAATTCTCGACCCGATCTCGGACTGAGTTTTTTGACTGATTGAATTAAAATATAAATTTTAAGAGCACTGTTACGTATAGATATTTTTGCATAATAATTTATACAAAAAGTTAACGTGGAGACTTTTTCTTGTTATTTATTTACTTGTATATTAAGTGATTTTAATATTAATTTACCTGTGAGCCCCACATTTACTTATTTAAGTAAATGCATCTCTCATGCAAGGGTATGCGCAAACTCACCTACGTCCCGCTTTAGTACATTTTTACTGTCTGTCTGTAAGTTTTACATGGAAAGCATTATATACTTGTTATAACTAATTATAAATAACTATCCAATTTCCTTATGACCTAATTATTTATACTTAGATTATAAAAAAATTTAAATGTTCTGATTTTTAAGACAAGATATTAACTATTGATTATTGATCATAACCATACAATTGGACCAAAACAAATTAGTTCAATCCGGACTTTTGGTAGACTGAAATAGGTGGATTCCAAATTCTCATCTAAAATCGACTAGATCGGGTCAATTACAAATTTACAATCATCTTTTTATATAAACTGGGGGAGAGAGGTCGAACCCATAATCTTCATTTTAAAAATATAAATCTTGTGCTATCAGGCTACAGGTCGTTGGCAGAATCATACAGTCCTAATTAAGATATACAATCACGTTAAAGTAGAAGAATTAAAACAAAAGAATCCTAGTACCTAGGTGTAACTACAAAATGAGATTATTTGTAATATTCGTATAACTTTTAGATCAATAATTAGATTTTTAATAATAGGTATTTATTAAAAAAAGAACCATGTCACAAGTACAGCTTTCCCCGTTTGAAGAAATATTATTCACTCTTCAAATATTATTTTACAATTTTCTCTATTCTACTCATTAAAACCAATTTTGTAGAATTCATATTAAAATGATTTCGACATAGTAAATTTGTATTAAATTGATAATATTGAGTGAATGCTTATTATAAAATAGATATAAAAAAAATCATTTTAGGGAAAATAATAATAATAATAATTTATTATTATCATATGGTTCAAAGATGCATAATCTAATATGTGGTTTTTTTTTTTGTTCTCTATTCATATGCAAAATTAATATTTAAAATATGTGATTTTGAAAATTAGTACTCTAAGTTTCCATCTAAGAAAGTAAGGATATTTCCCAATCTCATAGTGGGTTTTTTGATTGATTGAATTTAATATATACATTTTAAGGCCCTGTTTGGACTCGGAAATGAGATAAGTTGAGATGAGTTGAGATGAGTTTAGTTTATTTTTTAATATTATTATTATTTTAGAATTTGAAAAAGGTGTG
Source organism: Platycarya longipes (assembly GCA_036559045.1). Lineage (NCBI taxonomy): Eukaryota > Viridiplantae > Streptophyta > Magnoliopsida > Fagales > Juglandaceae > Platycarya > Platycarya longipes. The sequence goes on from CM071789.1 coordinate 48,006,140, forward strand.
TTGGGATTTGAAAAATGTGTATTGGAATTTGAAAAAAGTATATAGAAATTTGTGTTTTATATAAAAAATTATAAAAATATAATGTTGAAATGAAAATGAGTTGAGCCCATCTTCAAATACAAACGGGGCTTTGAGTACTGTTACGTACATATACTTTTGCATAATAATTTGTGCAAAAAGTTAATGTGGAAACTTTTTCTTGTTATTTCTTTACTTGTATATTAAGTGATTTTAATATTAATTTCCCTGTGAGCCCCACATTTTACACCTATTTAAGTAAACGCATCTCTCATGTAAGTATGCGCAAACTCACCTATGTTCAGCTTTAGTAATTTTTTAATGACTGTTTGTAAGTTTTTCTTTCGGTATCGATCAACTTGGGACCGTTTATCGTACTCCTCCTTATGAACTCCTCAAGAGCCAACTCCGATGCGCTACGCTCATGTCACTGCTTTTAAAAATTGACGGGATTTTAGATGGAGTCCCAGAGCACAACGACAAAGTGTTCTGCAAGTTGAATCGGTTCCACCAAGTACTTTTTTTTGGATGAGGTGGGGGGAGGCGAATTATGGCATGGGGCAGAAATAAATAGATCAAGCGGAACATGGAAAAGTTGCGAAACAAAGTACGACAATGTGTGTGAGAGAGACAGGGGTAGAGAGGGGAATAGAGGATGTTTGTGATTGTGTTTCGAGACTTTAAAAATATTTTTGACATTAATTACACCTGTCAGACATTTATGACAAAGAGGACAACAGGATGGATGATGGGATTGAAATGTGAGCTGATAGACGTTGGGGGCAGGATGCAGGAATTAAATGCAAAACTTGATAAGAAGCAGACGGTGAAATGAAAGGGTGGAGTTCGACCGATACGCACAAAGGAAATATCTGACCGAAACTTGGCTATAAAAGGACTCTCTCCCACTGGAACAGGGGGCGGCTCATCTTCCCTAACATCGGTTTCTTCAGCCTCTCTCGAAAGCTTCGACTAGTAAATTTATCTGAATATTCATCTATATTTTTATTGTACAAAGCGAATTATGAGAGACTGTAAAAATTCTCATTATAGTGGATTCTCATTCCCAAGTATCTGTGGACGTAGGCACTTGCCGAACTACGTAAAATCGTGTGTCCATCTCTATTTATTTCATCTGTTATTACGTACGTATAGTCATGCTAGGACCTCACTGGGAGCCCCAAACGATCTCAAATAAAGCCGAATTATTTTCAGTGGGCTGGAAATAATACATTCTCTCATCCCGACCTGTTGACCAATTTTTATGACCTCAACACTCACCTATGTTCTGCTTTAGTAATTTTTTAATGACTATTTGTAAGTTTTTCTTCCGGTATCGATCAATTTGGGACCGTTTATTGTACTCCTCCTTATGAACTCCTCGAGAGCCAACTCCGATGCGCTACGCTCATGCCACCACTTTTAAAAATCGACGGGATTTTAGATAGAGTCCCAGAGCACAACGAGAAAGTGTTCTGCAAGTTGAATTGGTTCCACTAGGTACTTTTTTTTGGACGAGTTGGGGGGAGGCGAATTATGGCATGGGGCAGAAATAAATAGATCAAGCGAAACATGGAAAACTTGCGAAACAAAGTACGACAATGAGAGAGAGAGAGAGAGAGAGAGAGAGAGAGAGAGAGAGAGAGAGAGAGAGAGAGAGAGAGAGAGAGAGAGAGAGAGAGAGAGAGAGGGGAATAGATGATGTTTGTGATTATGTTTTGAGATTTTAAAAATATTTTTAAGCAGTTAAAAACAGTTTAAAAAAAAAATAATATGCTTGGTTAATTTTATTAAAAATATTTTAGTCGATTAAAAAAAATTAAAAATCAACTTTTTCAATAAGCATTAAATTGGTACTTTTATCAAAAAGTTTATGCAGAAAATTATATATGTTTGTGATTGTGTTTCGAGACTTTAAAAATATTTTTAAGCAGTTAAAAACAGTTTTAAAGAAAAATAATATATTTGGTTAATTTTATTAAAAATATTTTAATAGATTAAAAAAATTAAAAATCAACTTTTTCAATAAGCATTAAATTAGTGTTTTTATCAAAAAGTTCATGCAGAAAATTATATATTTTTAAAAAATTACCATAGCTAATTTTAAAAGTACTTTAGATATATAAATCTCAAACAGTAAATAGATTTTTAATAGTAGAACTTATTACATTAAATTTTAAATTATAAACTTTAAATTATAAACTTTAAGTTAAAAATAATATTTTTTACTATAATTTTAAATATACACTTAGTGTCAGAATTTCAACATTATTTATATAATATAATTTGATTTAAAAAGTAAAGCTTAAATCTTACACGCAGACAGCAGAATGGAGAATAGAATAACTAGATTTTTCCTTATCATAATCTATTGACCAGATATAAATTAAAGAGTTGTGCTAGAGGGAAGTTATATTTAGAGTATTCATTTTCACATGTTAATCATTTATTCTAATATGTTATTGTTTATATGAACAGTAATATATAAGGGTGAGTATTTTAAGTGTGGATTTTATTCTATAATTTTTCTAAATTAAATATTAATTATTTTAAATGACAATTAAGCGTGACTGGAAATTCAAAATTAAGAACTAAGATTAAAAAATAATAATTAATAATCTTATGGTGCGAGTCCCGTTGAATCGTTGATTTTTGTGCTCGGATTCTCCATGGCCTGAAAGTCGAAACCAAACCTGCTAACTTAAACCGAAGGGGAAGTAGCAGGAAACGAAACCTGTACCTGTAGGCTGTACGTACCAAAATCCATATTATCCCTAAAACACAACCTCATTCTTATCTTCAGAAGTGGAAGAAGGTAACGAGGATGATGATGGGTACAATCTACGGCCATAGAATGAAGGTGACACTCTTCTTGGTTCTCCTCCTCGCCTCCTCAGCCCGCTCCTTCTACCTCCCTGGCGTCGCTCCTCGCGATTTCCAAACTGTACGGCTCCCAAAATCTATCATTTCACTTTTAGATGCTCTATTCTTTGACTTCCATTCATTATTTCTTTGATTACTCCATGGTATTTTGTGGGCTTCTATGGTCTCCGTTTTTTTGTTGCACTGAGGGTTGTCTCTCCGTTGGGTAAAACAGCGTTGGATCGTGGGCTTACTTTTTAGTTGTTATTATATTATATATATATATATATATATATCTGGGATTCAGGATCTGGCTACTGCTTGAAGTTAGTCGTAGTTTACTACGAATGTGCCAGATCGAGCTCGTGATTTGAGGATGAAATTTCTTCTACTTGATTAGTTTTGATTGGTTGATATATTAGGTACTTTTGTTGTTCAGATCTCTTAATGAAGGTTAGCTTGATCTTTCATCTTGTTTGGGTGGAGCTTAACGCCTTGTTTTATGGTTCTATTGGTGGAAAAGTTTGAAATGCTAGAGAATTTGTTTGCAAGTTTTGTGAAAAACAAAATTTGAGTCAAGGACTGAATGAATGCATAATAACGTCATTGCAAAACTGGAACAAATTGGCAAGTGGAAAGCATGAAAAGCTATCAAATGGGGCTTTGGTTTCTGTAATTTGGTTTGACAGTGTTGCCAATTCTTCCAGAATTTTATTGCTTAAACAACGATATCTAAGTGCTGATTACATATTGTGGAAAAGTTACTTATAAAAAAAAAACATATTGTGGAAATGATGAGAGAGCATGGAAGGGTAATGCTAGCAGGACGAGCATTTCATGTATAAGATTTGCATATATGCAGGGTACATGACTAGGGATTTACTTATAGTATGTGTATGGCGGTGTCACCCAACAAACCCAATAGTAGAAATTATGCAGGCAGTGGGAATTTTATGATGGCATTTACTTTTATATCAATTTTGTTAAAAATATAAATATCTATTTTGGAACTTTTCAAAAAAAAAATTATGGACTTTGTGGTGTTTTACATGGTACTTAATCCATTTTGCTTCGGAAGATTTACAAAATGGGTACTATCGCTGTTGATGGAATGAGATTTTCAGCTTTCTCCTATCTCATTTCAACTCCATGGATAAGAAGTTGGACCAAAAATTGACTCAAAACTTACACATTCTTCTTCTTCTTCTTCATCTTCTTGTCTCTCTCTCTCTCTCTCAGTTTTTTATAGAACTAAAAGTTTTTAGCAAAATTGGCACAACCCAAATATTGGTCACACCTATCAGTGTTCTTTTTATGAGGAACCATCCTTCTTTCTGGTGCCATGATGTGAATTTGGTGATAATTTGCTCAGACATACATGAAGTGATGAACTTAGTATGAAATTACTTGATGTACATAAGAACTTAGTCCCTTTTTTTTTGAAGAAGGGGGGGGGGGGTAAAGGTTGTGTATTTGAGAATCTTGTTAAGAAGTTTCCGCTTTGCTTGATTTTCTTTCAGCCTTATTATATATATATATATATATATCTTTTTGCTTACGGCTGCCTACTTTGAACAGGGTAATTCCCTGCCTGTCAAAGTCAACAAATTGTCATCTACTAAGACACAACTTCCATATGACTACTACTTCTTAAACTATTGCAAGCCCAAGAAGATATTGAACAATGCAGAAAATTTGGGAGAAGTTCTCCGAGGCGACCGCATCGAAAATTCTGTCTATAATGTGGGTATCAGTACCATTATTTGGTGCAAATAATCTGAAGAAAAAAGTTCTCTTTTTTCTTTCTGCTTATAAAAAATGTATGATAGAGAACTTTTGCATGTGTTAAATTTGGTTCTTGTTTCCTTGTTTATTGTGCCTCTAAATTTATTAATTATACCTCAGTTCCAAATGAGGAAGGATCAGTCATGCAAAGTTGCATGTAAACATAAGCTTGATGCTGCATCTGCCAAGAATTTTAAGGAAAAAATCAATGACGAATATCGAGTTAACATGTAAGGAATAAATTTCTATGGCAACTTTTATGATTTTCCACTCCGAGTTTTATAATTTTTTTATCTGTTTTGATTGGTGCCAGACATTACCCTTAATATATTATAGTTTGTACTAAAATCTCCAAAATGCACATGCAGGATTTTAGATAACCTTCCAGTTGCTGTTCTAAGACAGAGGAGGGATGGAAGTCCATCAACAACTTATGAACATGGATTTCGAGTTGGGTTTAAAGGAAGCTATTCTGGGGTCTGCTTCTGAAGCTAATTGCTAGTGTAAAAGAAGTGTTTTTCTGTTGTTTTACACATTTATTTGTTTTACAGAGCAAAGCAGAGAAATATTTCATTAATAATCACTTGAGCTTTAGAGTCATGTATCACAAGGATCCAGAGACTGACTCTTCTCGGATTGTTGGGTTTGAGGTTACTCCAAACAGGTGAGGTGCCCTTTTTCCTGCTTTTGTTTTGTCTGGCGTAGGATTCCTCTTGGGATGCAATATTAGTTTAGCTCTATTGTGTCTGCATTGTGAATGAACAATGATGAATAAGGGCATATTGGCTGCACCTGCACATTCTGAGTAGAGAAATGCTATTCGATGGAAAGGAAGAGAATCAAGATGATTTTATTATTGATAAGAGTCCTTTCCTTCAAAAGGCAAGGTTTACGCTCGAGGATGTTTCCAAGGGTAAACATGTTTACGCTGTGATTGATGTGGACAAATGTAATGTTTAATATTTATATTAAGAAAATAGGTATTTTTGTTGGAAATACCTGGGGAAGGTGAGAGAAGGGGGGGAGGGGTTGGGGGGGGGGGTGTTTGGATAATCTTTCCTTGCGCTGATTGCTCAGAATTATCTGCACATAAAGAAGGGTTAAATTAATGAAGAGTTCTATGGACTGAAATGTTTTGATATTTTCTCTATTTGTTTCCGGCTTTAGTTTAACTTTGGCTTGAGCTAGTCTTAATCCCACAACATGTCCTTTTGTTTACTAGATGATGCTGCAATGTTGTTTGCATTTTATTAGTCTGTTCTTTCTCCGTCATATTTTCTCGTGCTACATTCTTTCCTGCTCTTGGCGTGTTTTGGTGTAATTTAATGTTTCTTCTGATTTTGGAGAGTTACTTTTGGGAATTTTATTTCAGGTATTTGTTTATTTTGCTTGTTTACATGCTGTTTGCTACACTTTTTGGAATGTTCTGTAGTACAGTATAGAAAAGATGAAAATCTACTTGGGCTATGCCTACTTTTCTCATTAATAAAATTCTACTGTATGATAAAAGAAAAACAGGACAGAAAAGATGAAATACTGTTTTGGTGTACTTTCAAATTTCTGGCTTAGTATTCTCTTCTCATCTGTCTCTGTAATACTCCAAACAGCATTAGGCATGAATATAAGGAATGGGATGATAAGAATCCTCAATTAGCAACATGCAACAAAGACACCAAAATTTCAATGCAAGGTAATACTGTTCCACAAGAAGTTGACACAGATAAGGACATTGTTTTTACCTATGACGTTTCCTTCAAGGTATTCACTTATCAAGCTCTTACCCATTTCCCTCCAGTCATCGTTGTCCCTTATTACATGGCATTAACTTGCGTTGGTCTGTTTTTTCTTAGGAAAGTGAGATTAAATGGGCATCCCGTTGGGACACATATCTTCTCATGAATGATGATCAGATTCATTGGTTCTCCATCATAAACTCTTTGATGATTGTCCTCTTCCTTTCTGGCATGGTGGCAATGATCATGATGAGAACTCTATACAGAGATATTGCTAACTATAATCAATTGGAAACGCAAGATGAGGCTCAGGAAGAGACGGGATGGAAACTTGTCCATGGAGATGTTTTCAGGCCACCAATTAATTTTGGCTTGCTTTGTGTCTATGTTGGTACAGGTGTTCAGATATTTGCAATGGCACTTGTGACAATGATATTTGCAATGCTTGGTTTTTTATCTCCTTCCAACCGAGGGGGGCTTATGACTGCCATGGTTCTGTTGTGGGTTTTCATGGGCTTATTTGCTGGTTACTCCTCTGCACGTCTGTACAAAATTGTTCAAAGGCACAGAGTGGAAGAGGAATACCTTGAAAACTGCAATCATGTTTCCAGGTATTCTTTTTGGAGTATTCTTTGTCCTGAATGCCCTAATATGGGGTGAACAGTCTTCTGGGGCTGTGCCTTTTGGAACGATGTTTGCTCTTGTCTGCTTATGGTTTGGCATATCAGTGCCCTTAGTCTTTGTGGGTAGTTACTTGGGTTTCAAGAAACCAGCCATCGAAGACCCTGTGAAAACTAACAAAATTCCTAGGCAAATACCCGAGCAAGCATGGTACATGAAACCGGCCTTCTCTATTCTCGTTGGAGGCATTCTTCCATTCGGGGCGGTCTTCATTGAGCTCTTCTTCATCTTGACATCAATATGGCTGAACCAGTTCTATTACATCTTCGGCTTCCTTTTTATAGTGTTTGTGATTCTTCTAATCACCTGTGTGGAGATAACAGTCGTGCTATGTTACTTCCAGTTATGCAGTGAAGACTACTACTGGTGGTGGAGATCTTACCTGACTGCCGGCTCCTCCGCACTCTATCTTTTCGTATACTCTCTCTTCTATTTCTTCACCAAGTTGGAGATAACAAGGCTGGTTTCGGGCATCCTATATTTTGGATACATGATAATTGTATCTTATGCTTTCTTTGTCTTGACGGGTACTATCGGCTTCTATGCATGCTTCTGGTTCGTTAGGAAGATCTACTCATCTGTTAAAATCGACTGACCTAAAGATGCTGAAAAGAGGTAAGCAAGGTGAAGAAGAATTCCGGACCATGACAGGAAGCGCAAAAGGGATAAAGATTAAGCGAAATTTCGTTCCCACCCTCAAAACCTTTTTCTATCTTCTTGATGGTCGCATAGGGCGTGGCCCATTATTTTATTTACACCTTTGTTAATGTCTTCAACTTGGGCAGCTTGAATAGGGACCTTGATGTATGGATGCTTGTATGATAACCCCCATATAGGGGCAACACGACTACAAGTCCAATATATATATTAATGTCTCTAGTGTCAGATATCTTATCAATGGAAAAATATGATCTTTGTTGCAACTTGCATGTGTGGTAAATGGGTAGCAAAATGTTCATAGCGAACTGACGGTATGCTAATATTGTTTGGTTTATAATTTAAATGATATATCTTTTATAAACAAGACTGTTTTCGAAGGGAAATGTGAGGTCGTGGGAGTTAAGTATGACCTCTTTTGTACAAAAAACGAAGTCAAAATGTAATCACCATGGATGACACTTAAGCTGTAAATGGCAAATTAACCCTAAAAAAAATTTACAAAATGTTCGTGGATTCTATCATTCCTAGGTGAACATACCCAAGAAAAGAAGTTAGGTGCACGTGAGTTGGCGCACAACTTTATATGAGAGACGCTTTTACTTTAACGGGTGTAAAAGGTAAAACACCTTGAAAAATTATTATTAAAATCGCTTGATACAGGTGAAGAAATAGTCTAAAAAAGTTTCCACGTTAACTTCTTGCGCAAATTCCTGAGCGAAGTACCTGTACGTAGTGCGCCATACCTAATCCATCATGAGCTCATGATTATGGTATTCATGAGTTCTAGTGCAGGTTCATAGAAGAATGCTAATGCATTTGATGGCTCAGACTCGAATGGCAAGTTCGCAAGCTTGGCAAAAGTTTTAGAGTCTTTAGATTCCAGTACAGCACAGGGTGCACATCCACCGAGGGGTGGAATCAAAATTTTGTGTTTGGAAAGCGATTGATAAAATATGCAATAAATATAAATTTTATAAGGATGATCATCAATGATAAAAATGTCATATTTTATTATTATCGAGCTCTCTAAATGTATATTAATTTTCGAATTGTTCATGTCTTTTAAAAAAAAAAGAAATCAATTATTTTCAAGTACTTGCTCATTTTTTTATGATTTAAAAAAATTTATAGATTAAGAATAAATTTGAGAATTTTCTAACAAGTAATGATGTAATACTGTTAAATTTTTAACAAACTATATTTCATAATCATACAAATTAGTCTGAAATTAAATAAGTGAGTATAATCAATCAATTTTACAATCATATAAATTTATAATCAATTTTTTTTATTAGAATTAGACTGTTAATTGAATAACTGTGAGATTATGTTAGTTGAAACTTGAGTTTAAGTGAAATTAAAAGTTAAAATATAAATAGATATATATTAAGATTTAGATGAATAATTTTAGTAAAAAAAATTTGGAGGGGCAATTTTTATTTATTTTTAATTTGAGAGAGAATTTTAATTATATATATAATTATATATATTTATATTATAAATTAATTTTTAAAAAACTTTTGTGGGGCTAATCATAAGCTGGGTCCGCCCTGCATCCACCCTAATCCACTTGGCTCCAAAAAACTAAATATGAAGTAACCAAAATTTTTTACGAGGACTTCAAAATCATATTCATTTTACTTGACACATTTGGATTTTGCCCTTAATATGTCAATAAATTAAACAACCAATACTAAGGTAAGTCAGTTCAGCTGTTAAAAAAAGCCAATGTGTAATTAGCAAAGGCAGAATGCAGAACATTGGATGCAAGAAACATAAGATCAACCAGCTTCCACCAGAAAATTCTAGAAAGAAAATCTAGACATAAGTTATGGCTATATTCCTGTTCAAAAGAGTGACAAAGAAGCACAGGCAACCAAAAAAGATACTGTTACAGTGAAGACCTCTTCCGCATTGGATATACAGATGATTGAACTAAATCTCTCATGATTAGAGTCGGAAAATCGGATAGTCTTCACCCTGAGCACGATCTCGATTTTCTTTGCCTGCACATATATAGGATGGAATGAGGTTATATAAGCAGAACCCAAACACAGAAAGAAAAATGAAGCCATCATACAAATGAGCATTATACCAAAACGAATCCTTCTTTTCTTTCGCCAATAACTCTTCAAAAGAAATGTCAGCAAAGTCAGTATCTGTGCTTTCCATCATCTCACCAGATTTGGCCTTCAACTCCACGGAAGCACTAATTTCGAGCATCTTATTAAAGAAAAAGAAGGTTAAAAACATCAGCATAACCTACCACAATGGATGAGATGAAAGCCATTACAGACTTCATCTAGTTTGTTTGGTAGAAGTATAGGGAAGAAAATGAACATTTAGGAAATTCTTGCTCATTTTATGGAGACAATTACGAGAAAAATTTGAAATTTTTCGGCGTGCAAAGAAAAGGTTACTTCTGTGAAAAAGTATAGGCATTTGAAATGTAGTTAGGCAGAGTGGTGGGAGACAACTCCATTAACTATTAGTTGTCTGCACAATCAACTTCTATAAGCAACTCCCAAGGGAACTAGGAAGAGTTTACCACAACTATAGAATAAAGCATTATCTAAAAAAATAAAATTAAAACTACCTTCTTGTATGCCGGCGAGAGTTTAAGCTGTTGCTGAAGCCAACTATAAACAAATGCATCCTCTTCTAGTCTTTGTTGTTCTACTTCTAGCTTGTTTATCTGAAACATCAATGCATCGATTCGCTTATGGATCATGGATGTGAATACAATACTTGATAATATCGTTTTCCCGCTAAATCAAAAAGAAAAAAAAAATCTGGGCCTACCTGCTTCTGAAGGCGGTCAAAGGAAGATCTGTCTGCCTTGAATAGTAGAGCCTTTGTTATGGTGAACTTGCGTTGGATGACATCAGCCCTGTCATGAAAAAACGTCATTGAGTACCTCAAAAAACCAGAAACTATTGGGCAAATTACCACGTCAACGTATGGCAGTGCTTATGAAAGTTCTACATTTGGGAAATGAAGGTAAAAAGTCCAAAAACCATTCACATCTTTTACTGAAATCATCCACAAGTTGAAATTTACTGAATGGAAAATAAAGTCTAGGTTAGAAGAGGTTGCAACATACTAGGATAATTCCCCAACAGTGATTCCAAATTATCAACATTTACAGAAGGAAAATGAAAGAAAACAAACATAATAGACATTCTCAGTTTCCTCTAAATAGTTTCGAACATACTTGTGCTGTAGCTCATTTCTAGCCTCAATCAAGCAATTAGCAAACTCTCCGACCTGAAACATGAGAAATACAAAACGGATTAGGACATTGAATTAATAATCATTCGACTATTCAATTTAAAAAAGAGAATTTGCCTCAAAGTTTCAGGCAGTTTGAATGAGAAAGACCATGCGATTTAAATCAAATTCTGTGGAAAAGAACTCTTTTATATCCACTTGTATAATGAGAAATTCTACCTCTCAAAGATAATTACAATATGACAATACAATTACCATATTTATATCTAAAAGAGGGAAATAGATGCATTTCATTGACATCAAACATCTGCAATGGTATGCTCCTTTTACTCACGAGAGACTTTTCTGGATTTTGTGGGAGGGAGGGGGGACCCCATGTTGTGATCCATTCACAGGAAGTCAATGCTAGAGGCATGATAATCTGAAGTGTGATGTGTGAGACAAGGAAGAATGCCTCAACCTTCATACAAAATCATTTTTCTTATACAAAACCATCAGTTGCATATTTTTAAGCTGTAAAGAGATGGACCAAGAATGAAATAAAGCACACCCTAAACACCTCTCCCCACCTTATGTGCCGGCCTCACAACCCTGAATCAAATGAGAACATCGCACATGCAGAAAAAATGAGATTTTAATAACTGGTAGTTCCAAGCAATTAAAAAGAATCATTTAGAATTAATAAACTCGACACCAGGTTGGTGAGATGTTTGCATCTCTGTTTCACGAAATGTCCTAGAACCATCAATTCTCATATATTAAGCTGCCAGGGAGTTGCCAACAGCGTATCGCCAGTAAATTCTAACACTTAGGGTAAGAGCACCGAAGGTGTACAGAATAGAGATGCTAAAATTTGTTTCATGGACCAAATATTCTGCATCTAATTGCTCTTGTTTTGTGCTGTAGAGGACCTAAAAAACCTTCTAAAGTCACAACCTGTAAACAATTATATTACCAGCAGTCAAAGTTACCAGTTCTCTAGGAAGAACCTGAGTTTTCATCAAACTATGAGTGACCCAAACATGAGGCCCGATAAACTGATATCTACCTCAGACGTGACGAGTCTATCTAATAAATCCTTCAGAAATTCTCATTGACCCAAGCCTCAATGTGTTAGGCTTGTAAAGCTTTAGAAGCACTGTCATTAAATTAAGTCACACAGGCATAAGACATTTGTCTTAGATTTATCATTTAAGCCGTGACTAAAAACCCAAGTTCCAACAGATGGAGATTGGAGAATGTTCAATGAGAGAGACAGGGAGATAAACCACATGAAAATTTTTAAAAGCTCAAAAAAGGAGATAAAAATGAAACATAGAATAGACTATTTTTCCAGCTGAAAGCTTGCTTTAAGACCTCCTATTTGGCCAAAAAAGGAAAGGAAAAAAAAAGCAGATAAACACTTCCCTCTGCAACTGCTAGCAGCAATGAGACCGATTCTATCCAATGGTACACAAAAATATATCCCAGGACACCTTTAAGATCACAGACCCAAATACATTTGATAAATATGCCCCACCTAACTTAAACTAAAAAATAAAAATAAAGGCCTTGATGCCATCTCATACAAGACACGTAACTACCATTCCAGTCTTTGCCTGGCCATATACCATTTGAAGCAATAAGTTGAAAGGCCTCTTAAGTCTTATTTGTATCTCTCACGGATTAACGCTCTAATTCTTATTCATTTTCTTGAAAATAATACTCTAGGCGCATTAATGACCCATCTGGTTGAAAGTTTTATACCATGCATCAAGCTGTTTGCAAGGGCAAATGTGAACCTCTTCCCCAGGGATCTACCGTCCATCCAGAAACGGCTCATGATGCTTGGAACGTGAGAAAATATCTCTATTCCAGTTTTAGTAAATCATAGAACAACATGTTAACCCAACAAACTATACGAGAAATCCTTTTTTTTATTACTGTATTTAATATTGGCAGAGGCGCCAACATTCAATACTCTTAAAAATAAAAATTCCACAACCATTGCATATAAAAAAAAATGTAATTAAATGAAGATCAAAAAGTCGAATTTGTAAGAACATATTGGCTAGAAAATAAAAAACCTGTGCCAGCGTTAGTCCCCTGGTCTCATTGCACTTCACAAGTTCATCATACTGCTGCTTCATCCTCCTCTGCATACAACTACTTGAAGATGTAAATGGATACAGGCATACCAAGTCATTCTTGACCTGGTAACCCGAATCCGAGTTTTTTCTCGTCTCTTCGCCATCCATTTCAGCTTGCAAATTCGACCTCTTCTTCTTGGCCCTTTTCTTCTTCTTCTTCTTCACCCTCTGATCCTCAACCGACTCAACCCCATTCTCAGCCGAGCTCGACCCGTTTGGATCCGGGTTACCACCTTTTTCTTCGCCAAACAAACACTCCCATTTCGGGGAATCAGATGGCAATATCTCCAAAAGCAGTGAATGGGTCAAATGGGTCGGGTCATTTTCACGGGTTTCATGGGTGTTACCCACCGTTTCAGCCGAAGAACGCTCCAATCTCAACGGGTCGTTCTGAATTGGCTTCTGGATATGTTCCTCTTCTAGCTTCTGCTCGGTTTTCTTCAATCTTTTATACACAGAGTAAGAGAAAATGAATAGAAAGAAAGTGAAGAAAAAGACCAAGAAGCAAAAGTAGAACATGGATTCGTGTATTTGCGAGTAATTGTCCTTTGCAAATAAAAGTACAGGCTCAACAATTAACAGAAACGAAAATATAGCCTCCATTGAAGCGCGTCATTGTGAGAGAGAGAGAGAGAGAGAGGAATCAGTGTGTGGTGTTGGATATATTTCGAACTTTTGAAGAGATTATGCGCGTGAGGGAGGGGTTTACACGGATACTGAAAAATATGTTCCCAGTAAGTACTCTGATACGAAGGTTCGGCGTTGGATACGGATACTTTCTTCCGTCCCATGATGTTTTAGTGTGGCGGTGGGGTATTGGAATTCTTTTTTTTTTTCATTGACAGCCGACTGATTTACAGCTGTTGTTTTGTGCGAAATATGCATGCATTCTGGTCAATGTGTTATTTCTTCATATTAAAAAACAAAAATCAAGTGCTGCTTTGTGACTTGTCTATGGTTTTATTTTTTAGATATATTAATTAATTATATGATCTTTCCCATCAAATATATGATGTTGGTTCCATATAAAACAAGCTATGGGCAGTCGGGAAGAATTCATGAAAGAAAATGCTTTAGCTAAATTATTTAAAAATAAATTTAAAAATTAATATAGTTTGATATAGTATATTAGATTATAAAATTATTTTTTATTATAAATAAATGTAATAAATATTATAAAATAATATTAATTTATAAATTTTAGTTTATAATTTTTTTTTTATATATATTTATAACAGTTATCTTTCACAAATAAGCAATCAATTTATTTTGCTCGAATTCTTGTTGAATACTTTTCTATGACACGCTTTGGACATTGGGGTCAATGTCACGACCAATCAGTCGTAGTTGATACCAGGCACTGAAGTACCACATCAGTCGTCTAATTAAAAAATAAATAAAAATCACTAGAATGTTAAAGATTATTATAAGCCCAAGAAGAAAAACAACAAAAAGTCAGAACAAAGAGAAATATTATAAAATCAAAAAGCGATATAAAAATAAAAAATAAAAAATAAAAAATAAAAAAATAAAAAAACAGGCAGTTAAGTCTAATAGCATTATCATTAAATTATTTAAAATTATTTTTTAAAAAATATAAATTTATATATTTATTAAAAAATTTGACCATTTGACTTTTGTTAAACAAAATTTTAACTTTAATAAAAATTAATTTTATTATCTTTTTTTCACTTTTATCTTTTTATTTTTGGTCAAATATAATCAAATTTTTTTAATAAATATGTAAATTTATATTTAAAAAATAATAATTTTAGATAATCCAATAAAAATAATGTAACTGTAGTGAAAAAGGAAGCAATTTCTTAGTAAGAGGTCTCGTAGAAATTTAGGCGGCTCCATCTTGGGTTAAAAAGTTAACAACCCCTAATCACCATTAAAAAATGTTTTTTTAATATGAATTACTCTTGATCTTATAAACCCAGGAAGTCTTTTCTTTCCTCACTGGTTCCATCACTAGTTTGATTCTTTCTCACCGGTTCCATCACTAGTTTGATTCTTTCCAGTATTCTACCCTAGAATTGGCTGATTGTATCCATTTTCCACCCATGTTAGACCTTTGATGGATATCTTCGATATGGGGATACCTCAATGATGAAGTTCCTGACTATCGAAGTGATAAAAGTCTTAAGAAATTTCTTTGTACTTTGGAAGTCTTCTAACAAAAAAAAATGGGGACCATCTACATTGAAGCGGGATGCAGTTTACTACCATATGGGTGCAAGTTTATTACCATAGTATCCAATAAATGCTATATACAGTTATCGAGTATGCAAACGTCGCACAAGCATTTTAAAAATGAGTGAAATCTACTGTTAAAAAATAATTTTTATTTTTACAATATTTACGCATTCCACAACTGCAAATATCATTTTTCATTACCTATACTCCAAATCTAAGGCCCCAATTATCATCAATTTTCTCAAACTTGTAGCTAAATTCAATCGAGAATCTTATAGGCAGTTATTTACATGAATTCAATGCATGCAGAAACGAGCATATCATCACAAATAAATGTCAGAGAATCAGTTCAAGGTTCTACTGTAATTTTAAAAAAAAAAAAAAAAAAATAGAGAATACGTTAAGCTTCATAACGTTATTATTATTGTTTTTGAAACCTTTCTTGCTGAAACAATTGCTTCCAAGAAAGGTATAACGAAATTCAAGTACATCATTACTGAATTCAAATACATCATCACTGGAACAAGAGGCTTCCAGATTCTGAAACTAAAAATCTGCACATGGACTCTGATTAGTATCATCTCAATGTGCCTCGACCGACTCTCCCCTACCGCATATAACTTGCACGCCACGAATCAAAACGATGGCTGGTATATACATATAGCTCATCCATAATCATTTTAACAATCTGTAAAGGCTTTTAACCAGATGGTGTGTTGTATATTTGTACAACTTCACCCTGGAAAAGCCAAAATGAATGGTCATGATGATCTGGCGTGTAGTTGACTTACCCATTAATAGATGAATTGCACACGATGTATTGGAGTCTTCAAGAAAAAATCAGTTCGGAATCCTTATCTTTTTAAATTCAGCTGCAAACAGCCTCCACAGAGAGCTTCTTCATGACGTTTGGGCATGGATCTCCTCCAAAAATTTCCGGTGCTACAGTTACTGAGCAGGAGTTCAGCCCTACACAACTCTGCATGTGGTAGTAATTGCTTAATATTTATCCATCGATGATGGGAAAAAGGACAGAAGTGACAGATATGAAAGCATAAAAAAGAAGCAGATGGAAAATGACCGGTTGGCTAGCACTAGCAAATTTTAGCCTAGCATTATGACTAGGTCCAGTAGGATCATTTTCCAAGATCAGATCAGAAGTAGAAGTATGCATCTATTTTTGTTTGGATCGGTAAACAAAATTGTATGGATCAAAGAAGTAGGCAAGAGCCCAAGTATATGGGACATAAACAAGAGCAATGCTAAATATGCATCTATTATAGCATGCTCTTGCAAATATGAGGCACTTGATGAACAGAGCAGACCATTTCTCAAATCAATAATACCCAACATCAAAGTGTGAGGCTAAGTTACAGATAAGCTTATTAGTTTTTTTACTTTTAATCTAGGTAATATATATATATATATATTATAAGTAATGAAAGATGCTAGTAATACCCTTTGAAAGGCGTCGTATGATTTGTGGGCATGACAGCTTCCTTCCAGGAAGCTTCCACAAACCCCTTCTGGTGTCCCAAAGCTAGCGAACTTTATTGATGATATTTTCTGCCCAGGGCCACACCACAAATGAGCTTTAGGTCTCAGCGGTTTGTTGACTTTACCCGACGCTTGCATCTGCCAATTCATGAGGGTTGGCTGCCACTCATAGATATCAGCACAGACACTCTCTATTTCCCTTCTAACCAGAAAGATCCCATTTGGGTCTCCACCCCATTCTTCAAAAACAACCAGCAGATTTCCAGTTGGGTTTAGCCATGAATGAGGAACATGGTACCTGAAAATGTTGGCCATTTTTTAGTTTGTCGAAACTTAGCAGCATAACAAAGTTCTAAATGAATAGAGGTTTTTTTTTCTCTCTCTTACCATCTTTGAGAAGCCTCCCCACAATTGCTTAAGCACTTCTTCTCATTATATGTTCCAGCATAATTACATTCGCTACAGGTACCAGATGCTTTATATGCAGGCCAGTAGCGGCCAAGACTCTGTCCATTTATCCACACTTGACCTTTACCCATGCTCCCCATGTCCAAGGCTAATGGGGTATTTCCAGCAGGTGCATTGAACATAGTCTGAAATATTACAGGACATCAAGTCTAATCTACCGTAATTTATTTTACCAATACAGGATTAGAACTCTGTACACCCCTCGCTTCAATGCAAACAGATCTTATGTTTCTCTTTTAAGAATTAAAACCAAAATGCTCGGACAAAAAAAAAAAACACTTACGAGAAAGTGCCACATCAAGGACAATGCAATTACCCAACTAAATATAGTTTGATGTGACAATGCCTAAGCAACAGCTGACACTCGCATCTCTCTCTTTTGCAACGTCACAGGAATAACAAGAAGTGTTGGTGGAGGTTTAAGATACTCACTTTGTACCACATCAGAGGCTGCCTTCGGGCCACAAAAGACCCCTCAACCCACTCGACTGAAGAACTCCCGCCAAGTGAATGAAGACTCAACGCTTCTCCTTCAAGACCAATCTGATGGGGGAAAATGCAACTCAAATGAGTCTGTAAAATTTCATATAAAGAAGAGGGGGGGGGGGTATATATTTTTGAAACCAAACCTTGTAAGACCACTTCTGCCACGACAAGTCTCTTCTCCCCTCATTGAGTCCATTCAATGTAATTGGGCCAAGAACACCAGCATTCCAAGTCTCAAAATGTGGACCAACATTCTGAGCTTACATCAGACAGCAGAAAGAATAATACAGTCAAATTTAAAACGCCATGGAAATTCCTAAAGAAAGCTAGATAAATGAATGCCTGTGTGTGTGTGTGTGTGAGAGAGAGAGAGACAGAGACAGAGACAGAGAGAGAGCACAGACAGGGAGACCAACAGCAACACTTAGAAGTGAGACTTTGTTAAGACCAGCTCTCAGCATCACATTCTCACTAAATGTTAGTTTTGGAAATTCTAAACTTCCATAGGCAGTTCCTGATAAATAAATAAAGAAACATGTCAAGAGCTACTGATTGAAGTCATAAGATAAAATGTCAAATCATTCCAGTGGCCGCAGGAAGTTAATACCCATAGAAATTGGTTAAAGAAAGCCCTGAAACTGGCAACATGCTGCCTACCTGATAGTCTACCATTGATGAAAACATGCAAGGCATGGCCAGCAGACAAAACTGTAAGAACAGGATACTTTCCGCTCTTCAGGAATTCTTCATTGGCCTCAATCTTAACACTGGGGATTGTGGTATGTGAAATTTTAGAAACTATAAAACCATGAAAGAAATGCACAACTGAAAAAATAAGACAAGACCATGCAAAGTTCTAGGTCACTCACTCTGTTGAGTACCACAAATAGTCAGAAGCATCTCTTGTTGTATTTATCTGCTCCAACAACCCAACTGCTGTGAATTCAGCATCATCATAAGAGGTTGTCTCTTCATTGTATGCCTGCCAAGAGAATCCTACATGAACTGGAACACGAGACATCTTCATCTGAGCACTCTGGGCACCGACCTGTAAATTAATTTTTGTGCATCTTGTCAAATTTTTGTTCCCTGGGAACTTATAAGGGACAAAATCCTCTTGTTTCTTTAAAATTGTAAGGATGAATACTTTACAGAATTCAAAAACCAAAATACATTTAGATTCTAAACATGATTTGGCTTGTATAAATGTTTCCATGTCACAATATTTCTATAGAAAAGATTCATAGAAATTCTAACATGCATGATAGAACTGACGTACGTATAAATCACAAAAATTATCTCAATGTAACCTGCCTACAGTTGGGTAAAATTAATCCTGACAATCATGCCTAATGAAGTTCAGCTGAGAGAGAAAGCAGGAGAGAGAGAGATTCAATTTCTCATATAGTCCTTTTCTCACCCTAGCAGTGTTGTATACAGTGTTCTTGCAGTCTGGAAGAATGCTGACGGACCAAGGAGGCAGGTTGTAATGCAAATCCCCAAAAGCCACTTTTGCAAAAGATCTTGGATTGTAATTTGCAAGAAATGCAGCGCAAGCTCCAGACTTTGACCTGAATACATGAGCCTGTAAGTAAAAACAAAAAAAATTAGGAGTAAGCTCTAGGTACATGGTACTCTAAAGTCAGATTGATGATTCTTAGGGAACTGAAGTTAGCTTAACCTCTTGATAATTTCCAAGTGGTGTCACCGAGGAATCTCCAGATACTAAAGCTGGTTCACACAGCTTTATGGCTCTATGTAAATCTTTCAAATGGCCCCATTTAGGCTGTCTCAAAAGTCCTGCATAGAGAGAGAGAAATGGCAACCTTCAAATTCATGCAGAAACTGATTCTTCGCCGACTTGACTGTTCAGTTAGTTCACCTTGAAAGAGGGAGAGGGAGAGGGAGAGGGAGGGGAGGGGAGGGGGAGATGCTGCAGAAAAACACGGTTGGGATTTTTTCTTGAGTGGAAAATGGTTAAATAGTATAAGAACTTATAAGTCAATGAAGATATACAGATATCCCAACAAGATATTGACAACAAATTTTGAGCAGTTGACATGGGAAGGACCCACCAGATGAGAAGGTATGGATCTATCCAACATTTTGTAGCCATATCATAGTAATGTTTTCAACTATCACAATCTTCCTAAAATGATAAATGATTCTATGCCCAAAGGCCTACGAAAGGAACTATATCTAGGTCATTTCCAGTCATCTTTGTCAACCTTTGGCTTATTATAAAGGAAAATGCTACTTAGCCCCCTCAATGTTACTGCTCAAAGTTACCATTTGAATATTTTTAGTTTTTTTTTTAACTTTACTTAGTGATTAAGGAAGTAATTATTAGTGAAGTTCTATATATTTTTAATTTTTTCTTAATAGTTAAGGATGGTAAAAAAAAATACAAAAAAATGATAAACAAAAAAAAAAACAAAAAATCAAACTACACATTTGTGCTAGCGGTACACCCTGCTAGCACCACCCTATTATAATTCATGCTTTTTATATTAACTATAAAAAAGGGTATTCGTTTTGCTTACAAGAGATACCATTTCACCAATTAAAATGCCATTCGGATCATTACTATATTGTCAGCACAAACACAGTGAAAAATATGGTCAAGTGACGGCAGCAGCCATTTCACCATGATTTGGCAGATGGCGCTTGGTGTCAATTTGAAAACTGATCAAGTATTAAATAAAAAAACAAATTGAACAGAAAAAAATATATTTGCATGATATGAATGGAAACAATTATGAAACTTGTAAGTTCTAATGGCTCTATACTCAAATTAAACAAATGGAATAGTTATTAACAATTTCTGTGGTTCAAATTCCATTGCCCATTACCATATTCGTCAAGAGGAGCATCATAATCATAACTAGTAGCGATGAAAGGACCACCAGCAGTTCGACCGAAATTTGTTCCCCCGTGATACTGGAATAATGAAAAAAAAAATAAATAAATAAAGATCAGTTCAGTAAGTTTAATTATTCAGGCAATTGGATCCACTTCGTACACAAACAATGAAGTTACCATATAATAATTAATAAATGATCCCCCCTTCTGTATAAATCTTGCAACTGAAAATGCCAAGTCTTCAGCTGGTCGAGAAGGAACTGGACCTCCAAACTCAGTAAACCTGTACATATGACAGAATAGGAAAGGATAAGCATCCAGAAATATTCCATGGTATTTATAACCTTTAATTCTTGGTCAGCATTAGAAAGATAAGAAATTGATCTATTCAACAGATAAAACATATGGTGATCAATTTAAGATGGAAGCACGTGGAGTTACCAGCCAGTCCAGGCTTCCGTCCACATTTTGGGTTTATAAGCTTTGTTAGGAGAGAAGTAGTCGCAATAGAAACCATTGCAAGTGTTTATCTGTTTGGATAGATAAAAAAAATTAGAACTATAGGAAACGGCAAGAAAGGAGTGTGGAACACAAAGCAGTTATACAACCATGGTTTCAACATCCAAATATTCATGATTTGCAAAAATGCATTATTGACGCAATTCGGCATTTAACTTCTCCAAGCAAGGAAAGGGTACAAGATTCTTCATGTGATCCACTAGCTATGAAAGTTGAGCTGTGTGGGTGTGTGAATTACCAATTAGAAAACATAGTCATCAACTTGCCATTAAAAAAATTCAATTGTGAAAGGAAATAAAGAATGACAACAGTAACAGAGAAAAAAAAAATAGTCAAGTTCAGCCATGTGCATTGAGGAATAATTATTCATTTCATCCATGAGCAACATGGGGACAGCACACTGTTAAGTAGCAACCCCACCACTGATGAGGGAACATAACATGCAAACCATCAAGACTGAATTTAGTGGACATGCTAAGAAAAAGGTAGAAAGAGAGATTGGCTGCGCTTACAATAGGATCAGGGGCATCATCTTGCTTGCACATGACCCATGGGACACCGGTGCCAAGCCCCACAGCCATTCGGGCTGCCCATTTGGTGTAAGCTTGACCAGATGCGCCAATTTCATACTCTACGGGTCCATATTCATTTTCGATCTGTAACAAACATTTGCAGAGAAAGATACTTCTTACTTTAATACTTCATAATATGAGAAAATAAAATTTAGAAAGTCTGACTTGGATCCAATTAGGAAAAAACGTTGCATTTCGTTGGATCAAAGGAAAGAATAGAAAGTGGAGCCGGGGAGCCATGCCAACCTGGGATAGAATAATTGGACCACCTTGAGACTCATACAGCCTTTCAGCTTTCATCATATTGACAATCTTCTCTGTGAATTTATGCATTTGAACCTTCATTAAAGCAGATACAAAAATCAGGTTCAGTGAAGAAAATATCACAAATCACAACAATGCAAACAGAAATAAATGAGATCCATGAAGGAATTTCAGATGTATTCAGAAATTTCTCACCTTGAAAGGTCCATTGTCTGTTCTGAAATTGATACCTGGAATGTACTTCAGCCAAACAGGGAATCCCCTGAAAAAATAGTAAAACAATAAAAATTCTGCTTGATTTTCAGTATTTTAGACTAAATCGTGATAATTTAGTATTACCCAAAGTTCCACTCAGCACAAACATAAGGACCGATTCTTAGATGAACATAAAGGCCGGCTTGCTTCACCAACTTGATAAACTTAACCAGATCATAGTTCCGCTCAAAGTAATACTACAACAAATAAGAACTGTCAGTAAAATAATTAAAACATACAAATGCACATAGAATTGAAAGCGCAGAAGAAAGAAGAAAGCCACTACTATCCAGTACTTGGCCGGGTGAAGGCTCATGCCCATTCCAGAAAACGTAAGTCTGTATCACATCCAACCCCCCTTCCTTTGCCTTCTGAATAAGATCTGGCCACATCTGTAAGAACCCAAAAAGGAATCAAACTTAAAAATACAAGCTAAACCCGGAAAATCCTTTTAAAGAAAATAAAAAAGAAAAATATAAAAAAGAAAAATTGCAAATTTTAAAGGTACTCAGTTGAAGAAAACCAGAAAAAGAAGAGGAAAGGAGAGAAAATCATGAAAAATCAAAGAAACCCGGTAAATGTGAAGTGGGACCTCGGGGGAGCTTCTTGGGTAGTGGATGGATCCGGAAATGAGAATCCTTCTCTGCCCATTAATGGTGATAGCCTTAGAGTCATAGGACACAGAGGCTTTACCAGAACCAACCCATAAACCAAACAAAAACACCATTATTACATCCCACATTACAAGCTTCGAGGACATGGTGACTGCGAAAAAGCAATGACTCTTCTTTGTTTCTCTCCGCACCTTATTCTAAGCTTTTTTTCAATAAAGATGGAGAGAGAAAGACAAGGGAACAAAACCAGCTGGTTTATGTCTTCCTCAGCTCCTATCTTCGGATTTATTTTCCTTTCCTACGAGAAAACAAAGAAGAGAAAGAGAAAGAAAGAATGCGAAATTTTCACACTGATACTGCTACTTCACACTGGCTATAGGTGTGGATTTTGCGTTGCGATCGAATGGTTTACAACTTAAGTAAAAATGAAGGTGCTTTCCGGCCGCTTTTAAACATTGAAGAATGGGCAGCCTGGAAGTAAAAGTGGGACCCACTTTTGTAGGTGCTTTTGGAAGGCTTTTTTCGGTCTTTCACACTTGTCCTTTTTTTTTCTTTTTTATATTTTTGGACTTATTCATTCCGATGACGCGTAAACATATTTAATGAACTTAATTTTTTCTTTTTTCTAATAATTAAAGTTTTTTTTTTAAATATTATTTCTTTAATATGAGCAAAAACTACTCAGGTTCAACTTCAAAGTTCAAAAGCATGAAAAAAAAAAAAGAAAAAGTTCAAAGTTCTGTTTGGCTGTTTGTAAAAAGTGAACAAAATAAGTAGAGATATTCTTGAGAAATCAAAACACAAAGATTCCCTCTACCCAATCTGAAAATACCGGGTTCCAACTTCACCGCGGCCGGAATATAAAAATTGAGGTGCCGCCGTTCAGGCGTGTAATTATTAGAAAGAAACATCAATTCTCGATCACTACGTTTCAAGGCGGTTGTTTCGAAGCTACGCTACGTCGCTTTGAAGAAGGAATCCAACATCACCCATTTCTCACGGACTCATTTAACTACTTTGGACATTGCTTCAAGCTGTACGGACTCATTGTGTCTAATTAATCAAGCTTTGTTTAGTTAAAAATATTTTTTTAATTAAAAAAATATAATTATTTTTTATATTTTTTTAATGAGAATTTAAAAAAATTATAATGGTTACATAATATAAAATAAAATAATTTAATTTTATATAACCAAACCAACATTTAGTAATATTATGTATGATTATAGAGTGCATAAATATTATGTAATTGTTTTGAAATTATATAAAATTTATTAAAAAATTAATTAATTTTTATATAAATTTCGTATTTATTTAATTTTTAAATAAATTACATGATATTTACGTACTCTACAATTACAAATATCATTTCTCATATTTTAAACTAATGTGAAATAAAGAATAGTAGAATATTAAGTACATGCTCTATATAAATAAGTCTCATGCAAGTTTTTGTATAAAAACAAAAAAAAAAAAAAAATCCCATGAAAATAAAATAATTTTCTGTTTACACTTTTTTAAGGTAGAATCTACTTATCCATTTAAGACTTGTATAAATTATTTCTTATATGAATTAATTTTGTGTTTATTTAATTTTTTAAAAGAGTGATGTTATGGATCTCGATTTTGGGATTTTGACTACATCCAAATTTTTTTTTAAAATTTTTTTACATAATTTTTAAGTAAGTACTTTTAAATAATGTTGTGATTTTTTTGTATTTTTAAAAAATATTTTAAGATGGTAAAAAAATCATGTAAAAATTTATTTTTATATAATTTTTTCAATAATTTAAAATATTTTAAAATATATAAAAAAATCACAACATTATTTAAAAATTATGTAAAGAAGAACTTTAAAAAAATGTGGATGCAATCGAGATACCAAGCATTTCCCCTTTTTAAATTATTAATTTTTAGACAATAATTAATCACTAAGGAAGAGTTGGCATCAGCTAAGGTGCTTCCTTCATCAATAGTGGTCCGTATCCCATAAAAAATTGATTATGACGAATATCAAACTTTCCAGCCACGAGGGTTTTCGTTGTGCTTTTATTGCATATTTCAACATCGTATCAATTTTAAATTTTAACACACATTACGCGTTGTTCATGTGTATTTTTTGTTATGATCGGAGTATGAGTGGTTGTGGATAATCCAATAATGGAATTTAATTTATTTTTAACAAATTAAAATAATATATCGAATAACTATTATGAAATAATTTACAAGATCTGACCAATCTTCTTGATTTCAAATATAGAATAATCCAAGTTTTTTATCGTAACTATTTCCAATATAGAATATTGACTTAATCATCGATCGACCAATTTGTGGTTTGCAAGGTATACAACTAAGCAAACAATAATGCATGCAATAATCGAAGTGATTTGCAAGGGATTGCTTCCATTATGATTTATTTATATAATATATATATATATATTGTAACCTTGATCTATCCCAAAACCATATATTCTCTCCTGCAAGTTGCAATCCAGATCTTAAAAACATGATAATTATGTATTAATTTTCTTGAAAAATATAAGCACGCGGTACGTCGTGTTTTAGTCTTTTTTTCCACGTGTTAATGGGGAATTACTTGAGTAATCTCTTCTCTTTTTATTTTGCTATGTCATGAAAACAATATGGTGTATATATTAGACAAAAAAATGCTATACGTGTAATCTTTTTCTAGAATTTGTATACAATTATGTTATATATTGAGATTATTTATATAAACAATGTTATTTTTTTCACAAATTATTTTTTAAGATATATCCTATATAAAAAAACATTTATTTTTATCAATCATCACTTCCTGGAAAAACATTGTTGTGTTTTGTTATGAGCAAAATGCACACACCAACAATAACAAATAAAAGTGAAAGCAAACATAATCAATTACACGATACAAGATTTACGTGGATCGACAAATTGCTTACGCCCCCAGAGTTGCAGAAATTTTATTAAACAGAAGAGATTACAATCATTCAATCTCAACTTACTCTCTCTAGGGCCTTTTTACTCTCTCACACAATATAATTGTTTTCTCTCAAAATATGATGAAAATTGTGTTTAAGCAGCCAAATAACACATATTTATAGAAAAACAGCGCTGAAAATCATAATTTTTAAATTTTGCAAATCTCACTCGAGCGGGATGTCAAGCGAGTATCGAGCGATATTTCTATCTAAGTCTCGCTCAAACTAGGGTCGGGCTAGTGTCAAGCGAGTCTCGCTCAAACTAGGATCGAGCAATATTCTTGACACACAATTTTCAGTTCCCAGACTAGTCTCCATATGCAACCCAACAGAATATAACCATACGAATTTTAAAATAATATAAATATAATTTCTCTTCACCAATACAACATGATCCTATAGAGCAATCAAATATTCAAATTAACTTACGTTAATAATTAGATCAACTGAACAACGATACATATTAAAATATTTTGTATTTGCAGGTGTTTTTCTTTTTTAAATAGACTTATTTCATTGAAATTATTGATATAAAGATTATAAATGTGACCAATAAACTGAGAAAAATCAATGTACAAATCAACTAAATTTTATTAGGGCACAATTTCTAACTCTCTTTAGACATTAACTACATTTCTTCCCTCAAAGGAGAAGAGCACTAAAACTCTACAGACCTAAGTTCGTGAAACTATTTCTCTTTTATTTTTACAAATTATCTAAACAAAAAAAAAAAAAAGAAGTTAAACAACATTAATCCAAGAATGGTTGTTCGTGGTGGTGTGTAGACACCACGCGTCACACTAGACGAGAACAACCATAGGATGGAGGAACACAGATATCCTGATTCCACTTTAATCCACCACCGACAAGAATAATCTACTAAAAATGAGGCCCGTCAAAACCCTCACTCGAATCGGACCTCGCATGTTAGGGCACGCACCATGCCGTTCGACAAAAGAAAGTCAAACAAACACGATACGATTGACGGATGAGAGAAACGACAGCACCACGCATGTTGGCCTTAGGTCTACCGTCTTCTTCGTACCTGCAAACCAGCCATCACAACCCAAAATACTTAAAAACCATCTTCACCAAAATCACAACCACCGAAAAAATAACAAATAAAAAAAAAATTGGAAGAGGAATGGAGCCGGACCGTCCCTCCTCCTCATAAAAGCAAGAAACTTTGAAAAAACCTCCCAGGAATATATCGAATTGGGTAAAGCTACGAACTTCCCGTATTTGAAGGTTATGTTGAACCATCAAGATCAGAAATATTTATTGCTTTCTACCTGATTTTGAGTACCTTACTTATGACCAAAGTCCTCTAAAGATGTGTTTACAAAAAATAAAAAAAGTCCTCTAAAGAAGTAACTTCATGATCTTAAACCATATATAATAAGTAATTAATAACCGATGAAAAATAAAAGAGACAATAAATTATTAATGGTTAAGCTTATTAATATATCTCGTTAAATGTTTTCCTTTAAACGTAGTTCGTTACACCTAAACTATCGTAATAGGAATCTTGATATTTATATTATAAGAAAAATAGATATTTATGAGTCCGTAATTTATTATTTGTAATAAAAATAATTATTTTTTTTTATAAAAATAGACTCATTTTAATTAAAAATAATTGATAATAAATAAAGAACTTTATTATAAGTCAATTAAAATTGGGACACGCGGTCACTCTTATAAAATAAAAATAAAAATATCCATTTAGTCATTAATTACAGCTTCTTGATGATGCATGCATGAAAATAACTCACTGCTCACCAGCCTTATCATACAAAACAATAAAACAGCCATTAAAATTCATCAGCCCCTGAGATCAGTTGGCTGTACTCATTTCGTGATCATGATCAAGTCAATAAATATAGTTAGGGATATATATATATATATATATATATATATATATTTATTGAAAGGGTGTCTAACTCACCCAGACCCGAGCCCACAAGATTATCAGGCCCAAGGCCCGTTATCTGCACCCACCACCACGCAGCGTCCGAATTGGACTAGGGAGACTGAAACCGGGGACGGTCCAAGTCCCTGGTTATTCCGATCTCGGCAGAATGAGATCAAATCGGCTTCGAGGACACGCTAAGGCCAGAACGACGGTTCACGTACTGATATGTCTCCTGGATCCACCTTACATCAAAATCACTCCCGCATTTATGAACGACAGACAACCGCTGGCCTACAGATTTCTCCTCTTAAATGCGGAGACGCTATAAATACACATCATTAATTGCTAGATTGGCGAAAGACACGGCGGCATTTAATGACCCTTTCCAAAAGGGTCTAATTGAGCATTAAATGAAGGGATATTCAATTAATGCGATGAGACCGACCCAGTCGGATCAGTGTTTTTCCCTATCGAGGATGACGAACGAGTGATGTCCCGATTTCCAGCTCTTTTATCACAGAAACTCTCCTTCAAAGGGAACCCCTATAAATAACACCAGACCAAAGACGAAAGAGGGTACATTCTCAAATTCTCTCAAGCAAACGCCTATATATTTTCTCCTTAAAAACTAACTTGAGCGTCGGAGCAGTCTCGGACCCCGATCCCCTTTTGTTCTTGTTTTGTAAATTACGGTCAGGTCGGGATTTAATAAACCAGACTGCAGAATACGTTTTTAACATATATATATATATATCAAATTAATAGAGAGAGCTCGATTGAGGGAGAAGAGGCATGCATTTAATGTATTGCATAACTAATTATTTAATTACTAATATCTACTAATATATATATATATATATATAATAATATAATATAACTAACTGAATTAAATATTGCCTGCCGAAGTAGTTGGACTAAAACCTACTTCACTGGCTCGCTTTGACCTTTGAAGTAAAGTAGGTAACCGCAACAGAAAAATCTCAAGCTTAATTAATGTGTTGGAATTACGTACTCGCACTACTACTTGCCGTTTCTCTACTTAAAACTCATCGAGCTGATCACCAAGAGTCAAATAACGACCACGCAGGAGTCAACCGGCCGGGTCGGAAAAGCAGTTTGTGTGTGCACCCCTACTTGAAAGTAACCACAACCATTTAGGTTACGTTTGGATAATAAATTAATCTGAGATATATATTTTATAAATGATAATTATTAATAAAGTGAATAATATTAAATAGTAAATAATAAATAATAGTACTAAAAATACTCTACTATCCAAATCAATCCTTAAAAAAGAATTAATGCCATTTTTCGATTAGCAACCACTAACATGATTTAGAATGCCACTTTTTTTCCCTATAAATATTATAGAAAAAAAAACACAAGGCACTAAATTTAAATCACATAAAACTAACTTTGATTTTCAGGCACTAAATTGAGCAGCAGATTCTTTAATTTCTTTTACTTTCTTGTGGGGTTGAATTCAATTTTTAATGCAAGAAGTTATAATCAAAAGCAAATTATACTGATCTCAAGGGCGGCAATCATGTGACCATGCATCTAATTGATGAGAAATGGATCAATTTAGCCAACCGTTCAATTAACGATCCTGACCGTTAGCTAGATTATATAGAGAAATGATAGATACAAATATGTATTTGCAAGTGATATGCAGTTGCTTTAAAATATATATATATATATATATGACCCATATGAAAAAAATTAATTTTTTTAATAGTAAACCTCACTTTTTAATTCATTTAGCCTTAGGAAAAGTATATCATTATATATATACATATAATGAGCCCTTCTACAGTCACATATTGGAATTCCTAATTGGATAAATTGATTTTTTTTTTCTTTTTTTATCTATTTTTTCTAACACTTCTAAGTTTTTTTTAAAAAAATTACACCATTATTATAAAACATATTTTTAATTATTAAATAAAAAAAGTCTAAAACCACAATAAAAATTCCCGATATGTGGCCCTAGGATTTCTCTATATATATAGCTTTACTTGGCGAGATCAGGATAAAGAGATCATCAAGAAAAAATAATTAAATACAAGATCATTTGAATGCTTTATAAATAGATATAGTATATATATATATATATATATATGCATGTCACCATATATTTATGTTAATTAGATGATCGAGCTCTATCAAAAGTAAATTAACTAGGAAATAAAATATATAGCAGCTTGCACGCACTCAGCCACCCCTCCACTATTTAGCATGATGCATGATTACTAGCCAACACCTCCACCTCCCTACATTTTGATCAAGTTTGTCTGCATCCCAAATCATGATTTCAATTTATAAACAGTACTACTGTATACACATGATATTGTTATAATTTATGTATTCAGATATTTGAAGACTAGTCTTCTAATCAAATGGTCAATAATGTCCTCCAAAACTATAGTTTATGCTGCATGCATACAACAATGGTATCCCTGGTTTCTCATGATACAACAAAGAGATCACTTATCCACAATTGGATGGACCTCATGACCATTTCGTGTCATTTCTTGTTTGTTTTCAAAGAAAAAGTCCTTGCTTCAAACATCTCAAAAAAATAGGTATTTATAACCTTTTAATTATAATTAGAATGATTATCTATGATCAAAATAGTCCATTTTCATCGTAAATAATCTTTCTAATTACAATTAAAATGTTACAAATCAAATATCTAATTTTTTAGTGATATATATGATATTATATATATATATATACGTGCATGCATGATTAGTACTGATTGGAATTTGATTTTTATTTTCTACTTGTTGATCATGCAAAGTATATAGAAATAAAGTAAGATTAATTTGTAAGTGAGATGAAATAGTTTTACATGAAAATTAAAAGTTGAATAATATTATTAGAATATTATTTTTTAATATTATTATCGTTTTGAGATTTAAATAAGTTGAATTATTTATTATATTTTATATAAAGACTTAAAATGATTGTAATGATGTTATAAGACAAAACAAAACCATTTATGCATCTAAATTTGACTAAACCATGCGCCAAACATGCTAGCTAGCTAGCTGTTGAGGATGAGAGCATCATGGACAAGTAATAGGAAACCGATCGAAAATCAGAAGGGAAACAAAAAAAAGTAATAGGAAACTAAAGAAGAACGCGGTTTGATAGATCTTGAGGAATAAACAAATTAGCTGGGATATAACTTGTGATCTACATGCAATTATTGATATCCGAACGATGCCGAAATTTCCACAACCGGATCAATCATATTCATGAATATACAGGACATGGCTGATTACAAATTAAGAATTATGAAAGGTTATTTATAATTAATTAGGTTACACGTACGTACCTAACAAAATTAGAATGGATCATAATTCTCTATAATTTTCTTGTCCGAATCAATACACGATATTGCAGTAATTGGGAGCTGTGAGAAGAAAAAAGGGAAATAATTTGTATTTCGAGGCAATGAGATCAAAAGCTAATAGATCCATTAAAGCGGAAAAGTGTACGTACAGATATCTTCCAATTAAGTGAGAGTGCTATAATTAATTGTGATAGTCTGATATCCATCATCGCATTGCCTCAAGTCCCGGCCAACCGTGTCATTACCAACCGTTTGTAATTGTCCGCACCACAATCATTGAGAAAGTTGAGAATCGATCCAAGCATAGATCATTAAAGATTGTGTTTTATCTTCACTTTTAATGTTAAAGGTCGTACTACAAAAAAAAAAAAACGAGTATTTCTAATAAATTATTTATAATAAAAATAATTATTTATTGTAAAAATAAATTCATTTTAACAGAAAATAATCATTTTAACAAAACATTATTAATCAAAAATAAGTAATTTTTTTATAATATTGATAGAAAAAAACTACTAAATCAATATATAAATATTTTAAAAAATAATATTTATAATTATAGAGTGTACAAATATTATATAATTATTTATAAATAAATATATATATATGAGATTTATACAAATATATATATATATAATAAATAAATTTTATTATTTTTTTAAATAATTGTACAACGCTACAAACTAAAAATGTTATCTCCCAAATATTGCTCTTGATCATTATATGAGCATGACAATCAACATTGGTAATCCCATCATCTATAATTCACGAGTAGCATGTACTACAAGAGGACACGAACTGTTCACGTGCTGTTCTTTTCCGTTAGTTTCGAATAAATTAAAAATTCTACGGTAAAGAAGGGAATTCAACTGCGGCGCTTTGACTTTAGAGGTCGTGCATGCATGGTACAGTACTACAGTCTACAGTCCGGGTTACCCGCGGGTTGAACTATTTTGCAGTACGTAGTACGTACCCACCACTCAACAGTTGGAAATTAAATCCAAATTATTTCTGCTTTGGAATTCAATATACACACTTATTAATTAGGACAAAATTCCCTATGGATGTTGGCAGGCTTCAACAATAATTTAGGACATAATTGAGTTTTTCTGTTCATTATATCTGCATATCACACCTATGAACATTTTTTTTTATGCTCTTTAATTTTATTATTCTAAAATTAATTAAATTTTTCTACTCAATATTCTTATATTACATATTTAATAAGAAAATAAATAAATAAAATTGTGCGTGATGTATAGTGTGAAAATCTACACACAAAAAAAAATTAAGTTTTTGTAATTAACTATTTTCTGTTAAAATGATTATTTTCTGTTAAAATAAGTATATTTTTATTATAAATAATTATTTTTGTTACAAATAATTTGTTACGAATACTCATTTTTTTGTAGTGTAATTAAATACCGAGTACATGATTTTTGGTCATGATATTAACCCACTATATACAAAGTGTACGTGAAGACAAAAAATGATAAATAATTATATTTACATGTCTTTACACTACACAAACTAAGAGGCATAATTTAATTTATAATTTTTTTAATTAAATTATGTTATATAGGTAGAGTCCAATGTAAAGGTAATGTTTGAATAAGTAATGGTGACTATTGTTTAGACCAACACAGCATTTTTCAAAATCGAGTTTGAATGACGCGTTAATGGGTGGTGGTTGTATGTCATTTATGCTTTAGAAAAAAACCCGACAAGGAGTGGTCTTTTTGTTTTTTATGCTTTAGAAAAAAACCCGACAAGGAGTGGTCTTTTTGTTTTTTTTAGCCCAAACATTACTTTGTAAGAAATTATGAAAAATGCTTGATCATAGATTCATACCTCTATATTATACGAAGTTATGGTCTTTATTAAGCAAAGCCGTCTGTCTCCATAGCTAAAGGTCTCACTTTCAGATTGCAAGTAGTCCTTAATTTTCTGCAGACGTGGCAAGGTGACAGCCAGCTTTGAGCACATTACATATATTATCCCCATAGAAAATGTCTAAATGGAGATTCTTTTAGCTGAAACCTACTTTTTAATGCCTTGTTTTGATGAAAATAATATATATATATATAAGTTTCTTTATTTAATTTTATTTTAAAAAACTGTCATTAATTGTTTTGTCCATTGGCCGGTAGTAGTTTCCATCCATCCATCCATAAAACAAAAGTTTAAACAATACGTTTCACAGAACATGGATATTAATCGTCCTATACATATGAAATTAAGGTTACTGATCGATTCAAATCATGTCTTGCTAATTTTTGAGTCCAAAAGCATTAACATATGTAAAATAATTGTAACTTATGATCAATATCTATTATAAGAAAAATGAGATTTTGTGATCAATATTTATGAAATCATGCCTTAAATGAGTTAGCTGAGGGAGTGCCCCTCGAACAACAATTTTTGAGCAACAAATTTTGGTTAATAATAATAAGAAATGATGATGATGGAGAAGTTAGAACCAGCAGGCCAGCCGCCCCAAGCATCATTTGAACAATTGTGAGCCTATGATCTTAAATGCGGATACAATTTCTCTTGGATGTGACAAGATAAGTTATTTTCCAACTAGCTAGCATTAAGTTGTCGTTATTGTTGTGTAATTGACAAACAAAGCTATCAATCATGATTCATGTCCCAATTTTTGCAAGCCCACTTAATCGAAACTTTTTTTTTTTTTTTGTGTGTGTTCCCTCCTCTCTCATTTTGGTAATTTCCAATTTTCTCCATTTGCGCAATTTACGGAAGCATGCTTCAACATGCTCCACAATCATAATAAACCTCAAAATTCTATTTTTCAAGTCTATGATTATATTGAGATATATATCCGGTAATACCTACAACCCGGGAAGAAGAAAATCATAACGATATCGTGAAATTAAAGCTTTTAAAAATTGATCCGTAGAATTCCAAGGACTTCACTGATTGATATATGGATCCTAAATTGCTGATGTATTCAGAGCATTCCGATGGCCCTAAAATGTTGAACAAAAAGAAAAGACAAGAAAAAAACTGCAGACTTTGTTGACGCCAGAAAAATCGATCAACAGATTGGGACTAGAGAAAAAGTCATTCTCGACACATTGGTGCGTTTTAGACTTTATTCGGTGTCATTTAGGGCCCCTAGCGAGATTCCGGTGTGACTGATGCGTACGTTAATAACAAATAAAATAATAGAAATAGACACAAGATTTACGTGGTTCGATGTGAGGCCTATATCTACGGGCATTTGGGGAAGGAAATCTACTATCATAAATATTTTTACAGTCTCTCAAGACTCACTATACAAAAGAAAATATACAGAAATTTATGAATAAGCTCCAACCACGAGTTCCTCTACAAAGTTGAAGAAGACGGTAATGGAGAGGAGACCGTAGGCTAGTCTGAGAGAGAGAGAGAGAGAGAGAGAGCATCCTTTGTCACTTGTTTTGAGGTATTTTTATAGTCCCTAGGCGTGTGTCAGTTGCTTCTTCATTCGATGTGTCTCCCCACCTTCCTTCTTTTCTATCATTTTCCTGTGTGTGCCCATATCCTAATATCCTTGGTTTTTAACCCATGCACATGCCCCCTATCCTTGTGTCTTATCATGCCTTTACAAAGATTTTAATGGCTAGGGCCCTTGCCGTTGATTATCTCCCTCACAATACCTCGTAAATTCTTATAAAATATATTTTAGTGGAAATTTTCTTAAAACACCTACTATATGAACTCTTAGATGGCGGTGGCTCAACTCCTAGGCACAAGGTAAGAAAATAAAAACACGTGACAGATAAGTAATTAAGAGAATGTTGTAATGTGCTAAGAGTCCAAAACTACTATCTGGACTATTTCTCCTGCTTCAGCTTGTTGATCGATTTTTTCGACATCTACAGTAGCGTCGTTTGTGATATTTGAACACTTTATAAGTTGGAGGTGAGAGAATAATGATATACTAGTGCACAGAATGAATCACCGGACAAGCAAGTAGGGCTTCTTCGCCCCCGCCAAATATGTATCTTCAACTCTTGTCTATTTTTTTAATTATAAAATATGGGTAGAGGCGAGAATGATCTCACCTAGAGAAAAGACTTGCCATAGTTGTCTCCTTCCTGCACAAAGCGTCTCAGGAACTGGGCTTTCCCATTAGAGTGTACACATGACCCTTGTACCCACAAAACTTCCACAAAGACACAATATGGCTAGAAATGAGGATAAAGCACCTTTCGGGACAGCATTGTGCACTTAAGTGCATAGTGCACATCCACTGTGCATGCACGGGATGTGCATGCACAGTGCTAGAGCTCGGGCCGAAGGGCATTTGAGCCCCTTGATCCGGTGTCTCGAGCTCGAGACGGCTGCCAGCGGTCACCTCCATGATCGTCGGCAGTTTCTATCCCGTCGGAAACCATGGCCCTCGGCAAGGGGGCCGTGTATGGTGCTCCAGGGTGTCCCCCCCTTTCGAAGCTAGCGCTTCCCCGCTCCCCCGCCGGATGGGGGACCGTGGACAGGGGGCGATGGCACATTCACCCTGCGCACGAAGCCAACAACATGCCTAGCCACGTCGCGACAACAGACAAAGACTGCATACACCGAGTGACTCACCGACATCTTTTGTCGCTGGTAAGACTCCTGTCAACCGGCAACATCACAGGAGGCGTCTCCTCCACGCTCGTACCTCCTGAGCGGCAAGAATACACGGTCTTGCCAATACGTGGCACCGCTGAGCTACCCACCGCTATTGAAGGCGTCACCGACGACATCTTCTGCCTCTAGGGTGGTCGCCAACTTCCCAGGTTAACTGGCTCGCTAGTTTGCAGAGCTAGTCACTTTTTCCATGCGTGGATTTGGGTTAGGACCCTAGGCTCACCACTCGAGAAAGTCCCCTGACACTCCCTCACCTCAAACACGGACTCACCTCTTGCCACTCTCAGTCGCCTCACACACAGAGTCGCCCTCGCCATTAAGAGTGTAAATGGTCTGGTCCGGTCCAGAAAATTTGTGGACTGGTTCTATTCGATCTAAGAATTCTCTCACCCTGAATTGGAACGAACTCCTATTCGGTCCATACCGGTCCGGTTCAATTCGGTCTAGGGACAGTCCGGTCCGGTCCAATCCAGAGGTACTCCATATGATTATTTCTCCTAAATTTAATCCTCATAAGTTATTAAAGAACGTCTAAATAGAGCGTTTGAGAATGTACAATCAATGAAATATTCATTCACCTTGAATTTTGATTATAAATTTATAAATGGCATTCCTCAAAAGTCAAAAATATATAATAAAAAATAATATTAATATTTATAATTGTTACATATAATCATAACATAAGAATTAAGAAGAGTAATTAATAATTAGTCAATAGTCTTTTAGTGATATATGATATATCATAGGTTGGTAAATTATAAATAACAACACTATTACATTACTATATTATTAATTTATATGTTAGTAAATAGTAATAAATTAGTAATAATATATTAAGTAATAATAATATATTAAATAATAATAATATACTTATTACTTATAAGTTATTAAAAATACTCTATATAGATATACTATAATTTATATTTTTATACTACAACTAGTTGTTGTCCAGATGACTAACACAAGATGGGGGTGAATTGGGTTATATTATAAAAATTAACAATTATAAATCAAATACACAATATAAAATATAAACAGAATATAAAGCAGAATACACGGCCCCCTTGCCGAGCACCATACTCGGCAAGGGGGCCGTGTATGGTGCTCCAGGGTGTCCCCCCCTTTCGAAGCTAGCGCTTCCCCGCTCCCCCGCCGGATGGGGGACCGTGGACAGGGGGCGATGGTACATTCACCCTGCGCACGAAGCCAACAACATGCCTAGCCACGTCGCGACAACAGACAAAGACTGCATACACTGAGTGACTCACCGACATCTTTTGTCGCTGGTAAGACTCCTGTCAACCGGCAACATCACAGGAGGCGTCTCCTCCACGCCCGTACCTCCTGAGCGGCAAGAATACACGGTCTTGCCAATACGTGGCACCGCTGAGCTACCCACCGCTATCGAAGGCGTCACCGACGACATCTTCTGCCTCTAGGGTGGTCGCCAACTTCCCAGGTTAACTGGCTCGCTAGTTTGCAGAGCTAGTCACTTTTTCCATGCGTGGATTTGGGTTAGGACCCTAGGCTCACCACTCGAGAAAGTCCCCTGACACTCCCTCACCTCAAACACGGACTCACCTCTTGCCACTCTCAGTCGCCTCACACACAGAGTCGCCCTCGCCATTAGGAGTGTAAATGGTCTGGTCCGGTCCAGAAAATTTGTGGACTGGTTCTATTCGATCTAAGAATTCTCTCACCCTGAATTGGAACGAACTCCTATTCGGTCCATACCGGTCCGGTTCAATTCGGTCTAGGGACAGTCCGGTCCGGTCCGGTCCAGTCCAGAGGTACTCCATATGATTATTTCTCCTAAATTTAATCCTCATAAGTTATTAAAGAACGTCTAAATAGAGCGTTTGAGAATGTACAATCAATGAAATATTCATTCACCTTGAATTTTGATTATAAATTTATAAATGGCATTCCTCAAAAGTCAAAAATATATAATAAAAAATAATATTAATATTTATAATTGTTACATATAATCATAACATAAGAATTATGAAGAGTAATTAATAATTAGTCAATAGTCTTTTAGTGATATATGATATATCATAGGTTGGTAAATTATAATTAACAACACTATTACATTACTATATTATTAATTTATATGTTAGTAAATAGTAATAAATTAGTAATAATATATTAAGTAATAATAATATATTAAATAATAATAATATACTTATTACTTATAAGTTATTAAAAATACTCTATATAGATATACTATAATTTATATTTTTATACTACAACTAGTTGTTGTCCAGATGACTAACACAAGAGGGGGGTGAATTGGGTTATATTATAAAAATTAACAATTATAAATCAAATACACAATATAAAATATAAACAGAATATAAAGCAGCAAGAAATGTAAAGAGTAAGGTAAGAAAAAACAAACTCAGTATTTTTACGAGGTTCAGCCCCACTGCTTACATCCTCGCCTCAACCTACCATTTGAGGATCACAAATTCACTAGTTAATTTCCTTTAGGTAGAGATAGAAACCTATTACATTTTTTAGCAGTACCGCTCCAAAGAATTCGTGTAGAACACCCTCTACACTTTCAATCACATCACACTTGGTGATTCAACTATTCCCTGTGTAAAACACCTTCTACACACACAAGGGTTATATGCACTTTCTTACTGATATCAGAGTTGATAGTGGATAGACTATCAAAGTACACTCCTCAATGAGTGAGATAGAAACAATACAGCGCAACCTATATCTATCTAAAAAAGAATAAGAATTAAGACTTAAAATTTTAGAAAAGAGAGAATGAGAGTTTTGAAAAAATGATGCAAAACTTAGCAATAGATGTGTAAGCTCTTGTTGTGATTTTTGCAAAAATCAAGTGAGCTATTTATAGGCAAATGAGTCTTCAATTTCAAATTTGAAAATATTCACATATAAAATAAGAGCACTATTCACTTTTCAAAAAATTCAAATAAAAGTATTTCCTTTTTGCATTTATCAAAGACAACTCCATTCATTTTTCAAAAAAATCAAACCTAATCTTTTACTTTTCATACATGATAAAATGAGCATGATTTATTTTTCAAACCAAATCATCTTCTTTTTGCATATGTCAAAAAAACACACAACTACCCTTTAAGATTTTCAAACAAAATTATCTACCTTTTGCATTTATAAAAAAAACACACAACCACCCTTCAAGACTTTCAAACAAAATATGCACATGTCAAATATGATAATCAATCATCTTACAAATTCAAATTTTTATATAAAAAATATATAATTTTCGAAATTATATTGTTTGATGATATTATGCACATGTGAAAAACATAATTTTCAAAACTAAGACATTTAAAGATGTCTTGCATATATGAAAAAAGTAATTTGATGTTTTATGAGAAAAAAGAGTAATTTAGAGCCTTGATCCAATTTCAAATTTTATCAAAAAATGTACAAAAATAATCTACGAGTTTCATTTGTAGACTTGTTCTTTTATGCTTGATGTGCGTTTCGCTCCATTGCGTAAATAATTTAATATTGAGATTTGAATTTATTTGTCATCATCAAAATCTACACGTAGATACGAAATTTGAAATCTTGGATTCAACACTAGTCAACTATTATAAATTATAATATGTTAATATTATAAGAGTATATTACTATATATTATATATTAGTATGTTATACTATCACTCTTAATATATATTAATATTAATACTATAATTTATATACTATTATTTATATTATATATATACATATATATTTTTAAAAAAAAGTATATTCGGTTCAATCTAGTCCAGTTACGGGGGAGAAATCCCTTGGACCGAGACTGGACCGAAACTTTTCGGTCCATATAAAATTTGGATCGGATCGG
Source organism: Platycarya longipes (assembly GCA_036559045.1). NCBI lineage: Eukaryota > Viridiplantae > Streptophyta > Magnoliopsida > Fagales > Juglandaceae > Platycarya > Platycarya longipes. Next base: position 48,045,720 of record CM071789.1, read on the forward strand.
ACCGAACTTTATCCGATTCGGTCCGGTCCAACCGTTTCGGTCCAATCCAACCGATCCGGCTTGGTCTTCTCACACCCCTACTCGCCATTCTCCCTCGTCTTACACACGGACTCGCCCCTCGTCACTCTCAATCACCTCACGCACAAACTCGCCCTTCGCCACTCTCAGTCGTCTCTCACACGGACTCGCCCTTCACCATTCTCAGTCGCCCTATTGCCCAGATGACTAACACAAGAGGGGGGTGAATTGAGTTGTATTTTAAAAAAATAACAGTTATAAATCAAATATACAATATAAAATATAAACAAAATATGAAACAGCAATAAATATAAAAAGTAAGGATAAAAGAGAAGCAAATTCAGTATGTTAACGAGGTTCGGCCCCACTGCCTACGTCCTCGCCTCAAGCTATCCCTTAAAGATCCCCGAATTCACTATTCAATCTCTTTCAGGTGGAGATAGAAACCTATTACACCTTTGAACAACACTGCTACAAAGGATCCGTGTAGAACACCATCTACACTTGCAATCACCTTACACGTGGTGATTCAACTATTCCCAGTATAGAACACTTTCTACACGCACAAAGGTTATACACACCCTTTTACTGATACAAGAATTGATAGTGGGTAAGCTATCAGAAAACACTCTTCAATGAGTGAAGTAAGAACAATACAGCACAAACTATATCTCTCAAAATGAACAAGAGTTAAGGCTCAATGCTTAGAGAAGAGAGAATGAAAGCTTTGAATGAATGTTGTATGCTTTTGGTGTTGTAAATGTGAAGCTCTCAAATGATCTATTTATAGGCATATGAGACTTCATATTCAAATTTAAAAAGATTCACATGTCAAAGATATCATCATTTACTTTTCAAAAATTTCAAACCTAATCTTTTTACTTTTTGCATGTGACAAAAGGAGCACACTTTACTTTTCAAAAATTTTCAAACAAAGACATCTACCTTTTGCATAAGTCAAGAAAAGCATCCATCACTTTTGAAAATATTCAAATAAAACATGCACATGTGAAAGATGACAATCAATCATCTTAATATTTTCAAAGTTCAAACCTTTAATCATGTCATACACATGTGAAAGATGACAATCAATCATCTTAATATTTTCAAAGTTCAAACCTTTAATCATGTCATGCACATGTGAAAGATGACAATCAATCATCTTTCAAAATTTTCAAATTTAATTTTCAAAATATTCATGCACATGTGGAAAATGTATTTTAATACTTTATGATAAAATATTAATTTTGAGCCTTAATCCTAATTTCAAATTTTTAAGATATTTACAACATTACTCTATGACTTTAATGTGAATTTGTTCCTTTCTTGCTCATGCTTGGTTTTTTGATGTGCTTGATTTTATTGTGTGGACAACTTGAGCTTGAGACTCTTTTATTCTTTGAATTCATTTGTTATCATCAAAATCCATGTGTAAATTTATAATTACACGAAACTTGAAACCTTAAGTTCAACAATCTCCCCATTTTTTATGATAACAAATGCTTGATAGAACCTGAAGCCTGTATTAATACTTAAGCTCCCCCTGAGAATGTGCGTTAGTTTTTCAAGCAAAAATATAAATATAATTCCAAACATATATAACAAGTTTAGCAATTTAAAGAATGTTAATGTTCTAGTCTAAAACTTCTCCCCCTTTTGGCATCATTAAAAAGGAATCATAATTAGCTCAATAAGATATATTCCTACAATAACCAATAGACAAATAAAACGCTGCGTTAGTAGAGATTGTAGAGAATTCGGTGCGTAGCCACACGTGTTTGACAAAACCTGCAAAGGCTGGAGGCCTAGTTCTGGTAATTCGGTGCGGAAGGAGATTTTGTGAAGAGCTGAATAATTGAAACCACCCATGCCTGACAAAACCTGCAAAGGCTGGAGGCGTAGCTCTGGCAATTCGGTGCAGAGATTTGATCCGCTTGATGTTGCTGAAAAATGAGATATTATCAGGATTTATAAGCTTGTCTTGTTCTTATTTCCGTTTCTATAAGAGAAATCATTAGCTTTATCTATTTCGCATCAAGCTTTCTTCTCATCTTTGCAATTTGCTTGCATTCTCATTTTACAAATTTTCAATGGCTCGTAGATTTTCCTTCAGTGCTTCTCTTGATCAAGATTTGAGGTATTCTTCACCTCAGTCTCAATCTATTTCTGCATCTGTCGTGGGTGCCATGAAGCAATAAGAGACTGATTTAACTAATAAATCAGATCATGACGCCATTTACGAGCTTGTGGGTCTTGAAACTCGATACTCATCGTCTATCGTCGCGTTTTCTGCTCGGTTGCAGTCCAAAACTCGCGAAATTGAGAAGCTTAGCGAGACTGTTTCTATACTTCAACGACTTGTTTATGAGTCAAACAAAAAAATAGTAGAGTTAAAGCAACAAAATAAGGATTTAAAATCCTTGCTTGCCTCTTCATTTCGATTGCCTAATCCTTTAGACAATGATGGCGTGATGATTTATGAGGAGCAAATGCATTTGAATGATGAGGCTAAACGTCTCAAGTTTCTTAAGGTCATTTAAGATAATGAAATAAAAGTATCTAGCAGATATTCATGGCATGCATCATTCCTATTTCTCTTCTAATCATGCATAGTCTATCTTCTGGTAGGGGTTTTGTGAAAATATCTGCCAATTGATCATGTGTACTAGTGAATTCTAATACAATATCGCCCTTCTGCACATGATCTCTAAGAAAATGATATCTAATTTCAATATGTTTGGTTCGAGAATGTTATATTGGATTCTTTGAAAGATTTATAGCACTTGTATTATCACATTTGATTGGAATGTGATTGTACATAAGTTTAAAATCCTCAAGTTGTTGCTTCATGTAAAGAACTTGAGTACAACAACTACCCGTAGCAACATATTCTGCCTCAGTAGTAGATAGTGCAACAAAATTTTATTTTTTACTAAACCAGGAAACTAGTGCATGACCTAAGAAGTGACATGTTCCACTAGTGCTTTTTCGATTTATTTTACAGCCAGCATAATCTGCATCTGTGTAGCTGATTAGATCGAAAGATGTGTGCTTAGGGTACCATAATCCTAAGTTGATTGTACCACTAAGATATCTAAGAATGCGCTTAACTGCAATTAAATGTGATTCTTTTGGAGATGATTGAAAGCGTGCACATAAGCACACACTAAACATAATATCTGGTCTACTGGCTGTCAAATATAATAAGCTACCAATCATACCTCGATATACCTTCGAGTCAACTGGTTTACTGGATTCATCTTTATCAAGTTTAGTGGATGGGCTCATTGGTGTTCCAGTTTCCTTAACACCTTCCATCCCAAACTTCTTCAGCAATTCCTTAATATATTTTGATTGATTGATGAATGTCCCACTTTTTACTTGTTTAATTTGCAATCCGAGAAAGAATGTAAGCTCTCCCATCATGCTCATTTCAAATTCTTCCTGCATAGTCTTAGCAAAAACTTGGCACATATTTTCATTAGTAGCATCGAATATTATATCATCAACATAAATCTGAATCACAAGAATATCATCATTTTCGTATTTAATGAAAAGAGTTGTATCAATTTTTCCTCTTGAAAAACCTTTTTCAATCAAGAAACCACTGAGTCTCTCGTACCACGCTCTAAGAGCTTGTTTGAGTCCATATAGTACTTTTGTGAGTTTGAAAATATGATTTGGATAAATATGATTTTCAAAACCTGAAGGTTGCTCAACATATACCTCTTCATTTATAAAACCGTTTAAGAAAGCACTTTTAACATCCATTTGAAAAAATTTGAAATCTTTATAACAAGCATATGCAAGTAGCATTCGAATAGTTTCTAATCTTGCGACTGGTGCATATGTCTCATCATAATCGATTCCTTCTTCTTGATTGAAACATTGGGCTACAAGTCAAGCCTTATTTCTAGTAATGATTCCGGACTCATCTTTCTTGTTTCTAAAAACCCATTTTGTTCCAATAATAGTATGATTTTTGGGTCTAAGAACAAGTGTCCAAACATCATTTCTTTCAAATTGATTAAGCTCTTCTTGCATAGCTAGAATCCAAGATTCATCAAGAAGTACTTCATCAATATTTTTAGGTTCAATTTGAGATAGAAAAGCAGTATGATTGCAAATATTTATAAGAGATGATCAAGTGCTTACACCTCGTGAAGGTTCTCCCAGAATTTGTTCCACTGGATGATCTTTCACAAATTTTCACTGTTTGGTTGCATCTTGTATTAAATTTTGATGATCTTTCCTGATGTCTCCATGTTGGACTTCCTCTATTGTGTTCTCTTTGTTGAGATTGAGACTTTCCGTATTATTTATACCTCCTGTTTCTTCATCAATGGATTTCTTGGAGAGTAGAGAATTAGATTCATCAAATATTACATGCATAGATTCTTGTACAGTCAAAGTCTTTTTATTGAATACTCTATAAGCTTTACTATTAGTAGAATATCCGAGAAATATACCTTCATTAGATTTTGCATCAAACTTGCCTAAATTATCCCTGTCATTTAAAATAAAACAGTTGCATCCAAATACATGAAAGTAACCAATGTTGGGCTTTTTCTCATTCCAAAGCTCATAGGGGGTTTTATCTAATTTGGACCTTAGTATAATTCTATTTATAACATAACATGCAGTACTTACCGCTTCGACTCAAAAATAACTAAGCAAATTGTTCTCATTGAGCATTGTTCTTGCCATCTCTTGAAGAGATCTATTTTTCTTCTCTACTACCCTATTTTGTTGAGGAGTTCGAGGAGCAGAAAAATTATGCACAAAACCATTTTCATCACAAAATGTTTCAATATTTTTATTAACAAACTCTTTTCCCCTATCACTTCGGATACTTGAAATAGTATAAACATTTTCATTTTGAATTCTCTTACATAACTTGATAAAGGCATTATGTGCCTCATCTTTATGAGCAAGAAAGATGACCCAAGTATATCTAGAGAAATCATCAACAATAACAAATGCATAATATTTTCCTCCTAAACTTGCAACTCTATTTGGTCCAAAAAGATCCATGTGTATCAGTTGCAGTGGTCTAGTAGTGGAAATATGTTTCTTGATTTTAAAAGAAGTTTTTGTTTGTTTACTAAATTGACATGCATCACAAATTTTGTCTTTAAAAAAATTTGCCGTTGGTAAACCTCTTACAAGATTATTTTTTGAAAGTTTGGAAATAAGTTTCCATGTTGGCATGACCTAGTCTTCTATGCCATAACTAATTAGTTTCATTTTGAGCTGAAAAATAAATAGCATCTTGTGAGGTAATTTCTTCAAAATCAATTGTATAAACATTGTTGCTTCTAAAAGCAATAAAACAAATATTATAATCATGATCATTCAAAATAATACACTTGTCCATTTTGAAAGTAACTGTAAATCCTTTATCATATAATTGACTCATGCTTAAAAGATTATGTTTTAGACCTTCAACAAGTAGAACATCTTCAATTATGAGAGAAGACTCATTACCAATTTTAGCTATTCCCAAGATCTTCCCTTTCGAGTTGTCTCCAAATGTCACGTATCCTTATTCTTTAGATATAAGATCAAAGAACTTAGTCTTGTCTCCCGTCATGTGTCTTGAACATCTACTATCTAAAAATCATTTATTTTTGTTTGTGGAAGATTTCATGCACACCTATAAAAACAATTAAAATGATTTTTCTTAGTACCCAAGTTCTTTGGGTCCTTTATTTATTAGTATTAGAATAAACAAGATTTTTAGGTACCCATATGACCCTAATAGTCATTTTATGTTTTCTTCTAATAGGACAAGTAAGATAATTATGACCATTTCTATTACAAAAATTGCAAATAGCATGTGACATATATGAAGAACTTGAGTGATTATAATAGTATCATTTTTTAACAAAATTATTTTTATGAAAAGAATTTTGAATATTGGATTTTGATGTAGAAGGATTATCAAAGAAATTTTTATAAGGTTTGTATTTTTGTTTTGGCATATATCCCAAGCTTGCCTTGTCAAAAACATATCTTTGACTACCAAGAAGTTTTTCAAAATTTCTTTTTCCATTCGTAAAGTTTTCAATAATATTTTCTAAATCAGTTTTCTTTTTCTTCAACTCAGAATTTTCATATTTCAAAACAATACTTTCTTTTCTTAAAATATCAATTTCGTTTGTTAAAGAAGAATTTTTTTTTTCAAAACAGTATACTTGATACCCAATTTTTCAAATTCCTCATATACCTCTTCTAAAACATTTTGCAATTCTTCATATGAAGGATCTTCAATATTATCAAGATTTGTTACCTCAATGTCATCTTTAGCCATAAGACAAAGATTTGCTGATTCTCCATTGCTTGCTTCACTATCTGAGCCACTTGAATCATCATCCCATGTAGCTTTCATTGCTTTTTTGCCTTTGTTTCGATTTTTCTTTAGCAGAGGACAATCTGACTTGATATGATCAGGTTTATTGCATTTATAACAAATTAAAGTGTCATTTTTACCTGAATCTTTCTTGGAAAACTTTTTGAAGGATTTCCTTGGAGGAGTTTTATTTTTCTTTAAGAACCTCTGAATTCTTCTTGTTATCATCGCAACTTCTTCATCTTTGTCGTCATGTTCCTTATCTTCATCACTTTCACTTTCATGTGGAACAGCTTTAAGTACCAAGCTCTTCTTTGGCTTTCCTTCTTCTTCTCCTCTTTTCAATGTGTACTCATGGGTGATAAGTGACCCGATGAGTTCATTCACTTCGAGCTTCTTGAGGTCTCTAACTTCAAGAATCACTGTCACTTTTGATTCCCAACGTTTTGGTAGAGAGTTGAGAATTTTTCTTACTATCTCCACTTTGGAATAAACTTTGCCAAGAACTGTCAAGCTGTTTATGATGTTAGTAAAACGAGTGTACATACTAGAAATAGATTCATCGTCATTCATCTTAAATATTTCATATTCATGAGTAAGAATATAAATTTTTGATTCCTTGACTTGAGAAGTTCCTTCATAAGTAACTTCCAAGTTATCCTAAATTTCCTTTGCTGTAGCGCAAGTCATTACTCTATTAAATTCATTACCATTGAGAGCATTATATAATAAATTCATAGCAGTTAAATTCAAAGTATAAAGTCTATCGTCTTCACGATCAAACTCTTCTTCTTCCTTTTTGACCTTTACTCCATCAACCACTTTTGTTGGAATATAATGTCTATTTACAATGTATTTCCAGATTTCTTGACCTTGAGCCTGAATGAATATTTTCATTCTAACTTTCCAGAATGAGTAATTGTCTCCGCAAAAGAGTGGAGGCCGACTGCTAGATTGACTTTCACCAAATGAAGCTGCAATGTTAGCCATAAGATCTTAACTCAAAAGATAGTTAATCTTGTAACGGAGCTCTAACTTTGATACCAATTGTTGCCCAGATGACTAACACAAGAGGGGGGTGAATTGAGTTGTATTTTAAAAAAATAACAGTTATAAATCAAATATACAATATAAAATATAAACAAAATATAAAACAGTAATAAATATAAAAAGTAAGGATAAAAGAGAAGCAAACTCAGTATGTTAACGAGGTTCGGCCCCACTGCCTACATCATCGCCTCAAGCTATCCCTTGAGGATCCCCGAATTCACTATTCAATCTCCTTCAGGTGGAGATAGAAACCTATTACACCTTTGAACAACACCGCTACAAATGATCCGTGTAGAACACCCTCTACACTTGCAATCACCTTACACGTGGTGATTCAACTATTCCCAGTGTAGAATACTTTCTACACGCACAAGAGTTATACACACCATTTTACTGATACAATAATTGATAGTGGGTAGGCTATCAGAAAACACTCCTCAATGAGTGAAATAAGAACAATACAGCACAAACTATATCTCTCAAAATGAACAAGGGTTAAGGCTCAATGCTTAGAGAAGAGAGAATGAAAGTTTTGAATGAATGTTGTATGCTCTTGGTGTTGTAAATGTGAAGCTCTCAAATGATCTATTTATAGGCATATGAGACTTCATATTCAAATTTAAAAAGATTCACATGTCAAAGATATCATCATTTACTTTTCAAAAATTTCAAACCTAATCTTTTTACTTTTTGCATGTGACAAAAGGAGCACACTTTACTTTTCAAAAATTTTCAAACAAAGACATCTACCTTTTGCATAAGTCAAGAAAAGCATCCATCACTTTTGAAAATATTCAAATAAAACATGCACATGTGAAAGATGACAATCAATCATCTTAATATTTTCAAAGTTCAAACCTTTAATCATGTCATACACATGTGAAAGATGACAATCAATCATCTTAATATTTTCAAAATTCAAACCTTTAATCATGTCATGCACATGTGAAAGATGACAATCAATCATCTTTCAAAAATTTCAAATTTAATTTTCAAAATATTCATGCACATGTGGAAAATGTATTTTAATGCTTTATGATAAAATATTAATTTTGAGCCTTAATCCTAATTTCGAATTTTTAAGAGATTTACAACATTACTCTATGACTTTAATGTGAATTTGTTCCTTTCTCGCTCATGCTTGGTTCCTTGATGTACTTGATTCTATTATATGGACAACTTGAGCTTGAGACTCCTTTATTTTTTGAATTCATTTGTTATCATCAAAATCCATGTGTAGATTTATAATTACACGAAACTTGAAACCTTGAGTTCAACACGCCCCTTGCCACTCTCCCTTGCCTTACACAAGGGCTCGCCACTCACCTCACCCAACTCCCACACTCGCCTCACACGCACTCTTGGGACATTCCCTCTCCGTCCACACACGAACTAAGTTATAACACCCTCACATGCTAGAAAATCACCCCGAGACAACCCATTCCTGAGCCCAAGGAGGCCTTTAGGACTCGCTTGCTCCCCCCTTTTTTTATTTGCTTCGACAGGTTACTCACCATCTCGAATTACAAGAAATCAAACTCGACATCTCAACGGGCTAGGTTTTGACATACTGTACGCTTTAACTACGCATGCACGAACTCGGGCTAGCAACACACTTAACTCAGACTCAGCATGTGCATGCCCAGACGCAACAACCACAAGTTCAAGAAAATCAATTGTGTCAACTTATGACCTCCGATCAATATTGCTCACTACATGTGAATTTGTTTTTCTACTACTGAGGTTATTTTCTGGAGCAATAACCGACAACACATCTCTTGCGACAAAACGAGCTTAGCGCTTTCGTCATACGCGGAATGACAACACTTTTCTCTTGATGGAACGAGCTCCACACACTCGTCATATGTGGAGCGACAACATCTCCCACGACGTAATGAGCTTCGCGCTCCCGTCATGCACGTGGGACGCTAGTGAATCACGGGATCGAGGCTCGAGGCTAAAGTTCCAGTCGAGCATACTCGTAAACCCCCGTCTCCATCAACAAAGCAATCTCAAATCGCGGGGTCGAGTTCTGGACTTTCGCCTATTCTTAAACTCACGCATCACGATTCGTTATGAGGTCGAGACTCGAGACTAGGGCCTTAGCCAAGCATACTCGTAAACCCTTGTCTCCATCAGCAAAATGATAGCGAATAACGGGGTTGAGTCATGGGCTCTTACCCGCTTGTAAACCCTCGCACCATGATTCACCACAAGGTCGAGCCGAGTATACTCGTAAACCCTTGTCTCCATTAGCAAAGTGATAACGAATTGCGGGGTGAGTCCTATGCTCTCGCCCATTCCTAAACCTCCGCACCATGATTCACCATGACGTCAACGCTCGAGGCTAGGGCCCCAGCCTGAGCATACTCATAAACTCTCTCCATCTCCATCAGCAAAATGCTAGCGAATTACGGGGTCGAGTTTAGGGCATTTGCCCACTCGTAAACCCTCGCACACCGATTCACCCTCCAGGTGCCAGGTTGAGTTTAGGGCCCTTGCCCAATCGTCAAACCCCGCACTTCGATTTGCCCGTCTCTACCTTCCGCCACCCCAAAACTCCACACTCCCACGCTTGCGGTCGAGCTCATCTCCCGCCACGCTCGCGCCCTCACGCTAGCAGTCGAGCCCATCTCCCGTCATGTTCGCGCTTCGCGTACTCATACTAGTGGTTGAGTCCATCTCCTGCCACGCTCGCGCTTCGCGTTTCCACTCTTGCGGCCGAGCCTATCTCCCTCCTTAACCGAGCCTTGTGTTGACATTCTACGCCTTCGAAAGCTTTGAACTTTAGAGTATTATAGCATTCTCTTAATTACTTATTTATCATATTATTTTTATTTTCTTACCTTGTGCCTAGGAGTTGAGCCACCACCATCTCAGAGTCCAAATAGTAGGTGTTTTAAGAAAATTTCCATCAAAATACATTTTGCTGAGAATTTGCAAGGTATTGTGAGGGAGATAATCAACAGGAAGGGCCCTAGCCATTAAAAATTTTGTAAAGGCATGATAAGACACAAGGATAGGGGGTAAGTGCATGGGTTAAAAACCAAAGGTGTCAAGGCATGGGCACGGACAGGAAAATGACAGAAAGGAATGAAGGTGGGGAGGCACGCCGAACGAATAAGCAACTGACACACGCCAATGGACTATAAAAATACCTCAAAACAAGTGACAAATGATGCTCTCTCTCTCTCTTAGACTAGCTCACGGTTTCCTCTCCATTACCATCTTCTTCGGCTTCGTAGAGGAACTAGAGAGCTCCAACCAGTGGAACTTATTTATAGATTTCAGTATATTTTTTCTTGTACAATAATTCATGAGAAACTATAAAAATGTTCATGATAGTGGATTCCCTTCCCTAAACGCCTGTGGATGTAGGCCTCACGCTGAATCACATAAATCTTGTATTTATTTCTATTATTTTATCTGATATCAACCTACGTATTAGTCGTACCGAAATCTCGTCGGGGGTCCTAAATGACACCGAACGAAGTCCAAAACGTACCAGTGGGCCATAAATGACTCTTTCTCCTGCTCCAACCTGTTGACCGATTTTTTGAGTATCAACATATATATATATATATATATACACACACACACTTAAGTTGAATGAATATTTTTGTCCTCAAAATAACATCCCAAAATTCTTTTCTCTTCTTTATTATTCTGATCTTTCTTTAAAGAGAAGTGGTTTATTATATGGTACTTGATCATCTGGGTTGGGAAAATGGTGTCCAAATCATTTGGATGAAGTTTTTCCCATTGGATTTTGAGCTATAAGCTTCTAAATGTGTAGACTTACTCATGCCCTTTTGACCATACTTATCAACTTTATATAGCAATCAGAGTGACTTTGAACATATCGAACTACCAACTACATTAAGAGAAAATATTTAAGCAATTATAAATTGGATAACTATTACGTAATCGTTTTGAAATAAGTGAAGAAAACAAGAAATCCACATGAAAAAAATTAATTTTTTAATAGTAAATCCTACTCATTTTCAAAGTGGTTATGCGATGTTTATACATTTCACGATTGTATGTAGCATTACTTCTATATTAAAGTCGGCTAATGTATCTTTCATCCCAACTATAATGGCTTTTGATCAAGTTCTAAATTGTTGTATAGATAGAGTAATATTGCATATAAGTATATAGTATCTAAATGTCATACAATCATTTTGGAAAAAAAAAAAAATTTATTAATTTTTTAATGTAAATATTAAATTTAGTTAAATTTCTTTTAAAATAATTACATAATTTTATATATTCACGATTGCAAATATCATTTCCATCCGCTAGAGCTCAATGCTAATATGTCAATAAGCATAATTGCATGTCATGTGCAGGGCACGTGGTCCATCACTTGTTGTGGATGAAATATGGATAAGATTCAGAGTTTTAAATATCATACTGTACTAGTTGGTACGGTCGAAATATGCCGTACTGGCCGGTTCTCTAGTACATATTGTAGGGTTATACCTTTTCGTCTAAAATACCGGTCATATCGGACTATACCGATAATTTTAGTTAATATTTCGACCGATATTAGCCTCGTACCGGTAGTATCGGATTTCGACTATTCAAATTTTTTTATTTTATTTTATTTTAATTTATATTAGACTAATTACATATATATATTTATATATTAATTATTATTTTAAAATATAATTTATATATTTTTTATATAAATTATTTTAAAATAATATATAAAATAATATTAATATTAAAATATTTTTTGATTGATATAGAATATTCAAAATTTTGATTAGACATTTTCTTTCATAAAGAAATATCGGTGGTACTCGCGGTTCTCATGGCTCATTAGTACGGTATCTTTTTTGGCCTTGTTAGGAAGTACGGGTCTCGACCATTTCATTTCATGTACTAAGTTGTCTGTAATGAAGTTTTTGTTCAATCTTTCGTGTCCTAATTTCTCTTGAATCCGTGATTTCTCAGATTTACTTGAATGCATAATTGATTTAGGGTCGGTTTGAATTCGTAGGTGATATGAGTTCTTTATTTGAAATTTATTATTATATTTTTTAAAATTTTTATATAAAATATAAATTTTAATATAATTTTTTTAAATTTTTAAATAATAATATTATTAAAAAATAAACGAAATTATCTTAATTCATCTTATTTTTCATTTCAAACCGAATCTTAATAAAAGAAGTAGGTATTTTGATAATATAAAACTTCTTATCAAAGGAACAAAAAACATCGGTGGTACTAGATTACAAAAACCTATGTATAGCCATTGACCACAAGCTGGGTATTTCAGTTCACGACAGTAGAGCTTCACATGATGATAAAGTTATTCACTTTTGTTCACGGTACAGCTAGCTCGCTCGGTCGGATCTTTGACTAGAAAGCAATCTCATTTTTGTAACATGTTTGATGATGTTAGCTGCTTTGGTACTTACCTTTTGTGCAGGATCACCGTACGTACTCCGATCACATTACATATATTATTGTAAATTTATAATATGCTCAAGCCGCCCACTTGTGCATGCCGGGGCTGGCACATTCATATATAAAATAGTTGTGTTTTTTAAGGGGTCATGTTTCCTCAAACGTTTAGCTAATACGTCATTCTCAATATGTTATTTCGGTAAAATTTTGATTTTGATTTTTTTTTATTCTGATTTTTTTAAAAAAAATTAAAAAAAAAACATTAATAATTATTTCTTTGATTATTAAATAAAAAAATTAATAAAATAAAATAAAATATAGCAGATATCAAAAAGATGTGGAACTTGATGGATAAACCATCATTTTTCTTATAAATTTCACCTGAAATATTATTGGCGGGGCCTTTTTCCAGTTTCTTGAATTAACCACCTCGAGTTTGGAGAATAGTAGTTTTTTTTTTTTTTTTTTTTTTAAAGTTTCTGAGATTTTAAATTTTGAGATATTGTGTTATAATTTGGGGTGAACTTTGCTTAATTTTAGTAATTTTGATAAGATGATGATCACACATTTCTAGCAATAAAAAAAATAATATATTAATAATATATATTTTGATTTTGATTTTGATATAAAACATCTCATTTTATCATCAAAATAATAATTACAACTTTTTAAAAAAATATAGCTAGTAATGTCAGGCACCCAAAAGATCTCTGTCCTGATTTTTTTTTTTTTAATTTTTAAATAATACATGAGAAGGAGGTGTGATTGTCTAATAATCCTCCCAAAAGAATTATGGGTCATCTGCTTAAATATTGATGGATGCGTTTGTCACATGTGTTGTTCCTTTTATTTTTCTTATTTTTGAATGATCAGCCACATATGTCGTTCAATCGGCCATTGCAGTCATCTTTTGGTCCTTACTCCTTAAATACGCTGGGGTCCTCCGCATTCCTTAATCCATTACAACAGTAGCATGGCTACTTGGCAACAATGCCTGCAGGCCGGCCGGGCCTCCCACAAAATTATATCAAACTAAAGAAGAAGGAAAGAATTAAAGGAAAAAACAGAACTTTGTAGCCTGAAAATGACAGTTGTGTGGGTCATACTCAGGGCGGAATCACATGCATGCTTGGACCGCTTCCCAAATTAAAAAATAAAAATAAAAATTAATTAATATAGTATATAGAATCATAAATAAATATAATCTTTCTCATGTCTTAAAAATAACATTTATTATATATAATATTATATATCAGGTCTATGTGCACCTACATATATTAAATACTTGTCTAGTGACAAATGCCTAATCAATGAATGAATTTAATCAATTTAATTGTGGACGCGCGAGTTCCATACGATGCAAATCAAATGGTCATAACACTATAAAAAAATAGATAATAATAACTAAATATTTATGATAAAAATCACTATTCACGACTAAAACAGACAATTAATAATTAAAATTAATTATTTACAACCAATAAATAATAACAAATAAACAATATTTTTATTGTAGTGTAAACGATAGTTAGACACGAACACGATCGATCATGATGTGTGCGTGCTGCATACCACATTATTTTAATATATGGAACGTGCCATCCATGCCATTATAGTGGTCGATCGATATTGGTCTTAAACCAAGCTAATTATTTTTTATATATATATATATAGTTAACAACTTAAAAAAAGAATTTGTTTTATTTACATCAAATGACCAGCATTATTGTCATAGCTAGGGTTAAATATTAGGGGAACCAATTATAAGGACTAGTCAGATCTCTCTCTTTCTCTCGATCTCCTTTTTGTTTTTTTATTCAAACTCAAAAGTGTCAATTATTTGGTACTCACGCGTCATGCATACATTCTCTTCTAGACTTCTACTCCAAGATTTCTTTAAAGATGTGTGAATGGTTGGACTAATTTGCTTCAGGATAATACTTTGAATTCGCTTATAATAAATCATAAAAGTAAGTAATATTGGTAAAAGTGGGCCGGGAATATTGAAAAGGCAGCTTATATGTATAGACAACGACGTCCGCAAATCTCCAAATTAAAAACGACTTTCATTAAGTTAAATTTTTTGTTAGTTTTTCATGATCCACTCAAGTGAAGATAAGGATAATTATCGTGCCACGTAGCTAGCTAATATATATGTATATATAATATTATATAGGGTGATTGGGGAGCGGTTGGGTCGCACTCCATCGTCTTTGCAGTCCATCTCTTACATC
The DNA here is from genome assembly GCA_036559045.1 of Platycarya longipes. Taxonomy (NCBI): domain Eukaryota; kingdom Viridiplantae; phylum Streptophyta; class Magnoliopsida; order Fagales; family Juglandaceae; genus Platycarya; species Platycarya longipes. The sequence goes on from CM071789.1 coordinate 48,060,795, forward strand.
TTCTTAAACTCCTATAATTTATATAAAAATACAATAAAAAAATAAAATTTAGAAAACATAATAAAATACAAAAATACAAAAATATAATAAAAATACAAAAATAAAATAAAATGGAAGATGAATTTTTAAGAGAATTCGGCCTCAACCTAGCCCCACTGCCACCGGTGGTGGTGGGCAATACCGCCCAGCCCATCGGGACCGGAGGTACGAGCCTATTTTCTGGTTTAAGGCCACCGGGGGCATACCAGAGGTCGCTGGGACTCGCCGTCGCAGCTTCGCAGGGGTGGGGTCGCCGGCTCCCTTTGATCCTGATGGGCTGGGCGGTGTCGCCCACCACCATCGAAAATGACGGGACTGCAAAGGAGGAAGTTGAGTCGGATTGAACCCCAGGATTCCTATATTATATATACTAGCACATAACCCGCGCAATTGTGCGGACCTAAATTTATGCTAAATATTTTAATTATATAATTTAAGAATAATTATGATATATAGCCTTCCATAATTACATTCATTTTACTACCTTTTGATCACTCTTTTTATTTTTTATTTCTTTTACTTGATAATAAAAGAAGTGACTATTAGTAAAATTATATACATTGTAAGTGGTAAAGTGATGGTAAAGTGGTAGTAAGCCTATCGTTACCTATATTTTAATATACATAATCACTACCTCAACTTGATAAAATATATATTTATCATATTACAATATCGTAACCCTACAATATCAATTAACCCACATAAAGATTAATAAGCTTCATTCATAGATCCACGCAACCTCTTAATACATACAATATGGAAATCCCATCCATCATTAATTTAACTCATTTATGATGAACTCAACTAATCACATAAGTTCACAAATCTCAACTAATACAACAATTGCGATCCTTCACAATTTTTTCAACTAAAGAAATTTCAACACTTTACAAATCACATAACTAACATCTTCATCACAACCACACGCGCACGTTAATATGGAATATTAATCTATCAATCTGTGTTGTTTCTACTTTCTCGAGTTTAATTTGGTATTTAAGTATCCTACTTGTATACAACTTATGAGAATTTACTGATCATCATGTATAAAAAGCAACACATCCACAACAACCAAAAACCTGCATTTATGCTTGAAATATCAAAATCACCAAAAGCTTAGCTATAAAAGGAAGCACTATGCTGAAAATTATATCGGTTCTATAATCAACAATAGCTTTATCGAACTATGTTCTTTATTTTTTAGGGAATTCTGTATTTTGGGAATTTGATAATGTTATCAGAAGATTTGAAAGAGATCAAATAACGGCCTGTCAACAACTCATCATGACAGTCCAATGGCAGATTTTCCGGAGTGTGGTCTTGAAATTCGGAATGAGTTCTTTCAAACCAAAGACTGTTTATAAGGAACCCGAAATTCACGAACCCGAAATTCACTTGTAGACTTGCATAAAGATATTTTTTTTTATGTTCTATTACGAAATTTTTGACTTTGTGCTAGGATACATAGCCCATTGAAGATGCTCTAAGCTCAATCATAAGTTCTGTAAATTCTAGTCTATAAATAAAAAATGAACCCAATCCTTACAAAAGTTAATAATAAGAAAGTTTATTTTTGGTATAAATTCTGTGTGGATCTTACATTTTTCAGTATATACATACATTAATAGAATTATATACAATAGAATTATATACTATAAAATACTTCATGATATACGATAGAATTTCTTTTATTCAGTAGATACAATAAAATTATATGCTATAAAATATCAAGTACCAAGGACAGAGTGCATACCATAGAATCTCACCACCATCGTCGCAAAATGCATAAACAGAATCAAACATCCCCTCAACTTCATTAAGCCCAACTTCATTGAACTCAACTTCTCCATCCATGAGATCATAACCCAAATCAATGATATCATGGGCCATGACTCCAGGCATTACTGTGTTTTGAACAGCCTGAACACCTAAAACCCAGTGGCTTAATAACAATTCAGAGAAACGTAAGAGAAAAAAATCCACGTTGTTTTGTTCTTTCTTCCTAACCAAACAGAAGTAACGTGTTAAATCTTGTTTGAACACTATAGTTGAGACGGGAAAGCAACTATAGTTGTCATTTCTCGTTTTACTGTGACATTGAATCCGTAAGGAAATGCAAAGAACCTGTTTACTTTCCCTGAATAAATAATCCTAAATCAATCCGTCAAAAATTTACTCAACAGGTCGTGTTAAAACGTAAACGATCTACTCATTATTCATCTTAATCAAATTAATCAAAACAGGACACCTGTAAAGATTTTTCGCACGTAAGCCAAACTTAAATTAAACCAATCAATCAAAAGAGATTGAACAATAACAGAGAAAACAATAAAAACAATCCTCATAAGAAAATGAAACAATTTCTTCAAGTGAGCCTAAAAAGACAACATGCATTTCCTCGGCTTTTCAGAATTCTGCTTTAATTTTGTATCCCATCACTTTCTTAGGAAACAAACAATAGTATAGGGCTCCCACAAAAAAGAAAAAAAAAGAGTTAAAATTAAAGGATTATATGAAAAAATTTTACCTTATTAGAGCCGTTGTAGAACACTAATAGTTTGAGCGTATGGTAAAGGTGACCGATCGTGCCGTAACGTAGCCAGCGAAGTAAGACCAGCACGCTGATGAATGTATTTCCTCTAGATTCTTCTAGTCATGACCGTAATTATGGAGGAAGCATTTACCTAATCGTCCTTAAATTGATCATAAACCAAAAAACTTCTCGCTTTTTTCTCTGTGCTTCTATTAGTGCTGGAGATCGAAGGGGCCAGAGAGATGGAGGGGCGCACGAAGGCTTACCTGCATGATGAAGGTAGTTTACAACAGCGACGATGCACGACGGGGAGAAGGGAATTGAGCGATCTGCGAGAGAGAATTCTTGTGGGAGTCAAAAGACGGAGATGAAGATCGAAGATGAATAAAAGTGTATCTTTTTATTGTCGACGATGAATCCCCTGTTGATGTGCAAATTGAAGTAGAGGTTGAAAATGAAACAAATTTTGTATAAATTGCATTGCATCGGACAACTAACATATCTTAAATCGAAATAAATGTGCAGGAAAAGGAAGAATACCTGAGGGGAACAGAGGGCCCAGACTTAGAGTATCAGAGGAGAGAGAGAGAGAGAGAGAGAGAAAGAAAACCCCATCAATGAAATGAAAACAAATCCAATACTGCAAATGACAGACCTGGAGAGAGAAGACGCAAAAATGAAGATGAAAGCAACACAAAACAGAGAAAAGGTTGAAGACGAAGAGAGAAAGAAGTTTGGATTCAGAGAGAGAAGAAAGACCAAAACGGACTAAATGCATGCATAGCTAGAGTCTTGATATAGATAAAATCCCACCGATTGAAATAGATATGACTGGATTCATCTAATAGAAACAACATACATTGATTGACATTTAGGACACGCTCTGTTTTAGGAAACCAAAACTGGGCATTATAGGAACTTCACAATTGCACAAGTTGCTTCTCCTCCACCTGCGTATGCCCATGCAGTATTACACAGTCCAAAGTCCTCCTCTATCGCGTCCTGCCCTCCCCTACACGACGCAACAAACTCCCAAGCCGATGTGCCCCTTCGCTGGTTGCGCGTAGTACAGTTGCATCGAAGCCATTGCATCCTCATTCGAACGCCTCATTGTTTCATGATTCATGCTTAAGTACGTACATCTCCACCATTTCGAAACTCACGAAAAGTATAAGGCGTTACCTGTGACGTCGCTTTGGACAGAGATTCTGTGATGTTTTTGGACGATTTTGAGTCGCTTTGGCTCCGTGATTTCAAGAAGAAAAATGCTATTTGAAAATTGTAGTTACCTTAAAGAAGATGCAACCCTTACCTTTATATGGCGAATTGGCACTCGATTTCTATTTTTGAAACTGGTGCATCGTTTTTTATCAAACCTTGCCCTATTTTTTCTTCCAAGTTTTGACAAAATGGTGTGTCTTCTCATATTCGACTAATTTGCTATAACTATTTAGCCGATAAGTTTATAACTATTATGCTATTCTATGCGGCAATGTCTAAAACAACACACCGATTAACTTTGGATAAGCAGTTTGTTTTCCCTCCTACTTTTATGCTATGGATGACACATAAGCGAGTCAAGATTCCACTTTTATATAATTAGATAGATATGCAGGTTGATGTTTAGTTTTCATGCTAGTCAAACATGTGGATGTAAATTTATAAGAATTTGATTAATATATATTGGTGATTATTATTCTTTGGTTTTTCTTTTAGTTAATGATAGATAATTAGCTAATAATTTGCAATAAAATATAAGTTGGTTAATCCTCATTATCATGATCTTTGGGCAACTAATTCTGCGTGACAAAATATCAGGTCTTTATCTCAGAAATTAATGATATCTCACCATCACCCAGCTGCATGTATGATTCCCTATCTTTTTCAATCCTTTTCAAAACTATTGCACGGAACTAAAGCCAATTAGTAATTAATTGATCCCCTCCTAATTATGCAGAACTACTTACCACTAATTCTGATCCAAAATTATTTAGAATCCAGCGGTTAATTTAAAGATCATAAATAGAGTACTACAACATAAAAGACAACATAACATGGATGGTCGCTTTGAGTTGAATACAAAAGACCGAATATTTTGGCCGTAATCCGATATATATATATATATATTTATATATATGAGAATGTATTTCGAAAAAGGATCGAGATGCTAGCTAGAGAGCCAATAGAGAGTCCATCTTTTGTGTCTACTTAGTGTATTTATTTTTGTTTTTTTTAATTTATTTTTACATCATTTTTTAAACACTCTTAAACATTTTAAAAAAATATTCACAATATTTTTAAATTATATTATCTTAATCATTAAGTTATAAAAAAGGAAAAAAATGGTAAATGAATTCCAAAACGGAACCCTCCAACGGAACAGTTATCATTTTCCTTTCAAATATCAATAATGCTATATATTATGGTGGAATGGGTAAATGTTGCACAAATATTTTAAAAAAGATTGAAATGCGATCTATTATTAAAAGTTAATTTTTTAAAATTTTTTTTTATGTAAAATCTATATTTATTCATTTTTCTTAAAATGATTGTCAACATTTGCGTATTAATTCACAACAGCAAATATTATTTCTCTTTTAAAATAATTGCCCAATATATCTTTTTTTTAGGCAAATTTGAGACTGTTTTTAACATTTTAAACGTACAAGAAGCTGTTAAACTATGCATGCGCTGGAGTCTTGGACCACTTCGATCCAAATCCAATATTAATTCTTACGGTTTCATATATCTTGTTTACCCCCCCCTCTCTCTCTCTCTCTCTCTCTCTCTCTCTCTCTCTCTCTCTCTCTCTCTCTCTCTCTCTCTCTCTCTCGATATATATGAACAGTGGGGAAGAAATGCATGCGTTTCGTTGTCAAACTAGATAATTTTATTTGCTCGAAACTTTAATATTTTTTTAAAAAATAAAATATACTAATTATTAGTTATGCCGAAATAATTAATGTTCAAACAAATTGCAAATTATAAAAAAAAAAGTTCCATTTAATGGGAGGGTGAGTATGACACCTAAGCTTATATGCAATGGTTGATCTCCATCATAAATTAAAACGAGACAATGCATGCTTTTGCTTTCATGATGCGTGTTACGGTGTTGGTATGCAGTTAGAGTAATGCTACATACAGTCGTGGAGTTGCAAATGGCGTGCAGTCACTTTAAAAAAAAAGTTAACTTTTTCACGTGGGTCCCATATATATTTACTTTTTTCTAAAGCGACTGCACGCCGCTTGCAACTCCATGACTGCATCTATCATTTCTCATGCAGTTATCCCTTTGAGAACCAGAGAGACGTTCCACTGTTGGTACCCAGTGATACAGGGTAACAGGATAACAGGATAGATCACCCTATCAATAATATCGATCCCAGAATGCAAGAGAGATTCTGACCTTTCACTACTGCTACGTACTTTAATTTAATTATTTAATCTTGTTATATATATATATATAGTACTGTATATGCCGATAAATTAGCAATGGATTGAAGTTATCTTTTTGCTTAGCGATCGGATTGCCACATCACTACAACATTATTGGCTTTTTGTCGTGACAACTTTTGCCACAATAACCATAAAAAATTGCTGCAAATAAATATTTCTGGCAAAATATCATAGTAGCAGGTTTGTAGATAAAAAAAATGCCAATTTAAATATATTTTTGGCAAAAGTCTAATTTTGCCACAAATATATACTTATTGCGACAACATTGATCACCGCTAATAAGGAAAAAAATTACCAGAAATACCTCTATCAAGAAGTTCATATCACACAAGAAACTCAATTGCCACAATAATATGTTGCCACAAAATGCTTTTTGCATCAAGAATTTTTCTCACTATTTCTTTTATACTACAAATGTTATTTGCCACAATTGGTTATAGGGGCAGCTTATGCCACCACAAAAATGAATCTCCAACAAAGTGATATCGTCAATAGAAGAGGTTAATGACGAATTTGCTTGTTAAAAATACTTTAATTGACAAGTTGTTATTCCTGCATAAAGTCAATTAGACATAATCAAAAAATTATTTGTGACAAAAATTTTGGCCAATAATTCCTCGTCTCTACAAATAATTTTGCCACAATAGATTATTCTTGTAGAAAAAAAATATATGTGGGCACAACATGTTGTCACAAAGTTGTTATTGCTACAAAAAGTCGATTAGACATAATCAAAAAATTATTTGTGACAACAATTTTGGCCAATAATGCCTTGCCTCTACATATAGTTTTGCCACAATAGATTATTCTTGTAAAAAAAAAATATATGTGGCCACAACTTGTTGCCACAAATAGAAACAAAAAATTTTTAAAAAATATTTAGATTAGAATCAATGAAATATATAAATGAGTCTAAAAATAGAAAAAGTATGGCATAATATAAGCCTAAAAGCATAAATATAAAAGTAAGGTTGATCCAAATTAAGTAAAATATTATATAACAATTTCAAACAAACATAATCTAACTGTGCTATCAATTTCATCAACTCAATCTCATCAAAACAACTATGAACTATAAACTAAAATAAACTCATCACAAATATAAACTCATTTTGCAACAAATGTCTGTGTTGGCATTTCTCAACACAAATATAAACAAAATCATTTTGCATGGCAAAACATAGCCTCCAAAATTCAGAAAACAGAGAAGCAATTGCTAAATCGAGACATATTTAATTTCCACATAAAGTAATTAAAGCAGCAGCACTTGGAATAAAGACAAAGGCAACAATGTATTCTTAATAGTCATTATTCTTAATCATCATATTCATCCTGTGCAAAGAAAGCCAAAATCAAGTTTCCTAAAAATGCTCAAAAGTTATATTTGTTAGCCTAATAGCTAAATATAGGTTGTAACTCTGGTTTGCTGCAACTTGTAGTTATGTGATTTGTCATATTGTACTAGATTTCCTTTATTGATGTAGAATTTGATGTGAGAAACATTAGATATTAGCAATGTTAATTAGATTTCAACTATTCATGCACAATAATTTTTTTACAAGTAATCATTTGTGCATATTGGATATGGAAAACATTAGACACTAAATTACCAAATTGAAAAAATTGTATTTATAGAAATGATATATATTTTCTTCCAATTATCATTCTCATTGATAAAAACTAACGGAAAAGTTATCTCATTAGTTGATTCCTTATAAAAATAATTACTTCCTGTTAAATCATTCTTATTGACCAACACATCTATAAGTCTACTATAATACCTCAACAACATTAGATATGTTTATAAAAGCAAAAATCTTGCATTCATGGAAATAGAGTACTTACCTCTGATAATAATGCTTAAATCTTCACCTTTAGATACAAATTTTAGACTAATAACCTATCAAACACAATGTCTAATCAGCCAACAGATTTTCATGACAGGACAACTTCAACAACAACAAAAAATAGAAGAAGATAAGCAAATAATGATTTGATTGAAGAAGGGAGAAAAAAGAAAATTCTCTTGAACTTTTATTTAGCTATCAATAGTTAGTGGCTGGGCAAACCTGATTTGCATTGAAACAGATACATTGATCAAGTTTAGAGGATCAAATATGTTTTGTCCTTAACTTTAATGTTTTGCTGTTTGCTAGTGCTCACGTGGGGGGTGTGGGGGTGTGCGAGAGGGAGCATTTAAGTTTTTTAAGGCTCATCCAACTAAAGGGAGGGAACTTCATTCTCCCAAAACCAAGTTTGTTTCTCTTGTTCAAAGATTCCTTATCACTTGGACGTAGATACTCTAGAACCCGCATATGTTTTTCTTTATTACATCAATAATGCTTTTAGGAAATTAATTGGCTGACATCCTATCTGAAGGCGGAAAGGGATTGCTCTCTGAGACTATTGCAACAAATGAACACAAAGTTCATGTCATTCAATGATATGGAAGATTATTTGCTACGAAAATTAAAACCAGCTCTGAATAATTTACAAGTACAAAAGAAATGGTTCTTACCCTCATAACCTTGCTAGCTATTAGTTATAGGAACCTACTACATACATACAGTTTTCCAAACATTAACCACAACGTCTCACATTTTATGTTCAGCTTATACAAAATACAAGAAATCACAAATACTTAATAGTATAACAGTTTTAAACCCTTTAGTAGACTATATCATCTATATATATATGTATGTATGTATATATGTAATATTTATGAAATACATCACTTTAAACAAATCATGCTAACTATAATGATGATTACCAAAAAACTATAAGAATGACTCATCCTCCCCTTAACATTTTTTGGGACGCCATTGTAGGACTAAAGTTTATCTCCATTATTATATTCAATTCATGTTGTTTTTATGAACTTTGAGGGTTTGTACTCGTGTATATATATATACACATTATATGTATACATAACCTCAAGCACCATGTTCCCTAATAAATTCTACCATAGATGACACTCTTTAAACTTTATTCTAAATTGTATTCATCCATATTAATGAACCATAATTAATACCTTAATAATTATTCCGAATCAATTAAGTAATTTAGTTTTGGAAACATAATTAAAGAAACCTGCTGCATATTTTCAGTTTTGGAAACATTAACCACAACCCTCTATGATTTCAGTTTGATACAAAATACCATCCACCACATTATGCCATTCTTTATAGCAAACATACAAGAATTCAGAATCCCATAACTTGAAGCCTCCATGCATGGTCTCTAGCCTTAGATCAAAATGATGCTATCTATGGTATGTATCCAATGTAGATAGTGTATTAATAAAGTAGGGACAATTTTAATACTATATGCATAGAATAGTTCTAGGCTTATTTTATTTCATTTAACATTACTTGCATTTTCTAGGGTATAAAAGATTCACTACACTCTACAAATACTCAGCAAAAGAACATCAAATAAAGAATTACATACTACTCATGAGGAGGTATGCAGAAAATGTCCAATGTGCATTAGTCCCAAACTGTGCATGTGCTATATGCTTCCCAACTGATTCCAACCAAGCCACATCCTACTTAAGTTGTTCAGCAAAAGTGGAGCATAAATTAAACTATTAACATATAATCCCATAAGGGTTTAAGACGTAGGTGTGATCTCTAATAATAATATGTTCAGGTAAGTTATCAAATTTCGTAAATGATTAAAACTGTTAAAGTATAATCAGAAATGTTAACTCACCAATAGTTAGACACGCAACTAATTAGCATAGGGTGTGCATGATTTCACTATACCCGAACATATGAAGGTAGATTTTTTGCAAGTGCCCGTCAAAATAGACCATAGTTTGATACAAGTTTTTGAAGTAGAGTAATATACACAAAGTTAAAGTCTTTGTTCCCATTAGTGAGCCCGATCATTTTCAGCCTTGAATCTATGTTTTCAGTACATAATAGTTCATAACATAGGAGACAAGACAATTCTCAAACTGAACCATAACTCTCTAAAGTCCAAACTGCCTCTCAAAAATTACCAAAATCAGGAAACCTCAACTAACAAATTACCAAAATCAGTCCATTCACTCAGTAACCAAATGCTTTTAAATTGTGCACAAGGGTAGAACCGAGAGAGGCTGGTCTGATGTGAGTAATACCTTGGAACTGATGTGAAATATGGAAATTAAAAACAGAACAACATGCAAAAATATAAATGGATCAAAATATAGTTTTAGTTATGAAATAACACAAGTTTACCATAAAAACAGAACATGCAGTTTTACCATAAACAAAATCAAACACACATTTTGGAAATGAAATAACACCAACAGGCCCACAATCCACCCCACCAGTCCACAAAATAATTTCTAAACAGAACAGAAACATCTACTAGTTAGTAAATACTGCCATCAACTCAGGGTTCTATTCAAAGAAAAATAAAAAACAAAAAAGCATCAAAGAACTAGTCTATGATACACATCACAGATCAACTACAAGAGCACACACGCAACTCAGGCCAACAGTATTAAATTAGAGTCTCAAATAATGGAGTAATTGATGTATTCATTTTATTAAGTAGTTATTGACCTAAAACACTTGAACAAGCAAGTGTTTTAATTTAAAAAGCTAGATGCTCACCTACTACAATAATTTCGGCCTCTACTGTTCTTGTAATACATCAATAGAATACACTTGAATATCATTGCTGCCTGCCGAACCAAGGTATTCGAAAAAAACACTAACCTAAGAAACTATTGCAATGCTCCAAAACACACCAGTTGTATAAAAAAGACTAAGCATACAAAAAAAAATTGTAAAAAAAGCAAAGAAATGAAAACTCATAAGAAGCATTCACACTAAATTATATTATGTGCTTAAGTATTCTGTCTAAAGACATGATGGAGAGAAGGAAATTTGCAGTGATGACAATGACAAATTACCTCCTTACAATACATGCAAAACATAAATATAAAAGGCCATAAAAAATGGGGGGAAATATGCCATTCACCAAAAGTGAAGTGTGTAGCTGCAAAATTGGGTAGAATACTTAAGCATTTTTGTGTTACAATTTTTGCCACATGTCACAAACATAAACAAAACCATAACAGACAGCCACAAGAAATTATGCCACATGCTCCAAAAAATTTTAATTATATGAATAAGTTTCACCCTATTAATTATGGCATGCATAAATTATGCCACATTTCTTTTAATCAAGTTTACCTAAATCCATCCCTATACTTGCAGCTACAACACATTTTTTTTTTATAACTTTGGTTTTGAATAAGCACCATTTGTGTATTCTATTTACAAAAGAGACAATCAATATCCACACAATTAGGCTGAATATACAAAACAATATAATTTAAGCAAATCATGATAGATTCACAAAATCACAAGTACTCAAGCACTCCAAAAATCCAAACATATAATATGGTCCACACATGCTTAATACATGATCAACTAAGTGCAGCCAAAATAAACAACTCTCCAATACATATAACTCCACAAATATACCAGAAAACCAACAATAATTTTATTGTGTTTGAGTGCTTTATTTATCTTCATCCCTTTAATTTTACTATGCAAGTTAATGTCAAAAGAATCTATTCAAGAAGCCAATATAAATGGTAATTTGCTAGCAAGACAAGCAAACAAGTTCATGGAGTTAGGGGTCTTTCTCTTATTTCTCTAAATATTCTTCTAATCTTTCATGGTATGAATTTTGGTGCATTACAGAAATTATCCACATGAAATGCTTCAAAAAAATCTATAAAACAACTCTAGCAAAGTACTTGGTATAGTAAAATATCCCCAAAAGAATAGTACTCAAGTGCTTTTCCATTTATTTGCCTCCCTTTAACTTTACTGTACAAGTTAACATCAAAGAATCTTAATCAAGAAACCAGTATAAAAGATACCAGCTTTAGAGTATTGTATAAATTATTTGCATGAAATGCTTCAACATGTTAAGGGTCAATAATCATCTTACGGGCATCAATTAATGCCCTTGGCGCTTCATTGGCTTATTCCCTTGCCTCCTCCACATGACCCGCATTTGGTGGTTGAGTTGAATCATTTGCTGCTTCACGCTCTTATGTATCTCCTGCATCACTCAGTTGAGGAGGCCCATTATGACGTCTTGGCCCCCACCTAGATGGCGCAACATGGCCACTGCGTCCACCTCGTCCATTGCATCCTCCTCTAACCCACCTCACCATGGTCAATATGAGTTGGAGTTGTGCTATTAAATTTCATATAAAAGGGTTATTAATTTCAGTTATATATATGTATATATATAGATGGTAATAATTGATGTGTATCACCCACACCTATGTTATCTTATGTGTGATGCACGAATATGTTACCACCATGAATGCCCATGCATGTCTACTCAACATGTTGAATTCCAACTAACTACAAATAGCCACACTAATAAGAAACAATGCAACTTATTGCACAAATCCACCCTCAAAAAAAGTTATTCACTACCATATATCATAATCATGTTTGCAAGCAGTCTAGACATCCCACCAATCATCAGTTGTGTTTAGACAATGCTCAAAAACTGAATTGGGTTCCATAGCTAATTTTGTTTCCAAATAGTTAACTAGAAAAGAGTATAAAGGTATTTATACACTATCTATAATAAGTAGATAGATTAAAACTAGACTGCAACTCAAATCCCATACGAAGCATACAAACCCTAGTTGCTAACCCTAGGTGACATATATGTTTATTGATACAATGCCCACTTGTGCAATGCCAAGTTACATCTCAATAATCACTAAACAGATATATAGTAGTTTCTAGGTACTACACAGTTGAATCCTTCCCGAACCTCATCATTGAATGTATTACATGCGTTGATATATTTTACCACTCAATCAAATAGAATAACAACAAGGCAAAGATTTGGCTAGTAGATTATCATGATATATATCTCATTTGGCTAGACAAAGACAAGTTCGTTCAAGCAAATAAAATGGTGGACAGTTTATCTTGGCTTATTTGTTTTGTTTCATTGATTAAAATTCTATTTCATAAAGGAAAAACAAATAATTCAAGGATGATAAGAAAATTCAACTCTAGTGTCTAAGAAGCATGATAAGAGATCTGTGGAATTTAAAGATGTTGCATATTAACAAATTGAAGCTTATGACCTAGAAATTGTCTCTGACCCAGCCAATTTTCTCTCTTTTCACTCAGAACTTTGATAATCAAGTCCACCCCACCTTTCAGAATTATCCACTAAACACATTTTCATTTGCTGCAAAGGCATGCAAAAGCTGGACATTTACTTATCCGACATTCAGTTGGAAAAAAACAAAACGCAACTGTCAAGGCCATATGCATATATGTTAAATAACAATATTTCTTATTGGTTACATTGGAAATTTCTTATTGGTTAACCAACAATCAGTTACATTGCTAATTTCTTATTGCTTGACTACAATGAATGTGTACACATATAACATTTTGATAGAGAGCATTTTTTGAAGTCAACATTAACGAATATACCAACCACATAATTTTCTGCATATACCAACCACTTAAAAATTACGATTTTGCTGTAGCTATAGGGAATAAATTATGTGTTCTGCAGCTACTATACATTCCAAACAGTTGAATAGAAATAGACTATAAAGGCATTAATACTCTATCTATAATAATTAGATAGATTAAAACTATTATCTTCAACTCAGATTCCAGCTAAAGCATGCAAACCCTATTTGCTAATAATGCCCTAGAACACCTCAGTATCACTAAACAGATATATAATAGTTATTGCATTTTGTAGTGCATTATAGAAATAGCAAAAAACAAGATATCATTATAATAAATGGAGACTTACACATCAGTCTGTCATCATGAGTTCAAGTAGAGCAGGCTTTGGTATTGTTACATCCACATTTGAAACCTACATATATTTAAGAATTTTGTTTTAGGAACAAATTATGTGTACAGTTTGCAAATACTGTATGGCAACAAGTTGGGCTCAAGTACACGTCAGCCACCCATCCATACATAATGTCAAAGCACCAGCTCATAATTAAATAAAATGACAAGGAGTGAAATGGACAACAACTATAAAAAATGAGTGCAACATTATAACAGAAAATGACTACCCAAGTGAAAAAAGCAAAAACAAAAAGCAAAAAAAAAAAGAAAAAAAAATCTGGAATAGCATTCCAAACTTACGTTAATAAAGTGCATATGCTTGACATATATAAGATAACAAGTGGTCTATAGAATCCATAATCTATCAATCATTGCAAGTGAAAAAACGTAAAGGAAAAGAGAAATGGAAAAGCAAGATTGATATTCCCACTAATTGTATTCTTTTTAGGGATCACTAGGTTTTAAATGAATCATTGTTTAGAACCAACCCACGAGAATAAACAGTCACAAAACATATTTCCATCAATGGTTTCAAATAGATGAATAGATCTTATAAGAGTGAGCAAGAATCTCCAATAATAATATATAATTGGTACAAAAAAAAATACACAGATACACATAGATCCACATAGATACAAAAAAAAAAAATACACCAATGCTTTTTACTAAAAAAAAAAATATATATAATACACATAGATCCACCCAGATTCTCCCATTCCCTCTCTATATCCCTATGTATGATTGCAATGCTCAATTTTATCCAAGCCCTTGTCATCTCTCATAAAGAAAGCATTGGTGTCAGGGTTGTAATCACGTTGACCTGTATATTGGTTGTCCAGGCATCTATCAAGATATCTATATGTTGAAATGAGCTTGACTAAAATTTAAGAAAGCTAGAACTAGGTAGAGCTTGACTTAGTATACAAGCAAGCCAAGCTTCGCATCGAGCCAATTACTAAGCCATCAAATATACCAAAAAATAACAAAAAATAATCAAAGCAGTTACAATGTACAAAGCTTCACCATTTAAGCATATGAAACACAATCGAAAGCAGAAAGCACAACAAACTCTTTGATATCACTCACACAAATCATACACAATAAGGCATTTTGCGTGAGAAAGGAAACCAAAGATAGATCGGTAAGTAAGAGGATTCATAGTGGGCTTTCCAAACCCACTAGTTAGCTATACTTAGTCAACTTGAATCCTTAAAAAACATCATTTAATGAACTAATAATGCGGAAGATGGTCCCTATGTGTTTAGCAAAAAATGAAACAACTTCCAAAGATCATGAGCAGATGATAGAAGAGTTTAAAATTATGGCTTTTATATATATATATATTCTAGTCCTTTTAGCTACTGCCATATATTTTTATTGCAACAAATTTCATAGATTTTCTTCTAATTTTTCTATTTCCAATCATGTATTTTTCTTGTATCTGTCTCTTGTATATGCATGCCTTTCACGTTTTCTAAAAAATAAAACTTTCTATTATTTAAGAAAAAAAATTCTCATTTGTACTTTCACATATAATTTGGTTGAATTAATACTTGAAGTTAGTTTGGGAAGGACATGGTTTCGGAGGAGGAGTTGCTGTTAAAAACTGGAGCAGATATGGTCCAAAAGCCAAACAAAATCTCAGGCCATTTCTTAATTTTGTTTGTTTAGTGCAAGTTTGATTTTTGCATTTACATTCTTTATCAAAAAGCTTGCTTATCGTAGACTAGCTTCATGTTTGGTACCCAGAGACCCGTCTTTATTCTCTTCTTGTTTTATGGCATCTCATATGTACAGAGAGCGAAGACCAATTTGAGAGAGACCCATTTTTTATTGGGTTTTGCAATTATGTTTTTGCAGTTATTAGAGCATTACCAATGATCTTGCTAAAGTTAAGTTCAAATTGAAGTCTAACTGTGCTCTTTTGGCTATAATCCATGTGGTTTAGCTAAAGAGTCTATATTGGTCTAACTAAATCAAAGTCTAAATAATAATATAATATTATATATTTTAATATAATTTTTGTCTATTTTGCAAATACTCTTAAAATATTAAATATTAATTAATGTAAACAATATTTATTTTTTTAATTTTGCAAATACACATAACATATTAAAAATATTAAATATTTTTTTAATAATATAATATTATCTATTTTAATATCATCCTCACAGTTACTGATATTCTCCTACACTTAGAACCAAAAAAAAAAGAACAAAAAAAACTTCACAACACAAATATGTTGTGTTCCTGCCGAGCTTCTCATTGAAGACCTAACACATCCATGATATCATTTATAGTTTTCAATATCATTCTCTACTGTAATTTGGAAAATTATTGTATAGTTTACATAACCCAAGAACATCACCAAACTATCATCTGCCAACCCAACATTTTGCCAATCACATACACAAACATGACAATCACATACAAAAAATCATGGGGTTGAAGGAATCTATCTGGACAAAATTTGATTCCATAACCTCTCATATTCATGAACAAAGGTTGGAATTACGAAAGAATACATACATAAAAATCTGTACAATCTTCTGCATAAAAGCAAGACATGGAATCCAAGTGTGTCGATATTTTATGAAATCTTGAGCAAACATCATACTGTAAATAACCAATACCAACGTTCTATATTGTGTGACCGATTAACTCAAAATAATAGCTAATTCAGTCCATAAAGATACCACAAAAGCCTATGAGATTACCAAAACAAATTTTAAAACAAATTTGGAGAGTCCACAAAACTACCACAATGATACTAACAAATCCAGTCCATAAACTAACACAAAATAATAGTCCATAAACTACCAATCCATGAAATAATCCTAAAAGCAGCCTGTAATGCAGAATAATAGTCCATAAAAATACAACATTCAGTCCATAAAAATAAGAAGCAGAATACAGAATAATATCCATACAATCATAGCATTCAGTCCATAAAATTAGTGACCAGGATGTAGAATAATATCCATAAAAATCCAGTCCATAAAACAACCCAGAATAATGTCCAGTCCAACAAACCAGCATGCTTCAATTCAGGAAATGAAACTTGGGCGATAAAACAGTCCATAATTCTGTGTCCAATAGACATTTGCATATTGTTTGCTTGGACTACAACACTAGGCATTTGCGTTAGGGGGCCGGCGCACACCTTGACTCAATACATAGAAATGTGTATTATGCATTCGAAGCATACCCACTTACAAAAACAGGGCACACCCACTTAAAAGCTGAGCACACATTAAGAATTTTTTTTTTCGCAAGTTCAGTCATAACTTTTATGCACATTAATATAGTTCTAGAGGAACTTAGTATTAGGCTCTCAGAAATCTGTAATGTCAATGCATTGTTAAACTTGAACTTCTAACAAAAACATTACCTGCAAAATCAACTGCTTCTGAAGACATGAAAACAATTAAAATTTAAAAATTAGTAAATCTATGTACTTTGTTCTCTCTAAACAAGTAGGAGTGCGCATATCCATAACTATGTCCATGGTTTATTCAACAAGATTATTGTCTCAAACTATCTAAAACAGAATCAAATCAAGCATATCTGAAAGTGCATTGGCATGATATCCATAAATCTTGAACAAACAACATATCCACAAATTTCCTAAAACCAAAAGTAGGATATCCATTCACTTAGGCAACAATCATATAAGCTAAAGTTCCAAACATGGCACCACTAAGAAGAAAACGAGCAAGAAAATCACCAGGTCCACTTCTACTATCGTTGCTGCATATACCTATGACAGAACATAAAAAGAAGGCTGATAAATTATTAGCAATTTCAATTACTAGTTCTGTACCACTTGTTTTATATTTCTTTTTTAATCTAATTAAGTCTTAAAATCCACCTTACACCAAAAATACTTTGGTTAATTGGCCCTCATCTTACACAACTTTCACTCTATGCAAATCAATCTAAAGAAATCAAGAAATCTATTATCTGTGAAATACCAGAGTACAAACAAGAATTTGCCGACAAGTATATGAATGTGCAGCGACTATAGGACGAAAATACTTGAACAAGCAAGTAGAACCCAACAATCTCATCCACAGGGCAATAATAGGGGAATGGGTGATAAAAATGCGACAACAACCATGACTGCAAAACGAAGTGGTCGAGAACAAATTTGTTCCAATTAAAGAATAACGAACCTCCTACTCCTATCAAATTGAGGACTTTTCTCAGTCACTATGGGGCAAAGATCATGCACTAGGTTTTATTGCTGCAACAAGAAAAATGACTTAGTAAAAAAACCGAAAACAAGGAAGCATAAATAAGCAAGAGAAACTTGTTCTTACTCGGATTGATGAACTAAAACCCTGATTGATTAGAGGAGTGTGCCGCAAATGCCTGAAATCGAAGGTGCGACTGATGTAGTGGCTGCGAATCGCCCTCGTGCGTTGCCTCCTTTCAAACAACAATCCAACCCGTGGGCTGCTGGTTCGCAAACCAGAAACGGGAGTGATCGATTTGCGGTCGATGTCTGAGAACCCAGTGAGAAACCAGCAACAATCTTTGTGGTTTGCGAAACCAGCAAACCAGTGAGAAACCAGCAACAACCCCTAGGCCCTAGTCAATTTTTCCCAAATGAGTCTAATAGGGCGCAAACAAAAGGGCCAATTAGTAATCTTAAGGGTTGCAAAATAAGTGTGGTATTTATATACCACACTTATAATGACGAAAATCACTTGTCACACAAATATATTTTTATTAATACAAGTGAATTATTAATTGCGGCAAAAGAATAACGTTGCAATACATGGATATCTTTATCAAAAATGGCTTTAAACCACGTTATTATTTGTGGCCAGCGTTTTTTGCAAATAAAAATAAATATTATTGACTCCACTCTTGGCCACATAAATATGGTAGATAAAAGTGACTTATTGTGACAAGTTTTTGACCGCGGCTAAAAAATTTGTGGCAAATGGTGAAAAATGTTGTAGTGCACATTCAATTACGGCCCTACAATTAGGAAGAGCCATATCCATATATATATAGTTCTAGCTCTATGTAGTCCCCACATGATCCATGTCAATATTAATTGAGTAATCCAACATAAAATTATAGAGTGCGCAAGTAATGCACAGTTATTTTGAAAATTAGTAAAATTCACTATTAAATAATTAAATAATTTTTTCATGTAAATTCAGTATTTATTCAACTTTTTCAAAGAAATTTCGTAACACTTACACATTCTATAATTGCAAATATCATTTCTCATATTGATTTGTGCTCAAACTTTCATGTAAATGATTAGTGCTTGTGGGATTTTAGGAGTGCACCTCGTAGCGAGGGTGCCCCCTTCCCACGCCCCATCCTCGGCATGGAGGGTGGTCTACCTCCCCAAATCCAATCTTAGGATGGGGTCCCCCTTCGCATAACATGGGCAGATTGGCCCATTGATTATGTTTGTCTTCCACTACCCACTCACGCGAGGAAACATCAAAAAATTAAAAAACAACAACAAAAATTCAAAATAATGATATATGAGAGAGAGAGAGAGAGAAAGAGAAATACCTCAATGAAGAAGAGACTCGAGAGAGATTGAGTGGGGTGGAGGGCAATGAGAGTTGTTGCCTATCGGCAAGAAGGGAGAACGAAAGAGATAGAGAAAGGGAAATAAAGACTTGATAAAGGGATGGAGAAACTAAGAAGGATTAGATTTAATATGAAAGCTAATCTTTAATGATGTCGTTTGCGATGTTTATTTGAAAAAATAAATAAAACATAAGCTAAAACAAAGTTATTTTATTAATGAATTTATATATATTTATATTTATATATAATTATAATTATTTTAGGTTGGGCTGTGAGGTGGGCCATAATACAAGAGGGCCAAAGTCATTCTGCCTCTGCATGCCCCACTACCTTTCACAGAAGTGAGCGTGACACCCCACATCCGCATCGAACAAGGTAGACCACGTTGATTAAGCAGGGTGGGGCAATGGATGAGGTGCGGTGCTAGCCAGCCACCCCTACATGCAATTGTCTTATTTGCAATATTGTTAGTATTAAATAACCTCGCTAAACAAAGATATGATGACAAATGACTAAGGTTTTTGAAATTTCTTCTAATCTAGTTAAAAAAATTGACCTATATTTCTTGCTCAAGTGAAAAAAATACATTTTATTTCAATGAAATGACACATGATTTTATTTTAATGAAATGCAATATTTTATAGTTAAGACTTTTAAAAATTATCTGATTGACATGAGACATTTATCATATTTATAAAGAGAAAACCTTCAAGCATGTATCACTTATGAAGGCCAAATAACAGAGGCCAATTTTGCTTAGCCACATATGCGTTTTCTTGAGACACATATGTGAAAGGATGAGGTGCAATGCAGGTGATTGAAATCGAAATCAACCCCACCCCTCCCACATTCCCCTTTCTCTGCTCATTCTCCTCATCAAACAAAATCAAGAAAAAGAAAAAGATTCTAGTCTCCAAATCGAGCTTTCACGAACCAAACCAAATAGAGAAACTAATTAACATCAGGAAATACACAAAAGAAATACCTTAGAAAATAGAGCAAACCAATAAAAATAGAACCCTTAGAATCTCTCCCCTTTTGTCTATTTTCTTTGCCCAATTTTCTTTGTGACCAAACAAAAGAATGGCATCAAGAATCCAAATACAAAGGAAATTTAGAGAGAAAAGAAGAACCAAACCTTAAAAAATGTTCAAGGATTCGACTCCTTAATTCCCAAGAATTATAATTTCCCATTTCTCATTTATTTTTGCTTGGATTTTTCTTAAATTGGGCCATTTTCCTTTTCTTTCTCCAGTACTACTCTTACTTTCCGAGTTTGAATACGAGTAAATACATAATCTTTGTTTGAAGAAAGACTCGAATGCTGATTTAATGGGTTAAACTCACTATCTCCCTCCTCGTCTTCGTCCTCGCCAAAGATTGAGTGTTGATTTATTGCTTTCGAAGAGGGTTTCATGATCTCTATTCTGGTTCGACAGTTTCAGGTTCACTTCAAACCTGTCTAAGCATGTTTGTTGGTCTTGTTCTAATCTTCAGGTTCATTTGGTTGCTGTTTGGGAAAATTTTCTTGCCATCTGTGCTTCGTTTTGGTTATCGGTAATCAAGCTCATTTCCAATCATTGCTACATGAAGGAAGTCGCAGGATCTTGGAGAGAGAAACTGAAATGTTAGTTTTGACAAAATAATTTGTTATTAGAGCATCCACATTGGTCTCATCAAATAAATCATTAAAATTTAATGAGAAGTACAAATTTAATGAGATGCATATACCATACTCATCATAACTTTACATTTGATTCATCATTAGACTCATCAAAATAATAATATAATAATATTTTTTTAAAAAAGAATAATTTTAAATTTTCTCCACTATTTTAAACAAATGAAGGAAAGATGTAGGAGAAATAAAATATATTAAACAAATGAGTTGAATGGTGAATAATAACCCTTCAAATTTGAAGGGTTTGGTTACTTTTACTGTAACTCATAGTTTAAGAAATAGAGTTTGATGAGACTAATGTAGAGTAACTTTTAACATAAATCATCAAATTTGTATTTGATGATTGATTTGATGAGATCAATGAGGATGCTCTTATATGCTGCAACCAAATTATTGAGAAGAAGCATAAATGATAGAATGTTATTGGCCTTCGTTAATCACCTCTTGTAGGTGACACCGGCCCAAGGGATTCCCATTTATAAATACATTGGCAAAATTTTATGGGCTACTCCTAAGCTATTGGGCCGCTTGAGGAGGTCCCAAAGGGAGTGTTGCAAAGGGTCGAGCTGAAATGGGATGCTCTGATTTTTGGGCCCGTCCTGATCTTACGTGGGCCTGACAATTTTATTGGGCTTCTTTTTCTCTTTTCTGGGGGTTTACTATAATAATGCCATGTCAGTGGGGCCTTCCGGGTGTGTGTTGCGGTTTCTACAATTCTATTGGAGTGAGTGGGTTCTAAAACCAACGGCCCAGCTTTCCCACGCACATGGCTTTGAAGGAGGGTCCAAAAGCCCCAAATGTTCACCTGTCAATACTGCTTTTTACTGGAGACGTAAGTTTATTTAAACGTTGAGATTAGGTGAATTGAGTAAAATTAAATAAAATAAAATGTTAAAATATTATAAGTATTTTAATATTTGAAAAAATAAAATTATTTATTATATTTATATATAAATTTTAAAAAATATATAATAATTAAAAAAAAATTATAATAATAAAATATATTGAGAAAATTAGGGCTTTTTTTTTTTAATTTAAATTTTTATTTTTATCTGAAAACGGCAAACAGGGCCTTATTTTTCCCGGATCATGTTAGATACAGTCCAATGGATTTTTTTGCAGTCCAAGTACAAGAACAGATAAAATCATCCCCATATTATCATGAAATTGACCAAGTCATTATTCTGTAATCTAATTTTTCTTCCAAAATCTGAAACAGAGTTCTCCCCCGTCCCTCATCATCTCTCACATTTGGGGCCCTCACCATCGACAACTCCTCGGACGGGACAAGCTCCTCCATCTGGGTTCTCCACCATCGTCGGAAATCTTCTCCACCAACATCCTCCACCATCAGCACTTACAAGTATTCTTCCTAATACCAAAAAAATGTTTATTTTAAAGCAATATATGATGACTTCAACTCTTAAAAATGGCTGATTTTCTGGAATATTTTGTAGGGAAAGAAAGATTTCTGGGTTTAAAATTTTGGGTTTAAACCACAAATAATTTTCCAGAGAAGCAGCAAAAAAATAACAATTACAAGATATGCGATTGAACGTCCCGTTTAGTAGCTAATTCAACAACAAGAAGAAGACGGTCATTTCCGAAGAAGACACAGAGAAGAAGTGCACAGAGAAGAAGAAGAAGAAGAAGAAGTGCACAGAACATGAAATGCGCTTAAACGTCCCATTTTATTTATAAATGAAACGGACACGTTTTGATTCGGCCTGCATTGCAGTCCACGGATGTGGACTGCAAGAAGAATTATCCATTTTCCCCACCCAATACACTTTCGCGTAGCATTAGCATACCGCGCAAAACTTCCTTCATCCTTTCTTCCCCTCGTTGCTCATCTTCGAGCACCAGCTGGTTCTTCTTCTACTTGTTCCAAAAGCGTTCTAAAACCCTTCATAAATTCCCAATATTTTTCTGTAAAGTACATTGTGATAACCTTGTAGCAACACTCGCATCATGAGCCACTATGACAGTCGCTCCGGCGACCCCACTTCGTACCGCGACCGCAGAAGGTAAATCTTAATCACCCCCACCGCCACCCCCCCACAAAATCTCTTTCGCTCATATATATACACAATGCGTATATGTTTGTGTGTTTCCCAGATAAATTTACATGTGGGTTTCGTTCAATTATCTGTAATTTCCTCTAATTTCATTTTTACGTAAAGTTTAAGGTTTGCCCAATTAGTATGAATGTCTCTCCCTTTCCCTCTTCTCTATTGGGTAGGTTTAGTTGTTACTTTGCATACAATCCGCACTTGCGGGCTTGCTTTATGTACATTAAACTTCTTTTAATTGGGTTTTGTTGTTCTTGTTGGGGATTTCTGGTTCTTGTGTGTCTCTCCCAATTACGCTCACAATTAAAAATATATATATATATTTTTTAAACTTAATATCTACCTGAGTTATTCTGAATGGTGTATACTCAATGCCACATTATCAAGTGCTAGGTTGGTGAAAATTTAAATTTTCTACTGTTTCGGTGTTTGCACTCTCCGTCTATCTCTCACCATCTATGAACTCCCAAGTTAACTCTCGCACTCTCTTCAAGATATGTGAATTAGCTTTAGATAATGAGCAACCCTGATCATAAACTGCTTAGTTTTGTTTGAATTACATTCAATTTTGTAATATGATATATGAATGTATTTGTTCTGCTTCCCATTATCAGGCACTGATTACTTTACTGCAAATTCATTTTGTGAAGTTCGGATTTTATTCGAGCTTCAAGGAGCCAACACTGACTGATTTTGATATGAATTTAATGGATATTAATTTTCTGTGATTTTTGTGTTGTTTAGCAATTCGGGGTTCGGTGGGTCTATGGGGTTCAGTGGCTCAGTTCATTCCTCATCAAGCAGGAATAATTATGAAGGTGCTGAGTCACTGAGGAAGTTGGATTTGGATGGGTTGACTCCTTTTGAGAAGAACTTCTATGTTGAGTCGTCATCAGTGACAGCAATGTCGGACAGGGAGGTTGATGAGTATCAATGACAAAGGGAAGTTACAATTGAAGGCTGTGATGTTCCAAGGCCTGTAACGAGTTTTCGTGATGTTGGGTTCCCAGGTAACTTATCTTGGGAGAAAAATTGGCTCTGTTCATTGTTTGGGGTTTTGTACATGTTTCATTGACCATTTTAAAATAACCAAAAAGAAAAGGCCTATGATTTAAAAAAAAAATCATATATTAATGTGTGTGTGTGTGTGTGTGTGTGTGTGTGTATATCTTGTAACTGCCTTGCACTTCTGTGAACTGGTTGCCGTTGGAATAGATGCACTGCTAAATCTATTATTGAATGTAACCCCAATGTCATCCCAAGAAAGAGAACCACTAAAGTTGTAGTAACTGAATGTTACGCCCTCTTATAAAATATTTTTTTCACATTGAAATTTAGGCATGTTTGGACACTAGGAGTATCTTAGAATTTTGTGAATAATAGTAAAATAATTTGAATGAAGATGTTTTATTGGGTTTTGTAGAAGAAGAAAAAAAGTTGATTAAAAATATTAAAAGTTAAAAAATTATTTAAATAGAGTTGTCTAATATTATTTTTATTTTGAAGTTTGTAAAGGTTGTATTGATTTTTGTGTTTGAATAATGATTAGAAGAAAAAATTGAAAAATGTTTTGTGTTTGAGTAATGTTTGGTAATGAAATTTTGAGAAATTTTGAGAATTCTCATAGTGTCCAAACATGCCCTTAGTTAACTTACCTCAACTTGCAAGCTTTTTATCATGAGTTTTGCTATTCATCATCCCTACACACCACATTTATTTTTATTTATTTAATGTTTTGGATTTTTTGAATTTTGTTTTATTCTTCTTAAACTAATTAAACTCTTTTATTTGTCATCTATATACCACACATTTGGTAAGAGAAAAAAATAATGAAAATGAAAAAAAGTGTGGTGTATGGTGTGTGGAGATGATTAATAGAAATTGACTTTTATCTTTGGATGATGGGATAATTTTTTTGAAAGATTTTTCTCATTAAGATGCACCTTTTTTACAACAGATTATGTTATGCAAGAGATTATGAGAGCTGGCTTTGTAGAACCTACTGCTATTCATGCTCAAGGATGGCCAATGGCTCTGAAAGGTCGTGATCTCATTGGTATTGCTGAAACAGGGTCAGGAAAGACGCTTGCCTACCTGTTGCCTGCCATTGTCCATGTTAATGCCCAGCCAATTCTAGGTAAGGATGTAACAGTTTGGTTGACTGAATCTTTCTATATGACATTTGTGTGCCTCTGTTTGTACTTGGTCAATCCTTGAGAATTATGTAATTTCCATCATATTCTGTCAGCTCCTGGAGATGGCCCAATTGTGTTGGTATTAGCTCCAACCCTTGAACTTGCAGTCCAAATACAAAATGAAGCTACAAAATTTGGTGCATTATCAAAGATTAAAAACACTTGCATATATGGGTGTTCCAAAGGGACCTCAAGTACGTGATCTCCAGAAAGGTAGGCTATCGATTGAGTTCTAGTTGACTTATTTATTCCTAAATATTGATTTCTCTGAACTAGGGCCAACTTGTGATAGATGGTTATCATGTGGGATGACTTAGCTATTAATTATTACTTTCATGTACAAGTTTTTTCTTTATTGTAGTTGCTTACTCCTCTTATTGTTGCTAATGTGAACTTTATTCTTTGTTCTGGATTAGGTGTTGAAATTGTTATTGCTACACCAGGGAGGTTGATAGATATGTTGGAATCACATCATACAAACTTGCGAAGGGTTATGTATCTTGTGTTGGATGAGGCAGACCGGATGCTAGACATGGGATTTGAGCCTCAAATCTGAAAAGTTGTTTCTCAGGTTTGCTCCATTCTATTTGAAATTTATGTGATTACTTTCGCGTAAAACAATTTATATAGTTGATTGTTCCCCTAACCCTCATCTCTCCTCTCTTCTTTTGCGTTCTTTGTATCTTTTGGTTTGTATTATGGTTTATATCTTACTGTAACAGACTATCTGTTGTCTTAATTAGCTTTTGGCTTAAATAAAGCCTTTTGGTTTAGAATCTGCATTGTTGACTTTTGGCATTTTAGTGTGGATCTCGCTTCTCTTGCCTCTCATTTCTCTCCTCCCCTTGCCATCCTCAACCCCCTCGCTCTTCTCTTCTCGTCCCTTTCCTTTCATGCCTCAGTGGTCTCACGATTCACCATCCTCTCTTCTCTGTCCTTTTTCTTCTCGTCTTCTTCTCCTCCTCCTCTCAGCCCAGCTTCTCTCTTGTTTTCGTGGGTCACGACCAAGCTGCAGTCTATGACAATTAGGGGTGTTCAAGCGGGTTCTGGGCTGGAAATTCGGGTCAACCCGGCCCGGAACCAAATAGTTAAAAACGGTTTGGACTCCAACCCGGATTCACCCGGGTTGAAATCCGGGTTGGACTTGAAAATCCGGTTTCTGGATTTCAAGCCGTTTTTTTTTTTTTTAAAAAAAATTTATAAAACCGGTATTATTACTTTTTTCTGAGAAATTTGTTCTGAAAATATTTATAAAAAAACTTTTATTTTATTATCAACAAATTTCTCAACAAAAAATGTAATAATTCAAACTAAAAAAAAAAAGGTTTAAAATCCGGAAACCGGATTTTCGGGTCCAACCCGAATTTCAATCCGGGTGAATCCGGGTTGGAGTCCAAACCGCTTTTAATATGGGTTCCGGATCTAGTTTAATATGGGTTGAAAACTGGAACCGGGTATCCGGATATCCGGGTTCCGAACTGGACCGGAAAAAAAACCAGCCCGGATGAACACCCCTAACGACGATAAGACCATGGTCGCCACAGTGGATCTGTAAATTAAAGGCGCACGACTGTGATGCAGATGGTCACCTGCCTAGGTGGGGATGGGTGGCTAACCGCCCTTATAGGGCAGGTAGCACCCCTATAAGTAATGATATTAGGGATATATTCCTGTCTATCTAGAAAGTTATTGGCTTTAGAGACTAAAGATGCCAACCTTTAGTTACATGTATATATCCAAACTTGTTACTTGTGGATAAAGCTGAATGATATTTTTACTTGTATACGCTTTTAACCAAAGTACATAAAAGCCGCCTGCTTTTGTACCTTGTGACTTTTTGTTTGAGCATCAACGAAGAAAATTCATGAATTAAATGCGAAAGCAAGAATGGAGTTCGGTTTGGTGGATGGGGCTGGTGGCCATGAATACCATGAATAAAACACTGTTATTGTTTTGTATAGCATCTTGTAAACCAATTGTTCAATCTGGAGAATTTCTTTAAGGTATATGGCATTGCTGGTTCAATTGAATCTGTTGAAAAAGAAGGATATGAATATGATGCAGTTGCTTTCAAAGATCCCAGTTTTGGTTGATGATGATATGGCGATTAGAGATTTCAAATATCAATGGTAATGCAACACGCCATTTCCTTCATGTCTAATGTTCTGTTTTATGCAGATTTGCCTAGATCGTCAAACTCTGTACTGGAGTGCTACCTGGCCTAAGGAGGTTGAACGACTAGCTAGCTAGTTCCTTTACAAGCCATACAAAGTAAAGTCTCCTCAATGAATTTTGTTACCATGGTGGGATATCTTGTTAGAAGGTTTTTTTCTGCAGTTCAATTTTTAATCTGTTCTTTTAATATATGAAATTGCCAATCATGATATATCATTTTACCCTGTTTTTGAGGCTGCTTGATTTTGTTGCTTTGCTTTCTCCCCGCCTTTTTTTTTGTCCAAAATTATCATAAAGGACAAAATAATTTGGTTTGTAATTAATTGATAGACTTCTGCAGGGACATATGTGTCTGTGGATAAATGTTCTGCATTGAACGCTGGGCCGTTCATTGAAGATAAAAGTACATCGAACCCATATAAAGTTTTACCATGAGTGATTATTCAATCAGTTCTCTCTTGGACTCTCTTGGACTTTGTGTAGGTGATAATAGGCTCTCCAGATTTGAAAGCTAATTATGCCACTCGCCAGCATGTGGACATTGTTTCTGAGAATCAGAAATATAACAAGTAGGCCATATTGCTTTATATTCTTTTACATTCCAATATTTTGAAGCCTTGTTCATTTCTTATTTAAAAAAAATATATATTTTCGAGTCTTATTATATGATTTGATGCATTCATCTTACTGATGAGCTTAATTTCAAGATTGGTAAAGTTGCTAGAGGATATAATGGATGGCAGTTGGATACTGATCTTCATGGATACCAAAAAAGGATGTGATCAGATCACTCAACAGCTTCGCATGGATGTTTGGCCAGCCCTCTCAATTCATGGAGATAAAAGTCAAGCAGAAAGGGATTGGGTCCTCTCAGAGTTTGAAGCTGGCAAGAGTCCTATAATGACTGCAACAGATGTTGCAGATTGTGGTTTAGGTATAAAGATGAAAACTAATAAACTATTAATGCTTCTTCAATGACTTTGTAGAAATTCATTTACAATTAACAGCATTCAACATCAACTCGTTTTGGAAACAAACCGTTGACTTCATCTTCTTGTCACCTACCCCTGTTTAAGTATTCTTTTTCAATTCTATTGGGTTTATGGTCCTAATCTACCCATAAATCCCCTCCCCTGTGAAATGCCCCAATAAAAGGGGTGGTTTTATTGATTTTCTCTCCGTACACAAAGCGATTTTAAATTCTCGCACCCAAATTTCTCCTTTTACCTCCTTCTTCTTTTCTTTTTCGATGATTGTCCATGTTTTATAGTGCTATTTTTTAACTAGAGGATTCGATAGGTCACCATTCAGAGGTGATAATTGAATCTAAAAAGTTCATTATTTCTAATGATGGTGGTCGATGTATCATCACGGAGAAGAGATGGAAAGTGGAGCATAAGGCAGTGTTCAGTACTGCCTCTGTGCAGTGGTTATTGAAAATGCTTGAGGAATGTATGAAAGGGGGGAAGAACAAAGAGTGCTACTCGGCTACGAGGGAAGGCTATAGCAGCTTCATTGCCCATAAATGCGTAAATAGTAGAGGTCGGTATCATGAGGTTAGCGAGTACAACCAGGGAAGGAGGAGGAATGTGCTATGTTTCCCAGAAGGGGTCGGCGGCTGGGGATGGAGAAGAATATCAGAAGAACTGTTGGCTTGGCGCAATAGAAAAGGTGGAGCTCAAGGTGAAACGAAATCTGGAAGTGGGAAATGGGAGAGAGGGGAAACCTCAAGATCATTCAAGGACGTGGTAGCCATGGGGATGCCGAAGCAGAGGGAGAAGTCGACCGTTAGAAATCCTAGACCTGAACGGACGACTACGAGGAATCCGGACACATCGAGCCTTGCAGTGGTTAGGTCTGAAGCCAGGGAGCTGCGCCGTTTGCTGATGGAGGTGCAGAGGCAGTTGCGTGTGTTGCAGAATGATATGGTAACTGTTGTACAATATGTCGGTTCTCTTTAGGAAATGGATGAACAGAGGGGCAATTTGGACTTTTTACCCATGGAAACGGGGCCTTTGAAAGGTGTTGGGCCAAGCTCATCTAAACCCAAGCCCACTTTTAAATATAAACGGAAGGGATGGGGTGCATGGGCTCAGGCTTCCGGTGCTGAGGCTCGGCCCAAGGAGCAGGCGGGTCCTTGCATTCCAGTTGGGGATGCAAACCCCCAATTACAAGTGGGTAATCAGGCCGCTGGGTCCACCAGGCCCAAATCCCAGACCCAGTCTCATGGTTATGGGCTTTCGAAGGGGAGCAGGCCCGTGGGTGTTTTCAGAGATCAGTGACCCGATGCCCACGGGTCTTTACCTTGTATCGATACCCAGCTCAAGGGTTTCGGCTTTGTGTCGGAAACTAGGCCGGCCAGAGAGGAGCCGGCGGGAGGATCGCGGACGATGCTGATGGTTACGGCGACGAGGGCTGACATCTCACTGGCGAAGACAATCCCCCAAAATGCTGATGCCGATGTCCAGAGTCTTGGTTTCGTGCCGGAGACTTTGTTGGAGGTATCATTGCTCGGAAAGCCACAGAAGGCGCCGATGGTGCTAGTAGAGATCTCCAACGGCGCATCAAGTGGTCTCCTGATGGGGGATGGACATCAAGCTCAAGTTGGAATCGCAAACCCGTTGGAGACAGTAGTGGCTCAGTCAAGGGGGATGATTTCTATAGAACCTGAGGCTGGACTCATTTTGACAGATGACGAGGATGAAGACTCTGAGGACTTAATGCAATCAGTGAGAGATGATATGATTTTTTTGGATACTCTTCAAGGTCTAGAGGATTTCTCGGTAGATGAGGAGTTTCAAAACCCAAACCCTCTTAATTATTTTTATCTTGACCAGTCGGATTGGGTTCTACAAATGGCCAAAGGGATTCATCAATTGGTAGGGAGTCACTTCCCAGATATTTGGCAAAAGCGTCTGAGGAAAAGAAGCGGCTTTCTTTTCCTCAGGTTGAATACTTTCTCAAAGACCTGAGATCCAATACCCCTGGAGACAGATATGGTGGCACAAAACACCTCCAAAAGTGGCTTTCTTTGTGTGGACATCATCACTAGGGAAGACCCTCACAACAAATAATCTGAGAAAAAGAAGGGTTATCATAACAGACTGGTGTTGTATATGTCGCAGCGGAGGTGAGTCGGTTAATCATCTTTTATTACACTGCAAGATTGCTTGGGCAATGTGGAATGAGATTTTTAACAGACTAAATATAGTTTGGGCCATGCCAGAGACGGTGGAGGCAGCTGTTGCAAGTTGGCCCGCCATGCGAGGCGGGAGTCAAATCAAAGCTGTGCGGAGAATGATACCCATTTGTATCCTATGGTGTATCTGGCAGGAGCGCAATGAGCGGACGTTTGAAGACAATGAGAGATTCAGAGAGGAGCTAATATTTTTCTTTTTTAAAAGTCTGTGTACATGGACCATTGTTTTGGACTTTCAAGGCATGGACTTTCATAATTTCCTTGTATCCAATGCGCCTTCATAATGGGTTTTTTGCTTTGTATATTCGTTTTGCTTTCTTTTGTAATTGGCTTTTGCCTTTATTTCATGTATAAAACTTTACTTATCAAAAAAAAAAAAAAAATCCCCTCCCCTTTCAGCTGTATCTTATGTATTCACTTTCTAGGCAGGGAGGCTATTTTTGGTCTGAGCATATTTGAAAATTGTTATCCCTTTTCAGCTCTCTCTCTCTCTCTCTCTCTCATGATTTCATTTTCTAATTGCGGCGCTTCTCGTCGGGATAATCATTATTCCTTCTTTTATTATTCTTCTATTTTTCTGTCTTCTTCTTCTTTATGTTTTTGGTGGCTTTATGATGGAGTGTAGCTTTGGGGTTGAAGCTAAGTTTTTTGAGTTTAAAAGGAAGGGAGGTAACCTTTTTAGTATTGCTGAAAAGAGTAAGAATTTCATCAAGGTGTTTTACCTTAATGGTGATGTGGTGCTTTGGATGGCTAAGGTGGTTGAGGAATGTTTGAGTCTTTTGGGGAAAAGAGATTTTTATTAGACTAGAAGGGAGGGTAACAGAGTTTTCCTTATTTAACTCTCTCAAAATTCTTATGGAAGGTTCCTTAAGTTGATTGAGTTGAGTGAGGGTAAGGGGAAAGGAATTATTGTAGTACCTGAAGGGAAAAATGAGAGTGGATGGATTGGATTTGTGAAAAATTCCCGTGAGATTGTGGGTTCAAAATCCTTTGTTTCTGTTAGCGAAAATAGAGTTCTTCAGGGAGTTGAGAGGGAGAAGATTCCCAGAGATGCTTCTTATTTGGGTGCTGCTAAGAATTGTGCAGTTGTTGTTAATGGAGATAACTACAATAGAGTTTTGTTAGAGCCTTCAGGAAGGGCTAAGAAGGATGGTTTCAAGCAGATGAACAGTCAGAGGTATTCTGAGAATGAAGCTGTTGTTTGGTATTTCGAGATGCAGGCATTAATGGGGAGAGTTGAGGGGTCGTTATGGCACATACAGTCTGAGATAATGGGCTGGAAAGGCCAAATAGAGTTGTTGTTAACTGCAATAGACGAGGGCTTGGACTCTATGAGTAGGGGTCGGGGACCCATATTTGGTTTAAAACCTGTTGTTGAAGAGGTGGAGAAAAGTGGGCCTATTCTTCATAAGATAGATGGGCCCTCTAAAGTCCCAGACTCGTTGCTGGTTAAGGGAGCAATTCTGGAAAGAGGGAACGAGGGCTTTTGGTGACATAGAGAAGATAGGCTTTCGAAGCCCTATTCCATTGCTACAGTGACTGGTAACTCTCGAGGGCCTGGCCCACTACCACAGACAAGGTCGTTGGCGAGTTGCAAGTTGACGGGGACTATTCTGGTGCTGAGTAATGTCATCGGGAACAGTACAAAGAAATTGCATGATGTTCCGTATCAGACGATAGCTCAACCCAGGAAGGAGAGGGTTTCATTTCGGCCTGGGAGTTTGCAGAAGAGGTCGATGGTGGTTGGAGGGTCCTCTAGTAGTGATCCGAAGTTGTCAAAGCTATCGAATGAAGAGAAGGAGGGGAATGGGTCTTCGGAGCACGGTTTGGGTGTATAATCTGCGTCGGAAAGGGAGGTTGTGGCTCCTCAGTTGTCTCAAGAGGCTAAGGTTGTGATAAATGATGAAGTGAAGAGTGTTGATGGTTTTCAGGGGAGTGATTCGATGAAGGAGGTGGTTCCATGCACTTTTCTCAACAACCCTGATTTACAGATGGTGTTAGGGGAAGGTGAAGATGCTCTATTGCGTGAATCTTGAGAAATTTCGGATTCATTTGCGGATTTAAATCCTGTTCCGTTGAATTTCTTCAACCTGGATTCTGATTGGAATGGTAATTACTCAGATTGGGTGTTGAGAAGGCTGAGGAAATTAGAGATGTTGTTGGGATTTCTATTGAAGGATATGAAGAACAATTTAGAGCTATTCTGATTGCTCTAGAAGCAGGTCAACCAGCTTTGGCTAAAGCAGCAGCTAAAAAGGAAGGGAACTAAAAAGGCTGAAATGTTCAGTTAACTACAAATCTAGGGTTGGAAGTGATGGGAGAGATAAGGGTAAGGAGAGGGCTGTTAATGATTTGATATGAAGCCAAAAATTATTTCATGGAATGTTCGGGGTTTGAATGATTATAGGAAACGACTCAAGGTAAAGAACTTGTTATGCAAATGGAAAGCAGATGTAATATGCTTTCAAGAGACCAAATTGAAGTTTGTGAACCAAGCCATCATTCAAAATTTGTGGCATTGTTGTAGTGTGGGCTGGGTAGAGATGGTATCTAATGGGGCCGCGGGTGATATTTTAGGCTAGGTTTGGAAACAAACAATTCTCAAACACTTTCTACTACTATTTATTATTTTATTATTACTTTTCACCTACTTTTATTACTATTAATTACTTTTTTATTACTATTCAATATTTTATTATTACTTTTTACCTACTTTTTACTACTATTCACAAACACTCTCAACACTCAAACGTTAAATTTGTGGAACAGGCGGGAGGTCGAATTGTTGAATTATTATGTGGGGGAATTCTTGGTTGCTTGTCATTTTAAAAACGTCGATGATGGTTTTGAGCGGACTTTTGCTGGTGTTTATGGCCCTAATGTGGATAGTAGAAGGTCTCTTTTATGGGATGAAATGTCGGGAGTTTTTTGGAGGGGATTTTAACATTGTACATTCCCTAGTGAGAGGACGGGGGCTTCTTGTTTGACAAGTTCTATGGCTTCGTTTTCAGATTTAATTTCCGAATTAAATCTAATCGATTTACCTTTGGTGGGAGGTGACTATTCTTGGTCTAATGGTAGATCTTTGTCGAGGTTGGATAGGTTTTTGGTTTCGCCTTCATGGGAGGACCATTTCTCTGGTTTGAAGCAGAAAATTTTGCCAAGATTGTGTTCCAATCACTTTCCCATTATGATGGATTGTGGTGGTGTCATGAGTAGAAGTTATTTTAAATTTGAGAACATGTGGCTAAAGGTTGAAGGTTTTGAGGAAAATGTGCGAAGCTGGTGGAACTCTTACAATACTACTGGTACTCCTAGCTTTGTAATGGCTGGGAAGTTGAGATCTCTGAAAAAAGATTTAAAGAGATGGAATAAAGAGGAAAATGGGCTGTTGGAAAGTAGGAGGAAGCAACTCTTGAAAGAGTTGAGAGTTTTGGATGTTAAGGAGGTGCATGGGGGGTTATCGGATGATGAAAGGAACATAAAATTAGAGTTGGTTTTTGATCTGGAAAATTTAGCTCTTATGGAAGAGATTTCATAGAGGCAAAAATCAAGAGTGTTGTGATTGAAGGAAGGCATTAAGTGTACCAAATTTTTTCATCAAATGGTGAATTCCCATAGAAGAAATAATGCGATTAAGTTTGTTCGTGATGGAGATAATATTATATCGGATCAAGAAGAAATATAGCCAATATTGGGAGTTATTTTGAGAAGTTGTTTTCTGAAAATTTTTCTTGGAGACCAAAACTGGACAGCCTTGATTTTAACTCTTTAGAGCTGTTTGATGCTGATTGGTTGGAAAGAGAGTTTGAAGATGATGAAATTTTAGATGTTGTAAAAGGCATGGATAAGGATAAGGCATGGGCCCGGATGGTTTTCCCTTGGCAATTTTTCAATCTTGTTGGGATGTTGTTAGAAATGATTTTTTGAAGGTTTTTGCTAAGTTACACTCGCACATGAGGTTTGAGAAGAGCTTAAATGCGACTTTCATTGCTCTTATTCCTAAAAAGGTTGGGGCGGTAGAGATGAAAGAGTTCAGACCTATTAGTTTGGTGAATGACATTTACAAAGTTATCTCAAAGGTGGTGTCTAATTGGATGAGTAGGGTGATGGAAATGATTATTTCTCATTCTCAAAATGTTTTTGTGAGAGGAAGACAGATTTTAGATTCTGTTTTGATTGCTAATGAATGTTTGGAGAGTAGAATTAAATCGGAGAAATCTGGTATCCTTGTTAAATTGGATATGGAGAAAGCTTATGATCATGTAAGTTGGATTATTCTTGTTTATTTGTTGACGAGATATGGATTTGGTGCCAAATGGTGTTCGTGGATAAAGTATTGTGTCTCGACTCCGAAATTTTCTATATTGGTGAATGAAGAACTAGCTGGTTTTTTTTAGGAGTTCTCGTGGTTTGAGGCAAGGTGATCTCATTTTCCCATTTCTTTTTTATTATGATTATGGATGCAATGAGTAGAATGATTGATAGGGTTGTGGAGAGTTGGCCTGGTTTGTTTTTAAAGATGAGATGAAATGAGATAAAAGTGAAAAAAAAGAATAAAATATTGTTGTAATATATTTTTTTAATATTAGTTTTGTTTTGGGATTGAAAAAGGTATTTTGAAATTTGAGAAAGTTAAATTTTTTATTATATTTTGTATGGGGATTTGAAAAAATGTAATGATAAGTTTGAGATGTGTTTTAGAATTTTGGTTTCATCTCAATAAACAAACTAGGCAAGTTACTGACAACTCTTTGATTTTTAGTGATCCTGATCCAGAAAATATACAAGCTTTGAGAGCTCTTTTGTTGTGTTTTGAAGCTGTTTCGAGATTGAAAGTAAATTTATCAAAGTCTGAAATTGTACCGGTGGGTGATGTTCAAAATATTTCAGTTTTGGCTTATATCCTGGGGTGTAGAATTTCTTCTTTGCCTTTGAGGTATCTTGGGCTTCCTTTGGGGGCATCGTTCAAAGTTGTTAATATTTGGGATGGGGTTATAGAAAAGATGAAAGGAGGTTGGCTGGGTAGAAAAAGATTTATTTGTTTAAAGGGGGAAGAGTAACTCTTATTAAAAGTATTTTGTCAAATCTACTCACTTATTTCCTTTCTCCTTGCTTCTTTCTCCCTTCTAGCTAGTGTTGAAAAGAGAATTTGTATTTTATTTCGAAAATTCTTGTGGGGAGGTATAGAAGAGGATAAAAAGTTTTATTTGATTAGTTGAAAGAAAATTTGTCAACCAGTTGAAGGGGGGGCTTGGGAATTAAAGATTTGAGAATTTTTAATAGAGCTCTTTTTGGAAAATGGCTGTGGATATATCAATTGGAAAGCAAAGCTCTTTGGAAAAATGTGATAGAGGTGATATATGATAGTGAGTGGGGAGGTTGGTGTTCTAAAGAATCTAGTGGAGCTTATGGGGTAAGTTTGTGGAAATTCATCAGAAAAGGATGGGATTCATTTTCAAAATATTTCAGATTTAAGGTGGGTGATGGGAAGAGAATTCTTTTTTGGCATGATCATTGGTGTGGGGATTCTGTGTTAAAGATACAATTTCCAGCCCTATTCAAAATTGCTCGGGACCAAAATGCTACAGTTTTTGGTTCTTATAGCTGTGGTAATAATAATTTTGGATGGAATGTTGCTTTCAAGAGGGACGTAAATGATTGGAAAGTGGATGAAGTTCATACATTGCTGGTTCATCTTTATAGTTCAAAACTGTGGGTTAATAGAGTTGATAGTATGGTGTAGACTCTTGCTGCAAATGGTCAGTTTTTTGTTTCTTCTTATTATAAAAATCTATTAAGTCATAATTCTTGTGCCTTTTTTTGGAAAAATATTTGGAGAGTGAAAGTCCCTTCCAAGGTTGCTTTTTTCTGTTGGGTGGTATCTTGGGGCAAGGTGTTGACTACTGATAATCTTAGAAGGAGAGAATTGTTCATGGCTGATTGGTGTGTTATGTGCAAAAGAAATGGGGAATCGGTTAACCATCTTTTCCTTCACTGTGAAGTGGCTAGATTCTTGTGGTATGAAGTTTTGAGCTGGACTGGATTTCAGTGGGTATTGCCTAAAGAAGTGAAGGATTTATTGGCCGGGTGGAAATGTTTTAAGAATTGCAAGAAGGCAAAAATTGTTTGGAAAATGATTCTTCCTTGTTTTATGTGGTGCGTTTGGCTCGAAAGAAATGGAAGATGCTTTGAAAGTAGAGCGCTTGTTGAGTGATCTTAGGGACTTTTTCTTGAGTACTTTGGGATTTTGGGTTAAATCTTTTGTAATGGCTATTGATTTTCAGACTGTTTTAGAGTCTTGGGGGGAGTTTCTTTTTGGTTGTTTGATGAAGTAGGTACGTCCTTTTGTATATGTCCTGTGTACTAAGGCTTATGCTTATTTCTTTGGAATAAAATCTTTTATTACTTATCAAAAAAAGAAAATTGTTTCGTTGATTAAATACTGATGCAGAACATTTCCCATGGCTCTTTGCTGTGTAATTTTCTATTCAAGGTCCTCTTACTTATAAAATAATAATAATAATAATAATAATAATAATAATAATAATAATAATTCTATTCAAGGCCCACCTTTTTTTATTTCTTATTTTCACTCATCTGTTTTTTGTTAATCCAGATGCTACTACTTGGTCATTTTCACTAATTTCTTTTTTATTATCGCCTTGCATAATAAGTGATCTGTAGATTGTGATGTGAACATTATTTTAACCTAAATCGCTGTTCACGTCAATATTGCTTATATCTATTTCCAAACTCGTTTTCATGTTTATGGATATTGGCATATTGCCCTTGCATTCCTCCCCTTTATGCATAATTGATTTAGAATTTGGTTATTGACTATTCATGTTACCTTCTATGTTTGTAAGTGATACTGCAAGACTCTGTGTATGCTCTGGCATGGAAGCAGAAAACAAACATTAGGTTATGGGTTCTCTTTTCTAAATAGGTTTTTGAGGCGAGAGGTTGTCAGTCTTACGGCATTTCTTCTATGATTAATGTTGTCTGGTTTTGTGGCAGATGTGAAGGACGTGAAATATGCGATAAACTATGACTTTCCGGGTTCCCTTGAAGACTATGTTCACCACATTGGTCGTACAGGAAGGGCTGGGGCAAAAGGAACTGCATACACTTTCTTCACAGCTGCAAATGCCAGATTTGCGAAGGAACTTATTAGCATACTGAAGGAGGCTGGTCAGAAGGTCAGTCCTGAATTGGCAGCAATGGGGAGTGGTGCACCTCCAAGGACAGGTAAGTTGATGAGTTTCCTATTAAAGAAACACACACAATCACCCACCCACAGACGTTTGTTCGTGATCTGCTTGTATTCAATGTTACTGGTTCTGAAATCTTGTTTCAATATGCAATCAATCACTCAATCAGGTCATGGGGGTTTTCAAGATCGTGCGAGGGGTTATGGTGGTAGCCGGTCTTGGAGCTAATTAATGAAGGTAAACTATTAACATGATGGCTACAGAGAAAAAGCCTGGGTATAAGTACCCATGCCTGGCACATTGTATCTAGTGGGCAGAATTAAGAGCGCCTTGTATATCTAGAGTTTAGATGTCTCTGTCCAGTGGACTTCCACTTTATGTTGAGTTTCTGGTCAACTGTCTATAGGACTAACTGTAGATTCCCCCCCTCTCCCTCCTCTTTTGTTTTCCTTTTTAAATTAGTTGTTGGTATGGGACCGTGTAAGATAAATAATTGTCTATATCATTAAAGTTTTTTAGGCAAAATGCAATGAAACAAAAAAGTTATTTTTATTATTGTTGGACTTAGGATTTTTGCTTGCATTTTACTTGCACTAATCCCTTGGGTGCTGTCCCTCCTTTATCTTTGTACATATTCTTACCCAACCAAAGTCTATCTTTGGTGCTCTAGTATTCTTTCGGAGGATTGGGAGGAACATGCCAATGGGGCCGCAGTGTTACCTATTGATCTTGGGGACGACGATTCAAGGACAGAAAAGGCATCATCTTTGATTCGTACTGCATGGATGGTCATGATTGGAGATCCGAATTCTTTCATCGTCTTTAAAGTTATTATTTGTTATTTATTAAACCTATTCATTTGTTATTTATTAGAATTATTTCACTTTAATTCCATTTATACTAACTCGATCTATCACCAAGATGTCAATTAGAAATTGAACTCAAGTTTATTTCTTGATACTTCATAGTTTATATTTTCTTATTTGATAAATAAACGGACAAGATCTTTCCTAGAAATTATATGTTTTCCGTCAAGAAAATGAATCAAGTGCACGGGGAAGCGGGTTTATTAAAAATTAAAATAATAAAAAATGATATTTATAGTCGTGTAGTGTGTAAATGTTGTGTAATAATTAAAAAAATAAATAAAATATGAGATTTATATGAAAAATTAATTTTTTAATAAAAAAATTAATTTTAAAAAAAATAATTATATGATATTTACGCCGTTAAAAAATTATATACAACTACATCGGAGTGTGTCGGATTGGTATTTTAGAACCTCAGAAGGTGCGGGAAATTAATAAATTAATATTGTATGAGAAGTGTCGTAGTCATAAAAAGATTTTATAAAAGTAAATTTATATAACAATAAATGTAATTTTTTAATTTAAACTGTCTTTTATAATTTTTTTTACAGTTAAAATTTATGTTACTTTTTTTAAAAAATAATGAAAAACAATTTAAATTTATTATAATAAAATAATAATGTAAGAGAGTGTGCAAGTGTAGTAGACGGTTGCCGATCACCTCTTATAAAATTTTCAAGTGGATTATACGCCCGTACAAATTATTCTGATTCTCCTAAAACAAACAGTGGGAAGCAATCTGGGGCGATCTGAAAAGTTCAAAGAACAGTGACAAAACTAGATGGTGGTACGCTGAATCGCTGGTAGCCGGTAGGTGATTAGAAAGTGTTGACACGGAAAAGAATTTGGGAAGCAAATATGAGCGACGAAGCTCCAAAGCTTTACACCAACAAACCCAAAAAAGGTCAACTGTCAGAAAACTCTCGCTCTCTCTCTCTCACGCTCTCCTTTTTTTTTGGTGGGGGTATTGGTTTCTAAACCTTGAGTGGTTTCTTTTGTACATGACAATCACTGGCAAACAGCACAATTGAAACAATTTCAAGAGCAGCAACGAAAAGCCCGCGAATTTTCTTCCCCATCATCGTCATCCTCATCAATGGGGCCTCAGTCTTCAGTTCCGCCACCTCAGCAACCCTCAAAAGAGTCACTTGCTCGGCGTTACAAGTTCCTCTGGCCCATGCTTTTGGCTGTGAATCTTGCAGTTGGAGGTCCACTTCTTTCTTCTGTTCCTTAGCTGTATGATAAAGTTTATTTTCTTTTTTATCGGTTTCCTACAATTATTTATTATATTGGTGTTTTGTTTGGGTGTATTTTACATAAAATGGGATGATGGATTTCTAGAATTCAGCTTGAAAGAACGATCTTTGTGCTTATTGACTGCTTTTTTATATGTTGTTGGTGATGGGTATTCCGTTGTTACCACAGGTGCTGTACCTTTAGCCTCAATTACCGAGGATTCCTTGATTAGTTAAATTTATGATCCAGATACATTTTTTTTCCCTTTTTATGAGGGGACGGGGTATTCTTATTAATGGTTGCGGTCGGAAGGGAGTGTGTTAAATGGGCTTGTGATGGATATATGATTCTCCTTAGTTGAGAAATTGTGGGTGAATAATTAAAAAAAATGGTGTGTGAATGTGATGACTCTTGGAATTTAGATATGATTTGTTATGTTAATTGCAAGTTATTGCTCTTTGCTCGTTCTATGTGCTGAAAAGCTTAGGAATGTTCATGCTGAAGAGTGACAGTAAAGTTGGGGTTAATATATCATTCTGTCACTGAGAAAGTAAACTCTAGCACTGGACTTGATGATATATTTGTGACTCTTGATCCATGCGTTTTGAGAGTGTATGATTGTTATCATTTGTGTTAGGGAAATCAGTTCAAAAGAATCAAAACAAGGGAATAACCGGTGAAGTTTTCAGTCATTTCAAAATATTTAGGAAGGCAATGTAGTTACTAGTTATGTTATA
Source organism: Platycarya longipes (assembly GCA_036559045.1). NCBI lineage: Eukaryota > Viridiplantae > Streptophyta > Magnoliopsida > Fagales > Juglandaceae > Platycarya > Platycarya longipes. The sequence continues at coordinate 48,101,637 of CM071789.1, forward strand.
GATAGCTTATATGGTGATGTATCATTTCGCCAATGCAGAGTTCCTAACAGACAGAGAAAATGCAGGGGGGGTTAATTCACTTCCCCTCCTTCTTTTTGGTTTAAGTATTTCAAGGCCTTGTTGCCTTAAGCACAATCAATGGATCTTACCCGAGATATCATGGCTTTGTCGATTTCAGTTCTTCATTTTTTAATTGTAGATCAAAACCAATAGAAATTGTTTGATATGCATTGAAGACAATGATGGAGAACTGGAAGAATACAATTTGATTGTCGAACCCCAGGAGGAGAAACCTAGAGGATTGGCCAACCCTTGGTACTCCTTAATTGGTATCTTATATACGAAATAGCTGTAGTAGTAGTCAGTGAATGCCCATGCAAAATGGGCCCAGGTTCTGCATCAGCTGTGGATGTGCATGTGCATGTAGGCAATCTTGCCTTTTTTATTGTTCTTATCATTGAACTGATGGAAACAACTGATCATCGAAATCTATAATTTTCAAGTTAGTTTAAATTATGGAATAACTATTTTGAGTCAAAATTGTCTCTAGGGGTCTTAATGTGCTTCTTATCACTTCGATTTTTGTGTGAACTTTATAGCATACGTATTTATGAGTACAAAGAAGAAAGACACAGGTGTTGTGGAAGAAGTTGCGAATCCAGCTTCAACAGAGGCTGCTACAACTGCTCCTGTTGCTGAAAAACCCTTACCTTTGCCAACCATAACAGCGTGAACTTTTCCAGAGAATCAGCAGCGTGAACTTTTCAAGTGGTTATTGGAAGAGAAGAGGAAGGTTAAATCAAAAGATCTTTGAAGAAAAGAAGCGCATTGATGAAGAGAAAGCCATTCTCAAACGGTTTATTCGAGCAAAATCTATCCCAAGTGTCTGATTATTCAACAGCTGCTCTCAAATTTACAGATCACTAGAAATGATTTTATTTTGTATTTTTTCATGTTAATTTTCATGGTGTTCTGTAGTTGGGTTGAAGATCAATGCTTCGAGTTTCATCCAATTCCATCTGAGTTCTTGAAGTCGTGAAGTGCAATACAAGGATATTGAAACAAAGACCAAGTCATCCTCATCTACGACAAATTCAATTTCAAAAACAAAGATATATATTATCTAATCTTATCATCATCTATTGATAAAGAAGATGGAGGAGATAAGCTTGTGCTGTTGGAGTTTATCTTCGGAATCTTTATCTAGTTTTGAAGTTGAATTTGTTGTAGATGAGGATGACTTGATCTTTGTTTCAATGAAGGATAATGTTGATGCTGATCAGTAAAACATAGAACCAACCTCTATCTTCCCTGCTCTGGCAATTGTCCTGTATGTAGTCCGACCAACTTTCTTGGTTGTTTTTATGTTTTTCTTATACTACATTCGTTAGCTTTGAATAGTTGGGACCAGTCTATGTTTATCTAGGTTTTTTTTTAAAAAAAAAAAAAAAAAAAAACACCACCCACTCCAGAGTTTCAAATATTATACAGATCCGTTATAAAGCTATGAAGGAGAAAATATACACTCCATGCTTAGCTGTCTGCATAATTTACTAATACTCCATCATTGACATTTAAGTAGGTGGAAGTGAATTAATGAAAAATTAAAATAAATATGTAAATAATCGTGAAGTTTCAACCACCAATTGTGCTTTCCTCATCTAAATTTACACGTAAATTTAGTAAAAAATATATATAATATGTCTAAAGGTTCCCAAAACTCGGAGAAGTAGTGGAATGAATGAGCAAAACGCACATAAACTCTATAGTTTGTGTTTGAGAGAGAGAGAAAGAGAGAGAGAGCGCGCAGTTTGATGCAATGATGATATTTGGTTAAAGTAGACATTTTTAAGTAAGATACTTAATCATAAGTTTGGTAATTGAAAACAGAGAGATAAAGCAAAACAGAGGAATGGAGCAGAGCATTTAAAAAATAAGCAATCAAGAAATGGGCCAACGTGGGGAACTGAATATTTTTTAATTATAGTCAAATAGAGATCTTGAAAGTTCTTGAAATAGATTAAATTAAGCCTGCTCCAGAGAAAAATGGGCCCTGTTTTTTTTTTTTTCATTTGCTTTACTTAGCATTTGGGACGCACCGGTATTTGTGCTCATGGAAGATATTGCCAATTACTCTTCCACCTCTGAGTAAGATAATTACATACAATAATTAACAGTATTTGTTGGCAAAGAGGCACAGATACATGTGGCCTCTACCTTATAAAATGAGAAAGGATGGGAACGAGTGTGACATGAGAGATTGGCCTTGTATATACGAGAGAGAGAGAGAGAGAGAGAGAGAGAGGATTGTGGTTGGATTTATTGAGTCGCACATGAATGCACGAGGCCGCCCAGCTGCCACTGCCAAAGGAAAGAGGGGAGGGGGGGGGGGGGGGACTCCAAAGAACAATTATGCATTTGTGTGGGACTTCTCACTCTTTTGTATATCTATGTACTGAACAAACTTATCATAACATTCACGAAACAACTTTTAAGATTATTCCTCTCTCAACTTTTTAACCTCTGCACAGATGTACGCTACCGCTCAAACTGAAACCCAGCTGATCAAAAATCTGTCCTTTGGTCAATGACACAGTATATAATCATTTCTAGAGTACTTCATACTCTATTCTGGGTGGGATTATTGGTCAAAATGACAAGATTTAACATTATCTTACATTGGGTCCTTCTGTCTTTCTTACCAGACTAATGGAATAAGTAGGAAATTAAAGTTGTTCGGGCTAAAAAGAAAAAACAAAAAGAAGAAAATTCTTCTGGGTCAGGCTGCCAACCTCGACCCAATGGAACCTGGCTAAGCTTCTGACCCATTGTTATGATAGAAAATTGGCCTTAAATTCGATTCTTACTGTTGACAGAATGTGAAGAAGTTGAAAAATCCAACCTTGTGTAAAATGTAAATCCAGCACCAAGATAAAACCTGCCTTAAAAAAAAAAAAAACACTAATGCAAATTTTGAAATATATGCCCGCCCCAATACAAATATTCCATGTTCTACATTATAAGTTGGCTCTAACATCCCTCTCGCCGCACGCGTGCTTGTACGCATGCATACTTATTCTTTCAGCTTAAAAATGTTAGCAATGACTGGGGTCACCATGATTAAGCATATTTAAGGCAAAACTTAGAGACAGAAAGGAGAGAGAGAGAGAGAGAGAGAGAGAGAGAGAGAGAGAGAGAGAGAGAGAGAGAGAGAGAGAGAGAGCCATAATGGACACCACCATGTGGATTGTGTTAGGGACATCAATTTTGTTTTCCATCATAATTCTGTACCGGAAAAGGTTTAGACTCAGATCATTACACAGATCAAGCACACTTCCTTTAGGCAGTCTTGGATGGCCTCTTATAGGAGAAACAATTGAGTTCGTGTCTTGTGCTTACTCTGACCGCCCCGAGACCTTCATGGACAAACGTCGCCGCATGTAAGTACCATGATTATATAATATATGAGCAGTACCCAGATCATTACTTCTCTTAATTGCACCATCAAATCATGCATTATTTTCTCATGAAAATTGTAGATATGGAAAGGTGTTCAAGTCGCACGTATTTGGAAGTCCCACCATTGTTTCGACGGATGCAGAAGTGAATAGATTTGTTCTGCAAAGTGACCCAAAGGCTTTTGTCCCGTCTTACCCCAAATCACTCACGGAGTTGATGGGGAAGTCTTCTATTTTGCTCATCAATGGAAGCTTACAAAGGAGAATCCATGGACTCTTAGGAGCCTTCTTCAAGTCACCATATCTCAAGGCTCAAATTACTGGAGACATGCAAAAGTATGTTCAAGAATCAATGGCAAATTGGAAAGATGACCATCCCATTTACATACAAGATGAAACCAAAAATGTTAGCTCTCTCTCTCTCTCATCTCTCTATGCCATTGATTTATCGATTCGGAAAGTAATTAAGTGTTGAGAGTCCCACGTGATTTAAGAATAAACTCATCATTCTGCTCTTTATAAAAAATTATCTGAGTCATTCTATTAGACTTTTTAGAAGAAGAAATGAATGTTTCTATAGTGAGTTCCTATCATTTAAGTTGGAGTCTTTCTCTCTCTCTCTCTCTCTCTCAATGGAATCGTCCAAGAGTGAATAATCTCTCTGGATCCTACTAATTATCTAATTAGGTCTGAAGAATATTTTGGTTTAAATTAAGGAATTCAGTTGTCTATGGGGTTCATAATAATTTTGCATGAATCACATTGTTTGGAAAATTAGATTCATAATTATTGTGTTACTTGGTCTTTTTGAAAAGTAACTAATTAAGATTGGCGTGTCTGTATCCAGATTGCCTTTCAAGTACTAGTCAAGGCATTGATTAGTTTGGACCCCGGTGAAGAAATGGAGCTTCTCAAGAAACAGTTCCAAGAATTCATCTCTGGCCTCATGTCTTTACCCATAAACATTCCGGGAACTACACTGTACGGATCACTACAGGCAAGTAATTAGTAATTAACTCACTTGTCTACATGTTGTTAATTATTTTTTCTTAAAATACGTACTGATCCATCGATTAAATTTCACTATATATCAGGCAAAGAGGAAAATGGTTAGTTTAGTACAAAACATAATCCAAGCTAGAAGACAAAGTCACGTCCTTATCTCGACGGTTAATCCAAAAGATGTGGTAGATGTGTTGCTCAATGATTCAAGTGAACAATTAACAGACGATCTAATAGCAGATAATATGATTGATATGATGATACCGGGAGAGGATTCAGTGCCGGTTCTCATGACTCTAGCAATAAAATATCTCTCGGATTGCCCCGCTGCCCTCCAACAGTTAACGGTATGGAAATTTTCTGTTCTCTATTTTTTTTCATTAATGGAGTTAATAAACAAATTACCACACTTAGTCTGCATTAATATTCAAATGTATGTGCTGGCTAATTGGTTTCAACACAGTTTGACTCGATCTTACTTTACTTGGAGCGCTGTCAGATGCATATATGCATCCTTTTCGGCTAACCCGATTGGCCTAGACTTACTTTTTCTAAAGTTATGAGATTTGAGTCCAATTTTTGGTCTGCTTTTGCATGTCCTTTTACGAAGCCGAATATACACGTCATGATCATAATCAACACATGAGGATCAATATTATAACATTAATCGAAGAAATTTAATTTGTTATATATTTTGATGTTATTTTTCAAAATAATCATGTGCCTTTGATAATTATTAGAGGAAAATAATACTATTCCTGCCTTTTGGAGGAGACGGCCTGTAGGGATTTTCTTCAAAATTAGTGCTTCTAAATCATTTGGTCGGCCAATTATTGGATTAGGGATCAGACATTAATTGCATGCACGTACGTGTGGTTTCTTATCTCGCATATGTCAAGACTTATTGGTTCCTAATTATTAGTCATATAGTCGCCGCGGGTTCGATCTTGTTGTCATCTAAATCTTGGTATAACATCTGATCAGGACGAAAACTTGAAGCTGAAAAAACTCAAAGCTCAGCTTGGACAGCCTTTGTGTTGGACTGATTACTTATCATTGCCATTTACACAGAATGTAAGTTTCAAATATCCATATAAATAAATAAATAAATATATATATATATATAAGAAGACTAAAGAAAATTAACTAGATAACCGTCCAGTACTCATTAATTATAAAGTAATATTTTTCTATTCATCTTATAGGTGATTACAGAAACTCTAAGGATCGGAAACATTATAATTGGTGTGATGCGAAAGGCCATGAAAGACGTGGAGATAAAAGGGTATTTGATACCAAAAGGATGGTGTTTTTTTGCATATTTTAGATCGGTTCATCTTGATGAAAATCACTATGACTGGCCTTACAAGTTCAATCCATGGAGGTGGCAGGTATATATATATATATATATATATATATATGGATCGAGGACCCATTCTTTTATTTCCCTTTTTAATTTGGTTAATTTCTTGTGTTCATGCACGATCTATTTTAGTTTCTTTGAGCTTTTAATAATGGATTAATTTGGGTTCCGAACAGGACAAAGTCGACACGAGCACTTGTAACTTTACTCCTTTTGGAGGTGGGCAAAGGCTATGTCCTGGCCTTGACTTGGCCAGGCTGGAAGCTTCCATCTTCCTGCATCACTTTGTCACTCAGTTCAGGTAATCATCAGAATTCCCCCAACTCCATCCCATTTCACCAATGGTGAACTTTTAAACGCATCAAAATGATTTCTTCTTCTTTGTTCAATCAATTTGTATCATTGAACTTGTTTGTTAATTATTTTATCCACGTGGGAAAAACAAAAAGATAAAGCAGCTAGATTTGTAAATTAGCATTAATGGTAAGAGATGATGATGATCATCTAATTGGTCCCAATTCATCTCCAACCACACAGCTAATAACAACGTAGTAACTACATCGACAGAAACCTAAAAGAAAGGGAGGGACCCCTATTTGGGGATAATGTTCTTTCAGTCTTAAAGCTATTGATCTATTTCAAAAAAAAAAAAAAAAATCCTTTTGCATCTTTATGGGAGAAATAAGCGGAAGTCCAATATTGTGAAATAGGTTGTCATGATAAAACAGTAGTGCATTTCTTCTACACTTTTTTTCGCATCTTAGCTGCAAAGACAAAACGTCATAGCAAAAAACATCATACTTTCTGTCCTTTTTTTGGGCGCTTTCTCAGTTTTTAGTAAAGGCATCTTTTTCATACTTTGTTGAAAGAGTCCTCTCATACTAGATTCCAAATCATCCTTTGGCATTGCCCAATGAGAACCATTAAAAATAGATTCTATAGATTTTTCCTAAGTGGAATGTCTGTGTCAAATTATAAAATCATTTAATCTTATCTTATCTGTAAAACCAAATGAGGTCAAGTCATTACCTGCCAGTCTTTTACTGCAGAGGATCAGCAAAGAGAACACCATATATGACTGAGCTAGGCCTTGTACACACCATTATAAAGGCCATCTCTCCCTCTCTCACACACACACATATATATATATATATGTTTGACGTACATTTTCAGGATTTTTCCTAAGTCATGAAGCGCGTCGAAAACATGATTCTCGAACAGTTCACAGTTCGTGTCTTCATGCAGTGATGATTATTTCAATAAAGTGAAAGATCATCCTCACACACACATTTATGTAATATATACATATATATAGGCAGGCAGCGACTAACAATTCATGTATATATTAAGAAACGAGGCTATGGTCAATCTAGAGCGTAGTTAAATCAACGTACGTAGGAAATGCTTTTAAGTTTCGCTTAAGTACTTGGAAAAAAATTATCATCTGTTGGTGGTCTTCATGTCCATTGACTGCCTTCCTTAATTTTAAACAACTTCGCCAACTTTTACATAATCAATAACTATTTAATATCTCCTCTCATCGGGTTGCGCGTATGAATTCTTTTACACGCTCCAACTCTGCATTTTTATAATACTTGATCGATAGTCAAACAATGTTTTGACCGACCGATTTGAGTGCTGGACAGAAGAAGAGTGTACTTGATAACTAGGGTTTCATCATGCATGGAGTTTTGATCAAAAAATTCTATTCATCATGTACATACGACTCCACGTAACATTTTTTTTTTCTTCTCATCCTGATATTCATTATGCTTAGCATTAAATAGATAAGATATATATTCAGTACCTTATCAATATCTCAAATAAATGGTGGGTTTTATTTAAAAAAATAAAATCTTTAGTATGTGATATGTAAGAATAATGAATAACAATGCTCATTTTGAATATATATAGATTTCTATCTTTTTTCTCCATGCAGGTGGGTGGCTGAGGAAGACACGATTGTTAACTTCCCCACAGTGAGAATGAAGAGGAGGATGCCAGTATGGGTCAAGAGGAGAGGAAATTCATGAGCCACTTGCTTTGGCTCCCAATGGGAAAAATCTCAAGTAACTTCGATACGATTGTAACCCGAAACAAAAAGAAAAATCATGCAAGAAGACAAAGAAATGAAAGGGACAAAGAGTTGGCCACAGAGCCCACACGTGTGGGGCAATCCCAAGCTGACAACTTTATCATCTCTAACATCTGCTTGGACATGATGATATCGACAATAGGACTAGTTACAAACTTTTGTAGAACCCAAATTATTTATCGGTTATTTTTTTCTGGCTTTTAACTTTTCTTTTTTCCCTTTCTTTTTAAATGAGCAAGAAAGTTTAATATGCCAAAGAAATATCCTCCATTAAAGTGTCTGTACAATCGAAATAAAAGGGGAAACCAAGGGAGCTACTTTTGGCTTTTGATTTTTATAAGAACTATATTTATTATTGTTATTATTTTTCCATAATTTAGAGAGGAAACTTTTGATAAGGTAGTGGGCGGAGATAATGATTTGTGTGCATATGCATGCATGAGGTCCCAAAAGCCAAAAGCATTTTTCAGGACAACTAGCGCTCGCGGCATTCATGTATTTAAATTAGCCATTCACAATCACGCGCGGAGGAGATTGGATATTGAGACATCATGAGAATGGGGAGGTGAGGCTGGCCGGGGATCAGCAAAATTACCAAGAAGAAGAATTAACGAAAATCCACCAAACCTTATATATCTGCGAAACTTGCTGATTCATTAATGGGCCGAGTTCTTTAACGTTGACGTTTGAGAAGCAAGACGGTCGAAATCCAGGCGTTTTGGATTTGAGTAGCTCTGTATACACGTTATTCATTTTGAAAAAAATGTTAAGTAATTCTGATGAGAAAGTTAAACTCGTGTACTAATATTTGGATATTTAACATTTTTATATAATAATTTGGATGGGATAAGTGAGTTTTAGGCCTCAAGCTCGTTTAGCTAGATATATAGATGAGATAAAAAAATTTAATATAATAATGTAATAATTTACAAATAGTGAAATAAAAATAATGTTTATAATTACGAAGTGCCTATAAGATCATATGGACCCAAAAAATCCCAATTAATGGACGTTCTATATATAATATTGAGGGACTACACAATAATATTTCCATATCCCTCTAATTTGTATGATTAATCAAGCTGGATCTTTACTTCATCTTAATTTGTGATATACAATGTGAGCTATGGGTTCAATACTTTTTTAAGACGGCCAATGGTCATGAATATTTTGCTTTTACATGCATATGTCTTTATCATGATATGAATATTCAAGGGTGTCTTCACGCTTTGCTTTTACATTTTCCTCAGCTATATATATATATATATATATATATATATATATGTATTTCTCTTCCTGCGATCATAGATGTGTGTGTGTTCTGAAGTGTTTTAAGATTGGATTGCGTAATAGGCTTGATGAAAAGAACAAATCGCTTCTAGAGCTTCGGTTTACACTTAGGGAAATCGGCCCATGATTTATTTTCAACCTATTAAAGCGATTTTTTTTTTAATCTATAAAAGAGAAAAGCTGATTTGTACAAATTTTAAATAGATAAATTCATATAAGTTCTCGTAAATAAGTAGATCACGCCTAAAAATAGTGTAAAAAATTATTCTTTATTAATAAAATTCATTTTTTATAAAGAGTTTATACGAGATTTATCTATAGGGGCGGAACCACATTTCAAAATTTTGTATATTATATAAATATATATAATATAAAATTTCCCCAGCCCCAATTTTTTTTTTTAAATAATTGCCCCCCAAATTTTTACTAAAATTATTCCCCAAATCATAATATTCTTTTAGGTTCATTCTGATTTTTAATTTCACTAACATCCATAGAAATTTTAGTAAAGAAAAAATTTAAGTTGATATTTTATTTTCTTTTATTTTTGTAATACTCTCTAGCAAACTACAAAATTAAAAAAGAAAATATCTTTTAAGATAATTTATAAATATATATTTTTATACAATTTTATAATATATGATTATTACTTTTATATAAAGTCACATGTAAAAAAAAATATTATTTATATTTACATATATCACATATTTTATCAATCGTCTTTAAATATCAGATTCTAAATCCCCTGCTTATTTATTTAAAATTTGCAGCTAATCTTATTCTTTATAAATTATAAACATTGATAGCTCATGATCACGAGGGTTGAAGCGACAAATAAATAAATGATTTTAAGCATAAGTTAGTTGGGTCTCGCATATATAAACTTATAAAGAAAGTAATATTCCGCATTAAGATTATATATTTTAGAATTTGTACAAATCATTAATAATAAATAAACAGAAGTCGTTCGAGATCGACCCAATTAAAATCGAGTTTAACTTGATTTGTTTATCATTTAATCACTCACAAAGTACACAATTATGAACAGCTATTAAACCATCTCGTATATTAAAAGGTTGGGTCGACCAATTCATCTAAGCTCCTATATAGGTTTAAGTAATTTCGTATTTGCCCTTTTATTATATTTATAAATTAGAATATCCCAAAAAACTAAAAAGATAAAAAGAAATTAAAGTATTATTGCATTTTCTTTCGAATAGTTTTGAATATAGAAATGACTTGTACAAGTCCTATATCGACAAGCTTGATACAAATCTTTATAAAAAGGGTAGACTCCACTCAAAAAAGTGTAAAAAACTAATATTTTTTATTAGTATTGACATGTACTTTTTTACAAAATGCTTATATGAGACTTAATTATTTGAGGTTTGGATCTAATTAATATTACTTTTTTGAATATAATTATTATCGCGCACACACACTCACACTCACACACACACACAGATATATATATATATATATATATATATATATATATATATATATATGATATCGACAAGAACTCAAAATTTATTTTTCAAAACAAAGTGACTCTTGAAAAAATTTGAAACTCGCTTAAATAATACTACATTTGGATGTTGAATTTATTTAAGATGAGTTAAGTTATTTATGAATATTAATGAGTTATGATAGTGAAGTGAGTCTTGTAGGGTCCATCTAAAATGAGTTTAAGCCCGTATTTGAATTCGAAAAGCATTACATTTAATTTCATTTTATCTCATCATTACAATTTTTTTAAAATTTTCTTATAAAATATAATAAATAATTCAACTTTTCAAAATCTTAAAATAATAATAATATTAAAAAATAATATTATAACAATATTTTATTCAACTTTCATCTAAAACTATTTGATCATCTCATTTCTAAATTTAAATTAGGCATATGTTTAAATGTTAAGATGAATTTAAATATATTTATGAGAAGTTAAAAAAAATTATGAGTTATATGTATAAAGAAGTTTTAAATTGAAATGAATTTAATAATTTAAAAATTAGATATTTAAACATTATATTTAATTTAAAATTAGATTGAATTGAATTGAATTGAATTTATATAAAATTAATTACCAAGCAAATAAACTATTTGAGAGTATAAAATGAAACTAAGTAATAAGATCGAACTCAACTATTATTCAAATAAAAATTAATTGAAAAGACTTATCGGCATTATTCACACAAACTCAACTTATTTACATAACAATTATAGCCATGTCATTTACGTGCCATTATAGCCATGCATGGCTTTTTTGGTACTCCTCCTATATCAATTGAGTAAAAATTTTAAATGCAAGTAATTTATGCATTCATGTCGTATTAATATTAAAGTTAAAAGGTAAATTTTAATAAAATATTTATATTTAAAATAAAATATATGAAAATAACCAATAAACATATATGAGTGTGCGTATGAATGTGTAATATTATCCGTACGTAGTATTACACATCTATTGGGAGAGCCAATAAATCGATCCGATGTTTTTCATCATTTTATACTTACAAATCACAAGTTGACATGTAGGAATTACAGCAAAATACATTTACACTTGTACTCAAATGAATATTTTTTACAGATTAAAACTTGATAAATTAGAATGTCAATTGTCGAATCTAAGGGCTAGTGGAAATAAGATAACAAAAATCAAATTCAAGATTCCATATTTTCTTGGCAACCAATCAGAAATAGATTCATATTTTCTCATTATCGAAACAAAATTACATTTTTATAGCATTCAAACAAAAACACATTGCTCAGCATCCAAACAAAATTTAAAGACAACAAAACGGCCAGACTAAAAAAAAAGTCTATATATGTTCTTCTCTTTCAATTTTACCCATCTCGACAAATACCATCTTCGTCTCATTTAGCAGATTTCGTCCAGACAAACTTCATCTTCGAGCCCATTTTGATTTGTGCCCTTCAAGAGATCCAATCTCGACAGATCCCACAGACATAACAAAAGCGTTTAGTTAGGCCGTCGCTTATAATGGTGTTAAATATTGATTTTCTGAAAAGAGAAGCAATTTATGGAGATTAGAGAGCCTTTGATTATGAAATCGACATCTCAAACTTGTAAGAATATATATATATATATATATATAGTGTTTTTTCTGTCATCTCTTGGATTCGAGGGAGAGCTTCAAGGAGATGAGTGAAGAGAGAATGAAGAAGATAAGAGAAGAGAATTATGAATGTGCATCCACCTGTAAGTCTATTTAAGTCCTCCACATGCATGTACTGTTATAATTTTAATAGCAGGTGTAAAAGTGAAATGGACACTGACTGGTTTTAAGTTTTTCTCATGGGTTCGTCTACATGTAATCCCCAACATACATACCTCGGGTACTCTGCCTATGTGGTATTTGTTGGAATAACTAAACGAAATTAGAGACATATTTCCCTCCCTTGTCTCTAAAAGTGCTCTCATGGCATCCTTCCCCTGTTGTACGCTCCTCTCCCACTCAGCAAGAGCTTCGATCACCCACTTGAGTATGCAAATGGATCCTTTATCATCCTCTCCACCGTCTCCATCATGCTGCACCGTTCTTGCCATTAACAAGTGGTCTCACAAACCTTCATAGCACACGCACACAACCTATAATTTCAGTATCCAATAATTAAGCAAAATTAATAAGAATTTCCTAAAGATGAGATGGGTTTGGAGTCGAGTGCTTTACCTATAGGTGCAACTGGGGCAGCTTGCTTCTTGGGGTTGGAATGTTGGGGCTTGTTGGCCCTCTGAAGTGGTCGAGGTCATCTTTTCTTGGGATGACCCTGATGATGTTTACTCCTATACACACTGTTTGCTTTAGTTAGTGAGCATTATTATAGGCTTGGCCAAATGCATCTTCAAATTTTAATTAATATCACATTTCTTTATATTTGTTCAAATAATTTAAATTCAAAACCTACATTAGATTAACCATTTATTCTTTATATAATAATAAAATATTATTAATTCAATAATTTCTTTTATTTAATTTATTTTTATCACATTTTGTAATTCTAACCAATTTAATATTAATAATAATTATATTCTAATCAATTTATTTTCAATAATAATTAATTTAATAATAATTATATTCTAATTTATTTAATTTATTTTTATAACATTTTATAATTCTTGATTGGAGTGAGAAATATTTTTTTTAAATGTTTGATTAAGCAAGTTTAGCCTTCCATTTTTTACTAACCAATTTACAAGAAATTCGAATAATTTTAAAGATGCCCAAACCAACTTGGGTTCTTTTTAGTCCAAATCATTCAAATTTTGATCAAACCAATAAGGATGCCAGTCATAAGACATCTAACTTTCACTTAAATGAAATGATGCGTTTTATATGTGGACTAACATGTTAGGATTGTGCAGGGAGTCCCCTCGTTGTATTAAAAATTAAAAAAATGTTATGTACAATCATATTTAAAATTAATATAGTGTTATATACTATTATGTAATCGCTTTAAAATAAAATTATAATTAAAAATCAAATTTTTTTATGTAAATTTTATATTTTATTTATTATTTTTAAAATAATTATACAGCATATATTTCACAACAACAAATATAATGTCTCTTACAATTATTCTTTCCTCAGACGTCAGATCTATTTTACGGCAACCATTACAGAGCAAGAATATAACCCTAATTTAACACTGCCGCCATAAAACCCGGACAAAAACACACTCAAGGCTGCAGCCAAACAAACATTGTCGACCCCAACGACGCCGCATAAGATATTTCCTTTTACCTTCATCAAATACAAGCAAACTTGACAAATTCGATTCCTTCCAATATCTCCGATATCCCCCCTTTATAAATTATCGAGGCGCTCAAGAGTCCAAGATCTCGTCGCAGTCCCTTACCAGATACCAAGTTCGACAGGTTTAATTTCTTTTTCCTTGGTTTGTTTACTTAGAATTTGCGATTGACAAGTTATGACCTATTTATCTTTGATTAGGAAGTTAATAGTGCATATAGGTATTTTAAGTGAGTTAGGGTTTGTATTATTACTATTTTATGATTTTTTCGTTCTTTTTATTTTGGTTGAAATCCTGTGATTGATTGCTCAGAATATGGTGGAGGAAAAGAGAAGGAAATCGAATTTATCTTATGCGTGTTTTATGAGTTTACCGATGGAAAAAATGCGTGTTTTATGACGTTCTGTAGTTCAATGAAAGGAAATAATTCGAATTCTATGAGTAATGATGGTTCGAAGGCGCTTAAATAGGTGGGTACTGCATAAATTTGTGCGTGCTCGCTTTATAGTTATTTAGGTTTCCAACTATGATTCTATCAGAGTCCCAGAGTGGGTTGGCATGTTTGTCTGTGTGGAATCTGATATGCATGCAATGGTCGGTGTCAGATGATGTAAAACTTCAACTTTGCGATTTATTTTAATAGTGATAACAATTTATTGAACTCTTAGGGGTGCCCATATATGACTGTATATTTAAATACTTGTTTCGTTTAAGCTTCACAGATTTTTTTTGGTTGCAAAACATTTAAATATCAGTATTATATCTGAAGTTGATGGTTTCACATTTTGGTGGTTTTTAGGATACGTTGATATGGCAGGGCGAAACCGTGGTCCCCGTGAAGCCTTCAATGATAGGCATGGTTATCCTGAAGGGCCTTTCATGCGGGTTCCTCCGATGCCTAGGCATCCTCCTCCTCCTCCTCATCCTCATCCTGCTTTGCTGGAGGAAGAGCTTGACATGCAGCACAGTGAGATTCGGAGGCTCTTAGGCGACAATAGGAGGCTAGTCGAAGACCGTATGGCTCTGCATCGAGAGGTTGGTGTTGCCAAGGAGGAGCTTCATCGCATGAACCTCATTATTTCCGACATTCGTGCAGAACAAGAAATGCGCTGTAGGGAGCTTAGGGAGAAAGGCATGAAGCTGGAGGCTGATCTCCGAGCAACTGAACCTTTGAAAAATGAGACTGCACAACTTCGCACAGAAGTCCAGAAGCTGAATAACCTTAGGCAGGACCTTGCAGCGCAAGTTCAGAGCCTCACAAAGGACATTTCAAGATTGAAATCTGATAATCAACAGATTCCTCTTTTAAGAGCAGAGATTGATGGCATGCACCAGGAGCTTATGCATGCTAGGTTGGTACTGAGACTCCATATGGAGCTTTCTTCTCCTAGCTTAAGCCTTTTGTAGCATGAAAACCTTTAGATTAACGTTTGTGTACTAATTGAAGGCTTTGTTCTGTAGAGCTGCGCTTGATTATGAGAAGAAAGCAAACATTGAGTTGATGGAACAGAGACAGACAATGGAGAAGAACTTGGTTTCCATGGCCCGTGAAGTTGAAAAGCTACGTGCAGAATTTGCAAATGCTGACAGGCCGTGGGGTGCTGGTATCAACTGCCCGTTTCACCCTTTTCTAAAAGAAGCTTGATTTTGAATATTATCGTGATAGTGTATTACATATTCTGACTTATTTATAGGCATCCATATCATTGTAGATGCATTTTGCCCCTGTAGTTATTAGCTGACTGTTGTGTTTCTAGAGTTCCTTTGATTTTACATGTCAACATTATGGAGAGTTTCAGTTATCAATTTTTATGTTGTTGTGGGAGTCAGAAAATTACTTGGCATTGTTGCAGTTGACAAGAAAAACAAGTACGGAAGATTAAAAAAAAGTCTGGTGTATTGGGATTAGCCACTTCTTTACAAAGCTCTCTATTTTTTCCACTCTGACAACGTGTTTGCTTGTGTTTGAATCGTTTTAGCCCTTTGGCATCTTCCTTGTTTTTTCATATTTCTTGTTGCACCCTGCAAAACCATCTTGGTGTGGTGTTAATTGAAATACATACAGATCTGTTCCTATTGGAGTTTCATTCTCATCCAGCAACCTAAGCACTATGCATGCATGAATGTATGAATCCATTCTACATTTATTTTGAAGGGACTTTGGTCTCTTATTGTTGACCTTGGATGATATTTATAAAGTAACCTGAGGAGAAAAGGATACACTTGTATCCTATAAGCTTCCATTTACGATCACATTTATTGCCAAGGAAAGGTATGAGAATATTGAAGTTTCTTTGATGAGGAAAACAATTGGGAGAGGCAGGGCTTACATGTTCCACTTGCAATGCATAGGTTTTGCCAGAGGAAAATTATTCACCTGTTTCGTATCATGGATAGCAGGCCTACTCTTATTCTAATAATTTTTTTTTTTTTGATAAGTAACTCTTATTCTAATAATACTCTTATTCTAATAACTTGGGGTTCTCTTCATATATTCTGGGTTTTGTTACCCAATCTCTATGACTTCTCAAGTTCAGAAATAATTTTCTTCTTCTACTTCCTGCTATTAGCCTTCCTACCAGATGGAAATTCTCGTTGTGTCTGTGGAACGTGAGATTCCATTTAAAATGGACCTATCAGTGGTTGGCATGGTCCCCTGTCTACCTCGTGCACATGCACATAGAACAATATTATGACCGGTTTCGTGTTTGTTTACTCATCATGCTAAATTTGGTTCTTTCACAGCTCAAGAGTGTCTCTCTATTAATTGGGAGTAATGGTTGGAGCAATTGTTGTTTAAAATCTTTTACCTCCTGGACCAAAGGGTCTTTTAATTGTTTCCTTGCTTGTTTGGTATTTATAAATATTCTAACAGCTGTCATGCATTGTAAAAAAACTTTCAAGGAATGGATGGTGCTTTTGATGATAGAGAATGCTCGATGGGTGAACTTAGAGAGTTTTTCTTTAGTACTTCGTGTATTTGGCTTAATGCTCTTCTGTGTACTCGGGCTATGCCTATTTACTTGTTCATAAAATTCTCTAAAAAAAAAAAACTTTTTATTCATAAATATTACGAATTTTATTAAAAGGCAAAAAATTGCAATCCAAGTCATTTATAACAAACTAGAAGAGCAAGCATATTATCTCTTTGCATATTTGGAGTTTCATTGTTGTGTTACACTTTGCTTCTACTATTTTTAATGAGTTATGGTCTCTGCAGGTGGAGCGTATGGGATGAAATTCAGCAGCTCAGAAAGCGCCTTTCCTGCTTCTTATGGAGATGGATATGGTGTTCATCTGGTAAGCATCCTCATATGATGGAATTTTTTTTTTTGATAAGTAAAAATATGATGGAAATTTGTTTATGGCATTTTGAGATCATTTCTTACCATGTTAAAGTCCTAGGTTTCTATCTTTGGTTTTATTATGTCATCTTTTTTTTTGTTGTTGTTGTTGTTCCTGCTTAGGGTGCTGCTGACAAAGGTCCTCGGTATGGTCCGGGTCCAGCTTCATTGGGAGGAGCCGAGAAGTCTCGCATGACTCGTCGTTGAGATCTGGGTGATGACTGTTTGAATGGAGCATGGCTTTCCTGTTCCTTTTGATGTCCGTTATTTCAATATAAATGGGAGTGAAGTGTTAGTTTCCATCTACATCTGCATGCCATATCAATAGTAATTTATCTGGATACATTGTGTAGTCATCCTAAATTAGCATCTAAACGATTTTAGTGTTATTTTGGAGCATAGTATGTTGGAATATCTGGCTCTATCATTCGCTAAAATCTTGTTATTTTACCATTATTACTTCTGTGCTTTATTCTCTTTTTTCTGGGCACTTCATCTTGATTACACTTGTCTTTCTTCTCAGCTACAAGCTGACTATTCTGGAATAGTGTGTTAGTGTATCATCCACACAAGTTTCGAAATCTTAGCTTTATTTGATGATATGATATGATTATCCCCGCAATCCCAACTTTTACTTATCAAAAAAAAAAAAATGATGATATGAATCCCATCCTTTGCTGAGTTCTGGTTCAGGAGGTTGAAGTGTGTGTGTGTGTGTGTGTGTGTATTCTATGGAATCAACAGGGAAAATTCATACTGCTTTACTGAGAAAATGTGGTCTACTTCCACAGATGAGGATTTATTTTCAAGTTTTAATATGAATTATGGTGTCGTCATGCATTATGGATGTAATGCACTTGAAGTGTTATCAACTTATAATTTGGTATTTGGTCTTTTTTCCTCATTTGGAAGTTTGATATTTTTTTTATAAGTAAAAATATTATATATATATATATCAATTGGAGTAACCAAGTATACTAGACGTATACAAGACCATGACAAACTAGAGAGCTCCTAATGACCCAAAAAGACCGTTACAAACTACCCAAAATGCACTAAGCCTGAATTGGAAAAAACACACCTCCCCAACCCCAACTCCAACTCCTTGTTTCCCATAAGACTAATATTCCACCTGAAACCCCTTTATGAGAACATCTTCATAATGCTGTGCCTTTAGTTTTTCCTTGACTTGAGCTACCACTCTTAGTGTCGTAGTTGATTGTGCAAAAAAGACTCTTTAACTCTCTGCTTTTCTTAAAACATGATTAGTTTCAAGCGAGTGGCTCCCCTCAATGGCAGTGAGTAGTACTTTCAATTGGTCTTCACATCCTCCATGTTAGAGCCCCACGATATGTTTAATCTTGTTAACCTTATGCAGAACCAATTTGATGGTGAACCTGCTATATTGTTTATCGGAGGAAGAGAAACCAAAGGAACAACATTATCCCTAGACATAATACCCATTGCACTCCCAACCCTAGACATTCCTCCTCACAAGGCACTAACGACAAACCCACAATTTCCTCCCTGCCATATTCTGCATTTAGACCCCGAACCTCAACAGCAATATGGTTGATGTCACCTTTAAAGGTTCCTTCCCTCCATCGACGAGGACGTTGCTTGTATGTGCTTTATCCCCTGATGATCCTTTCTGTGCCACTTTGTCAGACCCTACTGCTTCCTCAGGAGGCATGGAACAGGTAGGGGAAGCACTAGCTTCTGTTAACCCATGTTCATATTGAGGGTGTTAAAATGCTTTCCAGAAATTGGTTATAGAGTGCCATTATATTGTGATGGATGGAACTTTTTGCAAAGAGTATCAAGAGTTATTCATGTTTAGATTGTATATCTAGGGTGAAAATTTCATCACAGAATATGATAAGCTAATCTTATCACTGTGGGATCAGATGATTTGAAACATGTTTTGTACTTGGAGTGCTGATGTATTGTGGCTACCTGTTTATAACTACCTTTTCAAGAATGCACTTCAAGAATGTGTTGCAGGGATTACACAATATGAAATCTAAATCAAGAACAGAAATATTTGAGGTTGAAATGTCGGTGTTTCATAACTAAATTTTTAACAAGCCCAGGGACATTCGCTTAGGTGGGTTGCTAGGATAATATCTTGCTTTGGAGATTTTCAGGCTTTAGCAGTTCTGTTGTTGGTAGACTTGGTGATCAGGTGTCATTTCTCATAGGTTTTGTGAAGTCATATTCCTTGGGTAAAATTTATGGCTTTGTTGGGGTATCATAAGTATGTTGTTGCAGCAGATCTTGTGGTTTTGCATATGGGTACACCAAGCATCTATTATTTATTTAGATTACATGATTGATGAAAAGTAATTATGCCTTGCAACTAAGTTCTGAGCTATGGCCATATTTTTTAAGTTGACATAGACGGTGGGTTAAGGACATTGGCTCATCTGAAGGGGAATTATTCGTGGGAATTCATCGATGTAATGCCGAATTCCTGTTTGTGAACTTTTCTTTTATTAGTCCCAAATGGACTTTTCTTCTTTTTCTCTTCTAGTATGTTGGGTGTGTTCTCTTATATACTTCTTGTGTACATGAGTTGCACCCCCTCTGGGTTGTTAATAAGATTAATTGATATATGAAAAAAAATTATTTGTATAGCGTTGTGCTGTCACTATAATTGAGTGTATCAAAGTGTGGTTACTTTTTATGGACATATCAACAAGAAAGCATTAGCCATGGAAAGCATTCATTAGAAGAAGGTGGAGCTTTTAAGTATGCAGGAGGGGCTTGAGCCTTGATGAAATTTTATGACACAAACGATGTTGGAGTCTCTGAACAACAGCTGCCACTGAGCAATCCTTCCTGATACTGCTGGCTTCTCGAAAAGATACTTAAAATGGGTCCATATTGGAGAAAAGCCAGATTTCGCAGACTAGCATGCCGTGTCTTCTCCAAGTACCCAGACAAGAACAAGGAATGCCTGAGTTTTAAAGCTTACTTCTCTTATTATGCCGTATAATCAGGTTGGGTCTTGTCATAAATTGAGAGAGCATCAGAGGGTTGTTCTCTCTGCAGTTTTAAGTTTCCATTATTTGATTAAAGTAGTTTTGGATGAGAAGATAATGATCTACACGTGTTTTAACCCTTCTCTGCTTCCGACAGTATAGATAGTGGAATTAGGTTTTAGATGGTTCCAAATGAGTGAAGCTTAACGCTTATGAATTATGATACCTGGTAACTTTGAGTTTGAAAGTGGAGAATGGGGATTGTTCCTCTAGTGAAGCGGAAATGGAGACTGCATGCTCCTCACTTGGGCTAGTTTATTGGAAGTGAATTGTAAAGTTTGTTTCTTTTATCTCGAAGAAGGATCAATTGGATCTGGATGATAGTGGAAGTAGGAGGCATGATGGAGATAAGAATGTGTCATACCCACAGAGAAGAAGTTTCATTTTTTGGTCAGCCTTCTCACAGGTGTTGTTCTAGCATGGTTAATTCCCTAAGCAAACATGTGTGGAAATTGAAGAGTTATGCAGGTGATCTATTCTCATGACGTTCTCTTTCTTTACTTGGGTTGCTACCCTGTAAACTCTTTGGACACCAAAAAAGAATCTGCCACTTCTGTTAGAAAGAAGTTGCTCCAACCATTGAAATTACCTGGAATATCTGAAGAAGCTTTTATATGAGATAATATTCAAGAGATGTGGCTGTTGAGACTTTGAAGCACTGTCATCTGGTTTGGAAGTGGTGCACCTCAACTGTTAAGCCAAGTGAAGGTTTACGGAATATCTGAAGAAGTTATGGTGGCAGTCCCTTGTGACAAGAGGTCGTGCTGATTTGATCTTCATAGGCAAGTATTTCGCCCCCTTTTAATAGTTGCATGGGTCTGGAATTTCTTATTCGTTGTTAGACTGTTTACTGATATTAAATACTGGCTGTGGATCCCCATGATGTCCTAAGTTTAAGGTTTGTATGTTGCTTTAATATAGAAATATACTTTCAAACAAGGCTCTCTTTTCATTGTCGTGGTCTATGTTTAGCATAACATCTTAGCCTTTATTACTATTATATGCCCAATTACACTTCACACATAGTTGGATCAACCTTCGAATGAGATTTCCAACCATTTCATTAGATGATATAGCTTGCTCATGAGTTTGCTATTTTGGGCCGATATGGTAATTAGCTTCATTAGGTCCCCGTGAAGACACCTATATGGTTTGCTGCTGTTGAATCATGCTACAGAACTTATATGAGTGTGTCAGTTTTTTTGCTGACTTACTAATGTAATGAGAAGCAGCAATGTAGGATAACTGCTTAGAAGTCAGTTCCTAAGAATTATTTGATATGTTCCTGGGTTACATAATTTAATGGATTTCAGATATGTGGATATATCAAATGGTCCTTTCTTTCACAAGGGCTTGTTTTTCACCTGGGTTCTTTTTGAAAAATAGTCCCTGTTTGAAGGAGAAATTTTCAGTATCTTGAGTGACAAACGGAATCCATGGTCTTACCTGTGAAGCACTTGTCCAGATGAGTATGCCAATTTGTAGTTTATGAGGTTAAGATGGAGCACATGGTCATTTTGATGGTTTATATAATGGCCTTATATTTCACAGTGGTTAGGTCCTATAACTGGAGAGAGATGTTTCTGTTGGAGTTTACTGAAATAGGTGGATGTCTGTTGGATTTTTGTACTAGTGGTGGCTAGCAAAACCACTTTGCAAATTCCTCTAGCATTAACGACTTCAAGTTGATCTTATATTCGGTCGGAGATGTATGAGCCTAGTTCAATCATGAATAATATTATTAGGAGGAAATCAAGATTGATAGCTTTATGTGGTACAGTTCACATTCTGCACTCGCACCTTAAATATTGGGAAGAGAAAGTGCCTTTTGAAGATATGTGCCCACTTTTTTACTTGGAGCCATTAGGTAGATGAACTAGTGTCATCTAGCTTGTTATTATTGATTATTTGGTGTCAGATGGTGAATTGGCTTTGTTGCTTCATGGTTTTTTTTTTATAGTGTAATCCGTGTAATACGGGCTTGAAATGCTTTGACATAAAGGATAAATTAAGCGGGAAATGGTTTCATATGGTCGCTATGCGTTTGCCTCACCGCGATGATCAAAGTATGTGCTGCAGGGGTGAGTAACAAGATTGAGAAACTCTTTCGGGCGTTCTCATGGGGTGGCATGGGGGAGGAGAAGAAAATCTACTTGGAAGACAGTATGTGTTATACCCCATATGATAAGGATAAAGGTGGGTAGTGTATAGGATCCTACATTGCTTGAGAAGAAAAAGTTATTGGTTTTTATAAGGTTCCAATGGGGCTCCAATTGTATCATTAACTAGTCCTTTTGGAGTATAGGCTATGTGGTTTGGACTTTCCATTGAGACATTACAAATGGTATCATAGCCTATCCCAACCAGAAATGTGGGACTTGAGCCGTGCCACATACGAGGAATAGTCCCAACGAGGACGTCGGACATTTAAGGGGGGTAGATTGTGATATCTCATATGATAAGAATAAGGGTGTGTGGTGTATGAGATCCCACATTGCTTAGGAAAGAAAAGTTCTTGCTCTTTATAAGGTTCCAATAAGGCTCTAATTGTATCATTGACTAGTTCTTTTGGAGTACAGGCCATGTGGTTTGGGCTTTCTATTGGGGCGTTTCAGTATGTGCTCCAATTATATATGGGGGGCTGAGAGTGTAATTTGATGACTTTTAATAAAGTTTTATTGGGAAAATAGTTATGAAGATATCATTCAGAGAGGGGGCATTGTGGAAGGAAATTATCGATGCTAGACATGAAGTTGCTTGACATGAAGTATGTGCTCCAATTATGTATGGGGGGCTGAGAGTGTAATTTGATGACTTTAAATAAAGTTTTATTGGGAAAATAGTTATGAAGATATCATTCAGAGGGGGCATTGTGGAAGGAAATTATCGATGCTAGACATGAAGTTGCTTGGAGTGGGGGTAGCGCTCCAATGAAGTGAAGAGGAGGGGGGGGGTTTATGGAAATTCATTAGGAGGAGGTGGTCATGCTTCGAACATCATATTCGATTTGTGCTCCAACGAGGGAAGGGAAGGGGAGGGGAGGGGAGGGGAGGGGAGGGGGGAGGGTGAGGGGGAGGGGAGGGGAGGGGGGTTATGGAAATTCATGAGGTGGACATGCTTTGAATATCATATTCGATTGGTAGCTGGTGAGGGCAATCAGATTCGTTTTTGGCAGAACGTGCAGTGTGGAGAGCATGCTTTGGAGAGGGCTTTCCCGGCTATCCATCGTATTGCTACTAATAGGGAGTCGTTGGTGGCAGATATGCAGCTATTTTCTAATGGCACTCATCGGTGGAATATTCTTTTTAATAAGGATTTCCATGATTGGGAACTACCAATTATTTCCGAGTTTTTCAGTTTACTTGATTCCTTAGGGACTTCTTTGGCATGGCGTGATAGTTTGTAATGGAGGTCCAACAATCACAAGAAATGTACACTTAAGGCTTATTATAAAACTTTGACAACATATGACTATACTCCATTCCATTGGAAGCATATTTGGAGGTCTTGTGTGCCTTTTAAAGTAGCATTTTTTGTATGGAGTGCTGCCTTTGGCAAGATTTTGACTACATATAATTTGAAGAAGAGATGATGTATAGCGATGGATTGGTGTTAGTAAAAAAATGGAGAATGTGTGGATCACCTTTTACTACATTGTGAGGTAATAAGGGTGTTGTGGGATGAGATATTTTAAAGGGTAGATGTTGCTTGGGTCATGCCATTGAGGGTGGTGGATTTGTTGGGTTGTTGGAGGAAGAGGCAAGGATGTCCTCAAGTGACAGCAGTGTGGAAGATGATCCCGTTGTGTCTCATGTGATGCATTTGATCAGAAAGGAATGTTCATTGCTTCGAAGATAAGGAATGCACAATGGCGGAGCTGAAGAGTTTTTTTCTCCACACTTTAATGCTTTGGTTTTCAACTATTGTATTAAATGGGGACAATATGCATGACTTCTTGTTTTTAATTTATTGCTCTTAGAATGAGAATGTATTTAGGTGTTCTTTTGTATACTCCTTGTATACATGGAGCATGCCCAATAATATTTATCTCTTATAAAAAAAATCACAGTAATTTTGGTCAGATATTCCAGGATTAGCATAGGTATTATGGTCTGCTGCTGATATGAATAATTCAGGATAATAATAAGCCGTAGTTATTGTGCGTATGGAAGCATGGGGTGTTGTGTGCATGCTTGGTGCCGTCAAGTTGGCTGCTCATTTTTTGCTGTATACTTCTAAACCACTTAATAGATTTTTAAGAAATATGGTCATTTGATTAATACCAACATTACATACATACTGTTGTACCTTTTTATTGTTGCATGTGTATATGTTGATATTGTAAATTAGTGGGTTTTTTGATTGACTCATATTCTGTGCTGCAGATAGAAGTGATTTCCGCAGAAGGTAGAGGAAGAGGAAGGACGATTCAGATAAAATATCTACAATGCTGGCTAAATGGTTTTTGAGTGCATGGTTATTGTTGTGGTTGGAGGGTAAACAGAACTTTTCAGGTCTACTTGCCCCCTTGTTGCGGATGTTCTGCTAGGCGCTGGAGGCACTTTTTTGCGAGTAGCGGGTTTTTTTCTAACCACATCACCGTATCAGCATCAGTTTACTGTTTCTGGAAGTTTGCTTTCATGGAGGTTTTAATAACTTTTCTTATTATAACCCCAATGCAGCTGCTTCCTTTAGCCAGTATCCGTCTGCCATATGGATCATCGCCAATCCCCCGGTTCATTGAAGGATTCCAATGCCTCAGCAAGAACATGGAAAATATTTGTGGAAGGTATTTGATATCTGATGCCAATGTGATGCTGGAGTTGGGTTGTAGACATATGGGTTTTTCTTACGGTTCTGAAGTTGTGTAATAATGCAAGTTTACAAGAGCTGGCTGGATAATGGATAACTATCATGCCAGGATCGCAACAACTTTAAGGTCACAAAGACATCTTTAGCAGCGCTGCTTCTGTTGGGCTTAGTTTTTATTTTAAATCTTCGGCTGGGCGGAGGTGTATTGGGAAGGTTTAGTTGATGGGGCTAGTTCTGAAGAAAGAGGAAGCCTTCAGAGGTTACCCACCCTTGAGGCAAAAATAATTCGGTACTTTTTTCATGATCTATTTCAACTGATTTGAATTGGAGCACTCCTCAAAATGAATACGTCATACAGAGTTAGGAATAATAAAATAATGCATGTACAGTACGTACATGATCCATTTCGATTTATTTGATTTTTGACTAATCCAGGTCGAAACATGGTAAATGTAGCGAGTCCAATAACAAGCAATCTTTTTGAACTCGTTAGATTCTTCATTGTTAAGTGATATGCTAAGTTGCTCAAAAGATTAATTGGAGAAATTTGTTCATATTGTCGGAAAGGAATACAAAATGTTTAGTAGAATAGAATGCGATGGCCGGTGTACTGTGTAGAAAGTGAAGGTGTGGAAGTAGCCCCAAGTCACCTTTTATATTTTTGGCAAATGACGACGTTGATAATATATATATATATGTGTGGAAATTTTTTACGTGAATACCTATTTTCGTTCACTCTGAGCATCAAAATAATGGCCCTTGATGTGAAAAATTATTTCCTTCAATTAGTTTAGTTAGTATAAATATATAAATATATGTAATATTTGCCATATTTTATATTAGAAATCTTAAAAATGGTCGCACTCTCTCTTTAAAAAAATATTCACGAATAAAAAATTTTCGATCTAATAAATGAATGATAATTAAAACATTTACAAATATAATTTTTCTTCAAGAAATTAGGTTAATTAGAAAATCACTTAAAATAAATTTAGATACGACTAAAAGTAATAAATTCTATCATAAGAGTTGCGTTGACCGGGTATAATAATTAGCTTAAAAACAAATTATTGGGAGTTTATGCTCCTTTTATCTCTTTTATCACCTTCCCTTGTTGGGGTTTTTTTTTTTTTTTTTGAACGTTGTCAGTCACCACCACCACCACCCCCCCCCCCCCCCCCCCCCCCCCCCCCCCTCCTCTCTCTTGAAAAGTACTGGAACGGTATCAAAGTAATGCGATGAATATTCCTGTCATTGTTGCGTGCAAAGAGATGATGAAGGAAGAAGAGTTGGGCCGTTCTCTCCAAGCTAGCTAATTGCCTTACTCCATCCATTTCCTTTTCCAGACTACATGGCGAATATCGTTTCTAATTCCTATATACGTAAGACAATTATCTTAGCTTAAAAACAAATTATTGGGAGTTTATGCTCCTTTTATCTCTTTTATCACCTTCCCTTGTTGGGTTTTTTTTTTTTTTTTACGTTGTCAGTCACCACCACCACCCCCCCCCCCCCCCCCCTCCTCTTGAAAAGTACTGGAACGGTATCAAAGTAATGCGATGAATATTCCTGTCATTGTTGCGTGCAAAGAGATGATGAAGGAAGAAGAGTTGGGCCGTTCTCTCCAAGCTAGCTAATTGCCTTACTCCATCCATTTCCTTTTCCAGACTACATGGCTAATATCGTTTCTAATTCCTATATACGTAAGACAATTATCTGGGCGATCATCTCATATTGCACTTCAAACGGTTTTAAAAGGCAAAAGTTTTTTTTTATTTTTTATTTTTTTATTTTCATTTCAGACTTGATATTTATTACAATGGAGGACATCGTGTACATGAGATTATTGACCCCCCCAAAAAAAATGAATGAATGAATGAATAAATAAATAAATAAAGGAAGGTCCACCAAACTCATCCTATGATATTTACATCAACGGTAAAGAATAGGCTGTGTCATGAATTTCTCTGTTAAAAACAATAAAGTTTCTACGTACATAATTGACTATGTAGTAAAAACTGGTGGTAGAAGCATCGATTTCCTTCCCTTAACTGGAGCTTTTGTGTCTGGAAAATGAACCCCATTCTCAGTTTCCAGATCCTCCACTGAACCAGCTTCTGTTACTTTCACAGGGTAAGTTAGCAGGTGCACACCTTCCATGTCTACCACTTCTTCACCACTGTAAATGTTCCACATTTTATCTCCTATACAGCGCATCTTCCTCACGCATTCTAAACTTTGAGGCTCTTCGAACGATTCCTCAGCACTTCCAGTATGCTCGAACCACAGTGACATGCGATATGCATGAATATCGCCACGATTCATTTTGTCCATTTCGCTTTGTTTTGATTGATGGCATCCTATTGCAATTTCAGTGTCCCGTTGCCCGTCCATGGACCGTTGGTTTATATTTGCAGATCCTATCAAAATGTATAGGTCGTCCACTGAAACATAAGTATAGCAAACATGGTGAGAGATAGACAGAGCCGGAAATTTGGGAGAAAACGAAAGAAAAATTGAAACACCCAAACAAAGCCCCAAATTAAGCTTATGAATATGATTTGGCCATCATTAGGGGATGACATGATAGAAAGAAGTAGGTTTTAATTATTTATTTTATATTTTAATATTTATTTTATATTTTGGCTAGACTCTCTTTTAATAAGTGACTCAACATAATATAAAATATTTAATTAAATGAAGTATAGTGTAAATCAGTCAGGTCGGCTCGAGTTTAGGACTTCTATTTTAATATCATGTTAAATTAATATTTTTCCAAAAAATTTAAGTTGATAGAAAAATGTCTACTTTTATTATTTATTTTATATCTCAAGAATTCATGTTTGAATGAGAAGAAAAAGAAAGAAGGGACGGAACCCAAGCTGTATAGATTAATGTATAAGATAATTATGATCATACCTATCATGAGCTTAGAGTGTACGTAAACCATGAATCTCCTATGCTTTTGAGCATTCCAATATTGTGTTGCCGGTTGAGGAGAATGTGGAGGATCAAACTCTCCTTCACCCTGCACATCTTCCCTATTTGCAAGGCAGAAGAAATTCAAGTAGTCTCTCGGGTGCCCCCTCCCCACTTTCTTGAATTGCTTCTCCTATCAACTTGTACATCATTGACATTGTTTCTCTAGTCCAATGCAGTATATCTTGAACTACATCACCCTCAGGCACTCCTTCTGGCCACATTGGTATTACTATATAAACTGCAAACCTCTCCTTTGCTTTGATTTTATTGACAACCTTGAGTGCTATCTCAATTGGGATCAAATTTCTGCACCCACTTTGTTTGTATTTCTCCCACAAATGGCACCCTCCAATGAAATATTGGTTCTCAATATATATAAACTTCTCGGCACGCCTTATTGCTTCTACATAAGCTTCATGGATGCTTTGCTCTACCGTCAAGTTCTTTAACATGATTTGGGTAACTGACAAATGGTCAATTGATCGAAAGACTTGAACTTTCCAATTCCTTTTTTCAGATGAAATGCTTGAAATATTACTCTGAGGGTTGAGATTTGATAAAGTAGTTGTGGGGAATAGTAAAGAAGGATCACATTGTTTAGACCATCGTTGCTCGAAATTGGTTAAAACATCCCAAGCAGCATCTCCGATAATACAAGCATGAGCATCATGCCATGGTTCCCTTGGCCCTCCTTTGTTTAAGCAAGCTCTTTCAATACTTGTCTGATAAAAATCACCAGAATGCGATTCTTTGTTGAGCGTGTGAAATAAGGAGTGCTGTTCTGTATCGTAGCGACCATCACAGAGATCTAATCCCCCAACGAAACTCATGATTTCTCTATCATGACCTGGATTATTACTCTGTGAGCGAGTGTCTACGGTTATGATCTTCTGATGGTGAGAGAACAGCGGGGGAGACTTGGGGTGTAATCTTGGGCACAATTTGCATACCACTTTGGTGTGTTCGAAGTAGGCAAAGGCTTCTTCATCGTGTGTTCCCATTAGTCCTTCATTCCTGATAAAATGTAGCGATGTTTCATCATCCCAAATCATAATCCTTACGGCTACACCTTCTTCTGCTTTCTGCTTCAACAATTCACCAAGCTTTACTCCTTTTGCATGTGGAATATCTGTTTCAGAATCTCGAACCTGCTTAAAATTAGCATGTTAGGCTTGATATACTTTAGGTACAAAATAAATCTACAAGCTGACATGATTTGATCACACAATACCTCAGATTATAAGATCACTTTTAGTATAAATTAGAACTAAAAGATCGTCAGTTACTTTATATAATCGCTTTGAATGTAACAGTTAAAAAAATGCGTAAAAAGTAGCTAGATGGGAAATAATTATTATTGCAATATATAATTACGTACCAGCACTGTCTTAGGATTGAAAGACCAGCCTGCAATGTAAATCAAGTATTTTGCACCTTCAATGGCTTTATATACATCCTCCCATAATCTTCTTGGAGGCCCGCGAGGAAAGGAAGGAGGATGGAAAGTAGAGAGATGATGAGCGTCTTGATAAAGCGTGACATGGCAGTTGGATCGTTGCGGAAACGTCGCATTCCTCAGACCCTTAAATTCTCCATGACTAAGGATCTTCCTCCAGCTTGGTTCGAATTCTGCCGGTCTAAACCATAACATGAATCGTAGTTTCAGTTGCGGATTCGGCTTTCCATTTTCCATGAGGAGAGGAAAGAAGCCATTAATGAAGCTTGTTTCCTTGTTCAGAATCTGATGGGCCTGGATGTTAATCTTTCCCAAGATGGAGCATGATGTTCTCATTGTAATGGTAATAGTTGAATCGCATGGATGAGCACAGAGAATCCGAAAGGTCTCGTTCCAAACACGATCACGTTCATGGATGGTCTCCGCTACCTTCTTGTCGTCTAACTCTATGGTAACAAAGGCAGCCTTTCCCCCTAGTAATATACACTGCAAAAGAAATATTGGTATAAATCGGCATGATTCTACGTTTATGAGCCTTAATTTTATCGATCTCACTATATATATTTATTTCTAGTTTGTACTTACATTGAAAGGAGATAGAGATGTAAAAGGTGTCCCATGGAAAATGGTAGCTTCGAGTGTCCCATGGAGGAATATTTGCTTGCTCTCCATTAATGGTAGCTCTGAGTTTTAAAACGAACGATCTACTTGCCAGAGAGAGAGAGATGTAATAATTTGGATTTGTTTGGATATAGCTACAAGACGAGGACAGGGATATTGTGTCATGTCAGTGCTCAGTTATATAAAGGGAGATAATTTCAATGTTGCAATAGAAGAAGCAACGAAGAAACTTAGGACGCAAATTATGAAAGGGTTGGCGGTTGGAAAAACTTGTGAAATTTTCCATGTCCATTCTTAAAGACCATATACTTGTTCAAGTCTATCTCAAAGTTTTCTCTTCAAGTTGAAGTTTCTTTAACTAATATCACACATCTTCTTCCCAGCAACGATTTTATTTATATATTAACAACGCGGAGACGACCAAACAACTAGTTGAACATCACAGCTTTGCGCGCGCGCATGTATACCTATTTACACTTTTCCCGTTACTCTTCTTTTGTATGGATCATCATAATCGATTCATGAGCTCATCATATATATATTATATAGCTGACTTCTTCACCGATTGATTAATTAGCTGGGTCTGACTCGATCATGAGTACATTATATATCAAATATATTTAAAAAGACGATTAAGAACAAGCACTAAAGCGTGTTTAAGGAAACACTAGTCCTGAAAACTTGGAATTAAGTTTGAATACTTCATAATCATATGATGATATAGATAAAGAAAAAATTTGGTTGTAAGCGATTCTGTAGATAGGTATGCTGTACATTTCTGCTAACGTGAGGGATTTTATGTCTGTATTTCCAAGTCTTTAGTCAGGTCTAGAAGCTAAACCCATGTAGCTTTCTGAGTAAGTCTCACGGCGTTGACAACTTTGGCGTCTCATTGTGATCATGAAGAATCCAAATCAATATACATACATACATACATTATAGCATTCACCCGGATCATATTATAACATTCACCCGGATCATACATATTATATATATAAATATATATATACCATATATCTATTGGGACCCATATGAACGCGCGTTTAATTTCTTGTGGAACTATACAATTTATAGGGCACGTACATCAATATGACTCCCAACAAGGAGAAATGATCCGTACTTTAAATTAATTAAGATGGGAAACAAAAGTGTTGAACCTTCGTGGAAGGACTCGAATTATTTGGAAACTTCGGAACAATCATCTTGTGTTTTAGCGGCAAATATATATGTCATCGTCTTCAATTTTGTGGCTTTATGATAGCTTTGAATCACACGCTTCGGAGGATCCATAGGGAGTTTAACACCGATCGAGTTATAAATAATGTACAGTGAATTAATGAATGATTCCACGTCCATGTTGGGAATTTGGACCTTCTAAATTTTTCTCATCAGGATCTACTTTTGATAGAATACAAAAAATAATAATAATAAATAAATAAACACAATACAAAAATTTACATGGAAAACTCTCCGATCAGGAGAAAACCCACCAGACCAGAGAAGAATATTCACTATGTAAAAAATTGTTACAATCACACAATTTTTCTCCTCACTCCAATGACACCCACAAAAACTTTCTCACTAGTGAAACTTTAACTTTCACCTCTCTTCCTTTTACATACAAAAAGGACAAAAGAAGAATTTTTCTAAAGTAAAAAATTACTAGATAAGTTTCTGACTGGTGTAATAAACCAAGGAGGCCAAACCTCCTTTTATGAGCCTTGGGACCTTACTCTTCCTTCACTCACAACCCATGTGGGACAAAAAAAGGAGCAAAATCCTAATAATATGATATCAATGTGAAAGTTAAAGTTTTACTAGTGGATAAGTTTTTATGGGTGTCGTTGGGATGAAGAGAAAAATTGTGTGATTATAACAATTTTTCACATAGTGAATTTTCTTCTCTGAGTTTGGTGATTTTTCTCCTGATTAGGGAGTTTTCTACATAAATTCTTGTGTTGTGTTTATTTCTCTATTTTTCTTGATATTTTATTAAAAGTAGATCCTGGTGAGGAAAGTTTGGAAGGTCCAGACTCCCAACAAGTGGTATCAGAGCCACTAGGTTCTTTTGGTGAGGTGGAGTTTTGGTGTGATAGTGTGAATACGTACAGTCTAAGGAGGTTCTGTCTAGGAGATTGAAAATTTTAAGTGTGTCCGTTGTGACCCTCCAATATTTCCTGAGAACTTTGAAGTTCTATCTAGGAAATATCGGTCTTTCTTGGGAACTTACTTAGTGAGTATTATTCATTTTTATGATAAAATTCATTGAGACAATGTCAAGAATGGAGGTAGAGAAATTTAATAGGAGAATCAATTTTGACTTGTGGCAAGTGTAAGTCAGGGATATTTTGATTCCATCAGGATTACACAAGGCGTCGACCAACCCATGAAGTCAGCAATTTGCTGGAGGTGTGGACAACCTAGGTACGTCAAGAAAAGTTGTTAGCAATAGGTAGAGCCGGTTCGGCAAGTGGTTCCAATTCAGTAAATGGAAATACTAGTATGAAACTAATATTGTGTCTCTCTCCATGAAAGACGATATCTGTTAAAAAGAGACATGTACATCTTCATGACATGCCGCTAATCTCAAAGTTGTCATGATAGAGGATGTGTTAATGTTAGCGGTTCCACAATTGCATACGGGCATTGGTTTGGCATTGATGCAGGGTGTGTGGTGGAAATTCATGTCGATGGCTGATGAACTTTCAGGAAAGCCAAACGTGGAAGTTGCACCATAATTTTTCAGCAAAATTATTTTTCGACATGGGCCAAAGTGAAATCCTTAGAATTGATTTATTCTGAATGAGTATGCTTTTATGGTAAAGCATGATCGCGGAAGCTATAAAGATCCTCATTGCGGTGGAACGTGGTTGTGGGATCAGTCAAAGTCGCAAGGTGGAGATTGTTGGGATTTTGCTCCTTTCTTTGTCCCACATGGGTTGTAAGTGAAGGAAGAGTAAGGCCCCAAGGCTTATAAAAGGAAGCTTGGGCTCCTTGATTTATTACATCAGTCAAAAACTTATCTAGTAATTTTTGACTTTAGAAAAATTCATCTTTTATCATTTTTGTATGTAAAAGGAAGAGACATGAAAGTTAAAGTTTTACTAATGAGGAAGTTTTTATGGGTGTCATTGGGGTAAAGAGAAAAATTGTGTGATTGTAACAATTTTTCACATAGTAAATTTTCTTTTCTAGGTCTGGTAGTTTTTCTCTTGATTGAAAAGTTTTTCACGTAAATTCTTGTGTTGTGTTTATTTCTCTATTATTTTGGTATTATGTCAAAAGTAAATCTTAGTGTAGAAAATTTGGAAGGTCCAAATTTCTAACAATCCATTTGGAATATTCTTTTTATTGACATCAGGTCATGTCTTGAAATTACAAGTATTAACTAATTCATGAAAACAACGAAGTTCATCAGTTCATGAGACCACAACGGAGTGGATGTTTGGAACGGCCACGATACGAATTAGTTCCTTACCTTAGTAAGGAGTTTCTCACAATATAGTACTTCAAATAATTTGGTACAGTGAGATTTATGTCAACGTTACCCATTTTGGGTATCTACCAAAACCAAGCTTTAACGTCTAGATTAATTAGGACTATAGGACTATATGCACTGAGGATCGGTACCAAAAAGGATACCGGATCAGTGTTGCATTTCTTTTCTTTGTTTATCTTTTTAAGCATTTTTGTGTATTTAAAAATAAAATGCTAAAAAATAAATACACATAAATATTTTAAGGAAAAAAATTAATCGATATACTTTATTGGTGTAATTAGCATTTCCATTATATATATTTATATTTAAAGAAATTTTCATTTTGTATTGAAGTTTAAAAATGCTGCATGCAATGCAAAGGAATTTAATTTGAAAAATCCAAGAGCCTTCCCGAAAGCTTTTAGGGAGAGAATTTCTCCCTTCCCTTTAAAAAACTCCATCACTTCTATCATCCTTCTGATCTCTTTTTCCTTTCCATTTTTGTAATGTGTATATACCTTCATAGTAGTGTTTTTTTTTCCTCTCTATCCATTGGTTCAATTTTGATCAAATCTATTACTTTCTAACCGCCATCAGTCGACACGCCCCCTCCCCCACCCCATCTTATATTGTCAATCTAATGGGAGGATGCAAAGTCGTGCCAAAAAATTTGGCGTGTGGCTTATTTTCACACATAATCTTCATGCGTTGCCGCACCTCGATGCTTTCGAAGGCTACATGCACAATACCAAAAGATTCTCCACTCAGAGATATTCTAGATCTAACATACTCAACCTCCATTCCACCAATGTGCGGTTGTCATGCGTCATCACAGATGCACGAGAAGGCAAATGGCCAGCTACAGATTAATCCACCCAATACCGTGTTTTCCATTATGTTATCGTTTTTTCTAATTGATGGTCTTAAAAAAGGAACTACGTATCTCTCCAAAAATTATTTCAAGATAACAAATTGTAGTACACCCGCCACTTCTTTCACTGCTTCCAAAGGAGGTTCCACTGCCTCCAATAGTGATTCCATAGTTCACATATTTTTATGAATTGCTAATTTACATTTTTTAAGATAACGTCCTCTTTGTAGGGCATGAGTGAGGACTAAAAAATTAATCTTAAAACATTTTTTTTCCACCTCTTTACACTGTAATTATTGTTTTGGAAGTTTGTTAGAGAACATCACTCTCTTCTCATGTATCATCATTTTACTTTGAATGGAATTTATTTTCCTTGCTTAAAAATTAGATAATTCGAAAAATCCAAAACATTCTTCTTTTTTATCTTTATTTACGAGGTGGGTACTCACTTTAGGCCCAACTAAAAATAAGTATGGCTTAGAGCATTAGCATTAGTCTTATCAAAATAAATTATCAAAATTTGATGAAAAATACAAATTTGAAGATAAACTAACGCCAAAATAATCTCAATTGAATGGCTACTATTTAAAAATCAAATCAAAAGTATTTTTATTTTATTATTTTCACTTTCTTTTTCTAATTTTTTATCAAATATGACGAAAATATTTTTTATGAATCTAATGTATGATTATTTTGATGTTGGCTTTTATTTAAATTTGTATTTTTTATTAAATTTTGATAATTTATTTTGATAAGACTAATATTAATACTCTTAAAAAAAAAAAAAGTCACGGAATATGATAAGTGTGACATAGACAACATTGGGTGATTGGCTCCATCAATAATCAGTCAGTGAAGTGATAGAAGTAGAATGTTAGATCACTGATACTTGGCGTGAGAAGTGAAAATCTCCTCAGAGGTTTTTATAAGAAGATTTCAATTTACCATCACTATATGATACATAATTTTATATTTTTTTAATAAATACATAATATAAGAATATCAGTAAAATAAAAGAAAATAAGTTAAAATATATATAGTATAGTGTAGGATGATGTATAGAAAAATTTAAAATACTTTTAATAAGGTCAAATCAGAAAATGCCACATGGATACATGCTATAAGAGCATTTGCCTATCATGCCACGTGGAAGTTCTAAATTATGAAGAACTTAAAAGTATTGATAATGATTACATTAAAATTATATTTAAAATTTAATAAAAAGTATAAATTTAATACTAAATTAATACTTCTATATTCATAATTTTATATTTGATTTATTATTAGGTTTATTAAAATAATAATATAATATATAATTTATTAAACTAATAAACATATTTATAATTTATTCATTCAATAAATATATTAAAGAATAATAAAAATATATTTTAATAAATAAATAATAATTTTTTAAATATGAAAAATGATACCAAAATAGTATTGTAGGCTTGTAACTCAAAGTTTAAATTAGTAAATTTTAATGAATATAATATAAAATTATTTTAAATAAAATTATCAAATTTATATATCCTTCCGGTCATTTTTCTTTGTGAATGAGATGATGGAGCTTAATATAGAATAGGTGTCAATTTTGTGTGTAATTATTGATATAAAGGTGTCGGTAATTATTCAGATGAAGATAAACAAAGTGGTCGATTCTTGATTGATAGAGGTTGTGTAACAAGAAATATGTCGGTCCTACGTGACCCACTAGGATTATCTTGATCTCTTGTTACCCTTTTTAGATTATTTGGAAAAGAGAAATAAATAAAATGAGGAAAAAATATGGACTTTTTACTTTCACTCGTTGGCCAATGTGAATATTTGACAAACCCTTCTCCCAAAAAAAGAAAAAAAAGTTTTCCGGACCTTCCAACACGCCACGTCTTGTTGAGACCTTGCCGTCACTATATCGTTGCCGTCCCCACGACGCTTAGCGTGGTCTTATCCGCATAAGAGTCAGACTTATACCTCGTTGGACCAGTAGTTGGAAGACGTTTGGGCCCTTTGGATCCACCATTATCCAAGGAAAACGAGATCTACCAGCCTGCACCTGACCTCTATCACGTGCCATCCGCTTTCCAAATCCCAACCGTTCACTTCCCAAATGAATATGCAACTTGGTTTTATGGTCTATAAACTCAATTTATTTCTGGTGATAGGTGTTCTCCTTCTAATTATAACAATGGATTTTCATCATATATCTTATTATACTCAAATCATATTTTTTAATGTGATACATTTTTAAAAGTGAGCCATAAAATTCTAAGAATATAATTTTTTAAATAATATTAAATACAATCATAAAACACATAAACATTATAGAGATTATATGCCACTCTCAAAATTATAAAAATGACATATAGTTTCACTTGGAATGATTGAGCTATTTTCATTCCTATACAAGCACATGGTGAGATTCAAGCGGGGAGGGGATGTAATATCACACTATCCAATCATATCAAAACTGTCCTCTTTTGAAATGTATCTATTGTCCTAACACAATTTGGGGGTTAATCATGATTGATATTCCCCATTCTTTAGTAGGGTTGATCACAATTATTAATTCACATGCAGCAAAGGTGTGCCCCCATATAGCAAGCCCTGCTCCCCCCACCCCGGGAATTGCACCTCCACCCATCTTATTATATGCTCCTCCCCTCCCCATATTTCCTCTCTAATTTATATTTCAATTCCAATTTCCACCACTCCTTCCCCCACGTTCCCTTCTCTCACTATACATCACACAGTCACAAACCCATCGACATCTTCGTCTTTGTTTTAGTTTTCCATATTCTTTCAATCCCACCAAAGAGTCAAACTTCCCAACATGACAACCTACGGCACCATCCCCACATCTTCCTCGCCGGGACCTTCTACGAATCTCGAATACATCTCTCGTGCCAAAGAGAGGATCAAGGCCGGCCTCGGCACCCGCCGCCCATGGAAGCTCATGTTCAACTTCCGCTCCCTCGGCTTCCCCTCCGGCTTTGCCGATGTCTTATCCAGGGTCCGCATCAACGTCGGCTTCTTCCGCATGAACTACGCCATCGTCATCCTGCTTATCCTCTTCCTCAGCCTGCTGTGGCACCCCATATCGCTCATCGTGTTCGTGGTCATGATGGCCGTGTGGCTGTTCCTCTACTTCCTGCGCGACGAGCCGCTGGTGATCTTCAACCGCACGATCGATGACAGGCTGATTCTGATCGTGCTGTTGATTCTGACGATTGTGTTCTTGTTGCTGACGCACGCCACGTTGAATATTGTGGTGGCGCTGTTGATCGGCGTGGTGTTCGTCCTGGTGCACGCCATCGTGAGGAGGACCGACGATCTGTTCTTGGATGAAGAGGCTGCTGGCTTGATGACCGGAGTTGGCGGTAGACCCGGATCTATTCCCTCTTAAATTAAATTTGTGTTCTTTTTTCCCTCTTTTTTTTTTTTTTTTTTTTTGGCTTTCCAATTGGCCAAATTGATTTAGAAATGTGTTTTTCTTTTTAGTTTAATTATTCGTTGAGGTTTTTTTAATTGTTGATAGGACTGAGAAGTATTGATCATTGTCCTACTTTTTTAAGTAGTTGTGAGCTTTTAAGGGATTCAATTTCATGTACTAGCTGTTGTCCAAATCTTCTGCCACTTTCTTTGGGACCTCCCCTAAAAGAGCAATATGTTTCTTTTTTAAAGGGCCAATGTCATAAAATTGGACAACAACACGTTGGCCTGCGAGATTGATGGTCCCAATTACAAAATGGTGTGGTTGATAGATTTAATTTTGGCAGATAAAATGGGCCATAAGCATGTGGCTCTATTATTGCATTTAACTTTTCAAGCTCGAGGAGAGGGGGAAAAAAATTTACAATTATTACAGATTCATTAATAAATGAGGATAAGAAGAAAAAATTTATTATTTTAAAAAGATATTATAATTATTATTTTTTTTTATATACTAAATTTGCATTGTAATCTCTATTTAAAAATTGTATTTACTATGTAGCATTGTTGGGTTTCAATTACTTGAGAGTCTGAGACCGTCCTGAGATAGATGCTGGTGTTCAACTAATTTATCTAGAGAAATCATATTCGTGTTTTTAAGGAAGATTACATAGATCAAGATGCTCGCTCAGACAGCTGAATCATTATTCCCAACGTTGTTCTTATAATGCCCATGCATGGTTTCTAGGACTTGAGATTTCTCATTGTAGACTTGTAGTAGACAAAACAAATCAGTACATAAATATAATAACATTATTGATATTTTCAGCAGCTATATCCAATATCCATGGCGATCCCTTTCTTAACATCTTGGGTCATAAAACATGGGAATTAACCAAATTTTTTGATCTGTTTTTCAATTTCTTCTTTCTTTTTTGCACCGTATCAGTTATTACGAGAGATTATTTTGGAAAATAATCTAGTCACATTAATTTATGATATTATGATTTATCAAATTGATGTAATGTAGCATGACATGATTTCTTAAATTGTAGACTTATCTTTATTATAAAATAAATTTAACAAATTAAATAAAATCACGTTAATTTATGATATTATTTTTTATGTAATTACTTTGTTGATATAGTAATACTGGATTATTATTGGGTTCTCATGAGTCATGACTCTCGTCTAGAAGTGGTGATATGTAATACGATACGATAAAAGCAGGTTAATGTTTAGCCTTAACGAATTTCGGGTTAAATCATGTCAACATTTTAAGACACGATTTGATAACGGGGCAAACCCATTAAAATACGTTAAAGAATTTGAATTTATCTTTATACTTTTAACTTAAATTTCAAAAAATTCTAATTTAAAATTAGATTTATACATTAAGTACTTACCCATCTCATTTAAGCACTTTTTAAAGAGTCATTGAGTTAACCTATTATTGTTTAATATGTTTGGAATATAATTTTAATATTTACAATGTATGGATCATATTTGTGTGTTTTTCATATTTTATAATATACTGCTTATTGGATTGTAATTTTAAGATTATAATTTGTTATACTTAAAAAATATTATTTAAATTTTAATATTTGTATAAAATCGATTAGGTTAAATTCAAATGAGTTACTAACAGATTTGAAGGTTGAAACAAGTCAAGTCATGTCGTGTTATATAGTGTCAAATGGTTTTAACGGGTCATATTGTGTCAATCCATTATCTTAAAGGGTTGCGTTATGGTTGAAATTTTTAACATGAAATCATTAACAAATCATGTTTGTATTGACTTTTTAGACATAATGTATATGTCTTAACATAACACGAATATAATTTATTGACACGCTTTGATACCCCTATTCTTATCTCTTATTTTGTATCTTTAATCTTATTAATTGTCATTTGTCTTGAAAAAATCACCATCTCTTAAAACAAATGTTTCGTATCAAATGAATCACCGGATGATATAAAGTTTTTTTTTTTTTTCTTGAGTAAACTGGATAATATAAAGTTGATAATTTTTTTATGCTAAAATGGGATTCTACTATTTTTCATATTACCAACCAACAAGAGTCATTTTTATGGGTTCTTTGGAAAATTATCAAAGGAAAATAGATCTAAGAAATTATTAAAAAAAAAAAAAGTTAAAATTTGGCGACCCATTAAGGGCTTGTTTATTCGCCTCCACTAATCACCAAAAAATAATTTTAATCAGACGTTCGCCTCCATGGCCTCTTTTATTGATTCGAACAAAGTCGCGATTAAAACAAGAATATCGCCTTAAATGTGTTGTAACGACTAACAAGAATGACGAAAACATTCAAAGTTATGTCGTCGTCATGGCATTAATGTTTTATGCGGGACCCTTTGGTGAATGATTAAGCTAAAACCTCAAACTTCTCCCACACTGAATCCTCTGAACTATCAGCTTCACCATCACCGGCACCGCTGGAAGGCCCCGCAAAAGCCACCTTCTTTCCGATATCAGTAGCCGAGATGGCTCATCACCAGCCATACGATCCCTACTACCTCCACCACCAACCACAGCCACAACAAGTAGACTTCAACGATGACCGGAGCAAAATCAACACGCTGTTCGTGTCGGGGCTCCCCGACGACATAAAGGCGCGTGAGATTCACAATCTATTCCGCCGCCGCCCCGGTTTTGACTCTTGCCAGCTGAAGTACACCGGCCGCGGAAACCAGGTTCTTCTCTTCTCCTTAATTTTTCTTTATAAGATTTTCACTCTGTTTGGTTCTCGAGAAATAATAGCCATAGGAAAACCTAAAATCCATCCCGCTAAACAGGAAAAATAAAAAATTGTCAATGTTCTGTTGCTTCGTTGAACTTTTGATTCGATTGGTTGAGGGGAGGCTGTTGGTCCTAAGTTTGTGAATTCTGAGCTTCATTTTTCTCTGCTTCGTTATCTAGAAAAATATTAGATGAACAAAGAAGATTTTTTTAGTATCATGGACTCTGGTGAATTCGGAAACTTTTTTATCCCGTTACAATGAATTAATGAGAATTCTGATTATAAGGGTTTTCTGTGTGCCGTGCGTGCGTGTGTTTTTTTACGGCATTTTCTCTACAACTAGAGATAATTTAGAGTTATACATTGCTTGTCAAGAGTGTCAAGTCCTGGGTAGTAATTGTGATCTCCAGTTTTTAATTCTACTGAGGATCTTCAATGGACGTTTGATAATGATGATGATTTAAGTGGGCTAGATAACACATTGGAAGGTTCTGATTATTTTTCGCAGGTCGTAGCATTTGCCACCTTCTTCAATCATCAATCAGCAATAGCAGCACTGCACGCTTTGAATGTGAGAACTTATTTCCATCACCAATTTTTTTTTTGATAAGTAATCAAAAGGATTTCATTTATAGAGAAAAAACTAAGCTCAGGTATACCACCGGTATACTTGAGAAAACTTAGCTAGAGGTTACAAGATGAAAAAAGTTCATGGACACTAAGTCCGTTACAAGAAATGGATCTTGCCCAAGAAAGCAAAGTTCTATAGAAGAAATTTTTTAATTCCCCCAAAGATCTCTCACAATCCTCAAAGGTCCTTGCATTCCTCTCACTCCAGATGTACCAACACATATAGATAGGGACCATACGCTATATGGACGCCACCTATGAGTTATCCCGGAGTCCTCTCCAACTGGCTAGAAAGTCCACCAAGTGAAGTGACATGACTTATGATAAGCCAAGTCTTGTAAAAAAATCATCCCACATTTTCTTGGCCACCTCGCAATGTAGGAGTAAATGATTCACTAATTACCCATATTATTTGCACATACAACACCAGTCTATCACAACCACACGGCGTTTCTTCATGTTGTCTATGGTGAGGATCTTGTCCAGGGTTGTTGTCCACACAAAAAATGCCGCTCTCGAAGGCGCTTTCGTCTACTAAATACTCTTCTATGGGAATCTAGGTAGTCCGGAAGTAGAAAGGATGAAAGTCCTAGAAACTATGAAAGTCCTAGAAACTAACAAAATGTATCTTAATTATTGAAAAATGAAAGAAGGTCGACCCATCCGATAAACTATGGCGGGATTTTTCGTTGACAACCCCAATAGGAGTTCTATTTCTATCTCACATTTACTATTTGCAGATGATACATTAATCTTTTGTGAGGCAAATCAAAACCATCTCACGGTGTTGAAGGCTCTCTTATTGTGCTTTGAGGTAGCTTTAGGCTTAAGAGTCAACTTTGATAAATCCGAGCTAGTGCCAGTTGGGTTTGTCCACAACCCTCAACAATTGGCCACCATTCTAGGGTGTAAGGTTGCTTCACTTCCCATGAAATACTTGGGTTTACCTTTGGGGGCAGCTACACGGGCTCTTTCAATTTGGGACTTAGTGATTGAAAAGATTGAACGTCGACTTGCAGGTTGGAAGAGATTGTATTTTTCGAAAGAGGTCGGGTGACTCTGATCAAAAGTACCCTCTCTAACTTACCTACCTATTTTTTTGTCTCGTTTTCCCATTCTAGGCTTGGTGGCGAAAAAGATTGAAAAACTCTACCGTGAATTCTTATGGAGTGGG
Organism: Platycarya longipes; assembly: GCA_036559045.1. Classification (NCBI taxonomy): domain Eukaryota; kingdom Viridiplantae; phylum Streptophyta; class Magnoliopsida; order Fagales; family Juglandaceae; genus Platycarya; species Platycarya longipes. The sequence continues at coordinate 48,144,227 of CM071789.1, forward strand.
TTGGGGGACGAATCAAAGTTCCACTTAATTAGGTGGGACAAGGTGTGCAGGCCATTATCTTTAGGTGGATTGGGTATAAAAAATCTAAAAATCTTCAATCGGGCTCTACTTGAAAAATGGTTATGGAGGTACCATGTGGAACCGGAAGCTTTGTGGAAATTGGTAGTAGATTGCAAGCATGGAGGTAGGTGGGGGGGATGGTGTTCCAATGAGGTGAATAGGGCACATGGATTGGGGATTTGGAAACACATTAGACAATATTGGTGGGTTTTCTCTCGCTACACCAAACTTGTGGTGGGTGAGGGTACGAGGATAAAATTTTGGAGAGATATTTGGTGTGGGGAGGAAGCTTTAAAGGACTCATTTCCTTCTGTATTCCGATTGGCACGAGATCAAGAAGCTTTTGTAGCGGATCTCATGTTTCGCCCAGGCGAGCAAGTCCAATGGAATGTTACCTTTAGTAGAGCGGCTCAAGATTGGGAAGTTGACAACTTTGAGGCTTTTTTTAGAGTTGTTTATTCCGTGAAGCCAAATGGAATGAGAGCTGACAAGCTTTGGTGGTCTCCTAAGGGTAAGGGTGTCTTCACAATTCGTTCTTTCTATAAATCCCTTTCTTTCTTACCAAGTATTCATTTTCCTTGGAGACAACTTTGGAGGAACAAGGCCCCTCCCAAAACTGTTTTCTTCACTTGTATAGCTGCCCTAGGCAAAATTCTAACCACAGACAACTTGAGAAAGCGTCGAATTATCATCACAAATTGGTGTTGTATGTGCAAGAAAACTGGAGAGTCTGTGGATCACCTCTTGCTTCACTGTGAAACAGCTAGATACCTATGGATTGAAATTTTCAGCCGAGTAGAGTTGAATTGGGTAATGCCTACCACTGTAGTTGAGTTATTGGCTTGTTGGTCATCTATTAGAGGCACACCATTTATCAAATTAGTGTGGAAGATGATCTCTATCTGTATTATATGGTGCATTTAGAGAGAACACAACGATCGAACTTTTGAAGATAAGGAGCGGACACTGGAAGAGATTAGATCTTTCTTTTTTCATACTCTAGTATCATGGGCCACAGTTATAGAGTTCAATGGTCTTAATTTTCATGATTTCTTTGTATCTCACTTTCCACTTACGATCTAGATAGGTCATGTCTCATGTATAGCATCTTGTGTACTTGGACTTTGCTTATTCTATTAATACAACCGTTTACTTATCAAAAAAAAAAAAAGACCTAATTGAGAATATGCATTTCTTAAAGTGTCTCCATTGCAACTTATCCCCCATGCCTCCTGGGATGTTGAAAGAGTATAATGATGTGAAGAACTCCATAATAATCTCCTTCTCTCAGTCTTGGGCATCCCTCACAAACTCAATGTTCCATTGAGGGTGCCATTTGAAAGGACTACAAGATCTGCAATCGATGCATCATTTTCTATTGCAAGCTCAAAAATAATGGGAAATAAAGTTTTGAGGCTAGTTGTGCCTCAACCCCAATTGTCATGCCAAAAGCTAACTTGTGAACCATCCCTTACTACAAGATCTTCCTGGCCTCTAAATTATTCCCAATGTTTCCTTATAAACTTCCATAACCTCACCCCGTATATGTCTTGGACCTCATTCGAACACCAACCATCCCGAGAAACTCCATATTTTGAATCCATTACCATCTTCCAAAGCACATCCCCTTCGTTTTGGTACCTCTACAACCATTTACCCAAGAGAGTTTGATTGAATTTTACTAATTGATGAATCCCCAAGCCACCCCCAGATATTGGCATGCACATTGTTGACCAATTGACCAAATGAAATTTGAACTCCTCTCCCATTCCACTCCACAAGAAGTCTCTTTGTAACTTCTCAATGCAACTGGCTACCTTTGTGGGAAGCGGGCAGAGGGACAAATAATAGGTGGGAAGATTTGAGAGGGTGCTTTTAATCAGTTTCAGTTTTTCCCCTTTAGAGAGATATAACCTCTTCCAAGAGGCCAATCTACACCCTACCTTTTCGATCACCCGTTCCAAATCCTTTCAGATTTGAAAGAGGCTCTCAATGGTAGACCAAGATAGGTGAGGGGTAGAGAGGATATCTGACAACCCAAGAAAGTAGCCAAAAACTCTACATCCTAAATGACCCCCACTGGCACTAGTGTAGACTTTGAAAGATTGACTCTTAGAGCTGATACGGCTTTGAAATAAAGAAGAAGTCCCCTCAGGGCTTGAATGTGTCCGCGGTGTGCACCACAAAAGATTAGCATGCCGTCAGCAAATCAAAGATGTGAGATGGAAAGAGTACCATCCCCAACCGAAAAACCATGAAGTATCTCCGCATCCACTACTCTCTCAATCATCTTACTTAAGGTTTCCATAATAAATAAGAATAGAAGCGGAGATAGAGGGTCTCCCTGTCTCAATCCACAGGAAGAATTGAAGAAACCTACCGGTGAGCCATTTATCAAGATAGAGAATCGAATTGAAGAGATACAGAATTCTACCAAATTCTGTCATTTCTCCCTAAAGCCGCATCTTGAGAGCATATCTAGCAGGAATTGTTAATTGACATGGTCATAGGCTTTTTCCATGTCCAATTTGTAGATCAAACCGGGCTCCCAAGATTTGAGGCGGCCGTCCACAACTTCGTTGGCAATGAGGACCAAATCTAGGATTTGTCTACTTTTAACAAAGGCATTTTGGGGCTTCAATATAAGCTTTTCCACCACTACACTCAGTCTGTTGGCAAGCACTTTGGATAGAATCTTGTACACCCCATTCACAAGGCTAATGGGGCGATAGTCCCTAGAATCCAATGACCCTATCTTTTTAGGGATGAGAGCTAAAAAGGTAGAGTTAATGCTCTTGTCGAACCTAGAATTGACGTGGAAGTCATGAAAGACTTGCATGAGGTCCTCCTTGATCACCTCCAAACAAGTCTAAAAGAAACCCATAGAAAAGCCGTCTGACATAGGAGCCTTGTCGCTGATCATACCTGTGATTACTTTGCACACTTTATCTTCAGTAAACAGCCTTTCAAGCCAGTCTACGGTCTGAGAATCTAAAACTGAGAAAGATAAATCATTCACCTTGGGTCGCCTACTATGCTCTTTAGAAAAAAGCTGTTGATAATACTGTTCCAAATGATTCTTGATAACCGTCTGATCCGATGAAGCAACCCCATCTACCATCAGAGTGTCTAAGGTATTATACCTCTTATGAGAATTAGCCACTCTATGGAAGAAATGGTTTCTTTCATGAGTTTCAATGCTTATGCCTGCTTTATGGTTTTTTTTATTGTCTTGTTCGATATTCCCTTCTTTTTTTGCCAACGCCATTCTGTGTAATATTGTATTCAAGGGCTTGAAGACAATTTAAAATTTGACACTACATAATTTCAGAAGTCAATATTTATGTAACTTATTAGGTATTGGGGTTTGAAGTCAAGTGCATTATAGTTCAATTTTCTTGGATGGCCTAGGGAAATTGGACCAATGAGAGTTTTTTTTCTCTCTTCCCTGGCAAGAGCTCTTGGATTGTGAAATTTGCAATCTTTCTGATTCTGTTTTCCCCATGATTGTTGTGTTTAGGGTGTAAAATTTGATCCTCAAACTGGATCCGTTCTTCATATTGAGCTTGCGAGATCTAACTCCCGGAGAAAACGTAAACCAGGTCAGTAATTTCGTGTCATACTAATTCAACATTTTGTTCCACAGACTTCTTTTTAACAAATACGGTTTGCTGTGATCTTTGATTCCAGTCTCTTCATTGGTTGTTTTTTCTTGCTTGGACAGGTAGTGGAGCCTATGTTGTTATAGATAAAAGAACTAAGTCTGACACAAATGCCCAAGAAGCATCTGGCGACGATGGTAATGTTCTGTTTTAATCAAGAAATTTCAGTGGAGAGGATAATTGTGGTCTCAGTTGCTACTTTCGTCATTTGAGCCAAGCACCCCTATATATTTCTTATCATTTTATCATTGCTCCACAAAAAGAAAGAATAAAAAAAATTACTTGTGTGATCTAATCTTTCACTAGAAACAGTTGTTCCCTTATGAACTTGATTATGTGGCTCACTTGCGTGGCCCTTCGTTGCACATTCAGGAGACAGTGAATCTGATGAACCATCAGGGACTGAGAATCCTGAATCCGGCGAGAATGATGATATAGTGACCTCAAAAAGGTTGGAAGCACTCATAAACACAGTAATAGTTTTATAAGAAAGTTGTTTATTATGAACTTCATAGTGCCTAGTGAATAAACTGCAGTCTTTTTTTAAATAAAAAGAAAAAAAATCTGTCGAATCATCATTTGGATCACAATCGCTATTTCTGTCTGGTAATGTGCAGCGGCGAGACAGCTGGTGGTCCTGACAATGTTGTGGCTTCGGTCAGTACTGAGTTCTTTTTATAAATATACACGAGATCGATTCTAATACGTATTCATCAGTTGCAGAAACAGTGATGTGTAAACAGTGTTCTCCTCCTGTTCCACATAGATATAATCAATTGTCTTTCATATTTAAAATGTGAAGGGATGTTTTGTTGATACAATTTGTATGTTCCCGCCTCAAAACATTCACCAGAAATCTTCTAGTCTATATTGACCTTACTAAAAGTGATTAGTAGTACAAGAAAGTTTTGATGCTGTAACAAACAATGTGTGTATTATATATCTGGTGGGATCTTGGGTATAAAGTTTTAAATTTCTTCTGCAATGATTACGCAAAAGTTTGGTAAGTTCATGTGAAGACTAATTTGAAGGTGAGGCTAATCATGTAATTCTGCATTAACATGTTTGATGCTGATCTTGCCATTGATTTCTGCAGGAGCATGCAGAGAAACTTGTCGATGGAGGACCATGTTCCACTCTATTTATTGCAAATCTAGGACCGAACTGCACTGAAGATGAACTGAAGCAAGCACTATCTCAGTGAGTTGCAGCTCTCTCTCTATATATGTGTGTGTGTATCTCATGCTCCTGCTTTTTCTCCTTGGGGAAGGGAAAATACAGGCTCTGGCCCCCTCTCCATGTCCATGTAACTATTGTGTTCATTAACGACTGATTTGCCAATCACAAAATGCGGTGGGTTCAATTCGTTATCCTTCCTTTTTGTCAGGTATCCAGGATTCAATATGCTCATTTTGCGTGCTAAAAGTGGAATGCCAGTTGCATTTGCAGACTTTGAGGTATCCCATACATCATGCCAGGAATCTTTTATATGTTACTTCATACTGGAAATTATAGAAAAGATTACTTCATTTTGGAAATTGTAGGCATAGTTTACTAAGAAGCAGAATTGGCCTGGGTTGTAAACTTGTATAATAAAAAACTGATGTGCTTGACTTGATTCAAAAATGAAAAGTTAAACCTGCTCTCTTTGGCTATATGTTAAAATATATGTTATGAGTAGGGGTATGCAAAAATTCCGACTTCCGCTCCAATTCCGACTCCGATCGAACTTGGAAGTCAGAGAGCCGAAGTCTAGTGGGATTCTGACTTCCGACTCCGAACTCCGACTATTTATACCTTATATATTATATTGTATATAAAACACAATAGACCCAAATGGCCTAATGGTTTAGAAGCTGTTTTATCCTCTCTTGGAACGTGGGTTCGAATCCTCCCGCGATTATGTGTTTTTTTCCATTTGCAACTTGTTTTTTTTTTTTTTTAAAAGCCTTAAACGACGCCGTTTTACCCTTGTATATATTCATCTCTGTCTTTCAATTACAAAACTGAAAACCCTAACCCTTCGAGTTCGGCCTATCTTCTCTCTTTTCTCTTCCCCCAACACCTCTCTTATCTCCATTTCGTCTTCTTCGAGGCTACCCGATGTTTACAGTGGGATTTTGGGGTTGGCTTTTGTGGGCTTTTCATGGAAATATGTGAGGTGTTATGGTTGTGGCTGAGGGGGAGAGAATTTCCATGGCCGCTTTTGTGGTTTAATGGTAAGGCTATTAGTTATTTTGCGTTTTTATCCCTACAGACCTTCCCATCTTGCTGATAATTTTATGGATCATTTTTGTGGTTGTTTTGCACTTTCTAATCTGAGTTTCAGATAGTTGTGAATTTGGGGGCTGGTTAGTGATTAGTGATTTTGATTTCGTTATGGTTTCGTCGTCGAGTCTGTTTGAAAAAGTGATTTCGATCAGAGATCAAAAGTCCAACCTCCGACTTCATTTCGGAGTTGGAGTCGGAAGCCAATATCGACTCTGCTAGGAGTTAGAGTCGGAAACTCCGAACTCCGACTCCAACGAAGTCAAAGCACAACCCTAGTTATGAGTTGGCAATTGATTTTTAGTCAAACCCTAGTTTAGTCACATATAATTTTAATATGTTTATTTTGGCAGGAAATCGAACAGGCAAATAAAGTAATGGAGGAACTTCAGGGGAGCTTGTTACCATCATCAGATAGGGGTGGCATGCATATAGAGTATTTTCTTATTTCTCAAGAAATCATATACCTCTATGTGTGTGATAATTGCATTTTCGTTTTGATTGACTGTTATACTTGGACTCCTGCCCTTTAGGTATGCAAGGTCTAAAATGAGGAAACGGTAGGGGGGAAATGTCGTCAAAAGCGCCTGCCATGAAAGTCAATTTTCGATGTATAAGAAACGGGTCGGAGGTGACAACTTTGCAGAACTTTTTTATTTCGATCATACATTATAATTGCATCTTTGGTCTTACTACTGGTACGCTGGATTCTGAAACCCAACAGTGTAAAGCTCTAGGAAATTGCTGCGTCTGAAATTGTAGCAAAGGTTGAAGTTTCACTAGAACTGAGATCATCCTGTTAATTGCCAACATTCTCCTATTGAGTTTAAGAAAGATGGAGCGATTTTATGTGGCCGCTTCCGCTTGCACAAGATCTTTCAAATTACCCACGCGATGCTTGTGAAGAGTCTTAAAACCATTGTTTATCTACCTCCTTTAGTTTTCCTGAGTTGCACGTCAATCAGATGCAAGGGAGAAAAACAGAGAGCTTGGGGACCAAGCAAGGTCACTCACTTATGAGCAAGAATTTGGGAACATTCTCAAATCGACATCATGTCATTAGGTACGAGAATTCAAGAACGATTCACTTGTTTCCCTCTGCCCTCACTCGTCCAGAATTGCCAAATTATTCTCTTGGGAGAAAATGACCACTGTAGTTTTGGGAAGTCGACCGTTCGTTGAGCGATTGAGTGGAGAAAAATAACATGTCGTTAAACTACTCACCGAAACAGCATGCCTTTTAAGTTGTAACGTTATTCAATATTCAAAGCTAGACTACTACTCGCGGTAAATATAAACCTCTCCTCGTTCCCCTTCCAGCCCGCTCCCGCTGCTTTTTATAAACTCGTTTTATGTAAAGTTGGAGATTCGAACTTGGTGACTCCTAATCCCCAAAGAAAGAAATGAAAGTTTGAGAATGGCCATTTCTATTTTTTTGAGCAAGCAACGCGGGTGAGGTGAGCTGTCTACAAAACATATTCCCTTGAGTCTGGAAACGTGACCGTTTTAGACGTAATTTTCTTCATTTCTTAAACTACAAAACCTTGCTAATTCATTACTATCCCTCCACTATACCGAAGTAAAACATATAGATGGCTTTGGACAAAAATATAAAAGGGAGAAGAAAACTATAACAAAAAAATAAAAAACAAAACAACAAAAACATAAAAGCTCTGATCACGAACTTTGGCACTTGATTTTAAATGGGTGAGGTGAGCTGTCTATATTAATCATCGTCACATGAAGTCGTCCTTGCTTTGTCTCTTTCCCAATACGATGGCCTCGCATTCCCCAAGAGACAGCATCCCGCTAAGCCCTTCTATTAGCCTCGTTCAGTAGGGGACCGCTGTAGTGTTGCTGCTGCTCTCCGCAAATCCGACCACTCCTGCTTCCCACATCATATCCAGGTGCCGACACGCAGCTAGGATCCATGATCATGTCACCTTCCAGTATGCGGAGCACCTTCACCATAAATACATTAAAAAAGTAAGCCAGAGTAAGTCCTAGTCGTCATTACATGTTAGTACTGTTGGGTTAATTATAAGAGTCTGGTTTTATCCTTTTGGCTTCTGTCTTCTATTTCTAGCTTACCAAACTGGAAACCATGCAGCCAATCACATTTTTCAACATATTTTGGAATATTTTTTGTTGCATATCTTCTGAGTGACAGGACTCCAACATAACCCCTCCTACTGGCGTTTCTGACCACTCTTGAGTATTTGTTTTTAAATCAAAATTACGCAATTAATGTTTTCTTAAATTTTCTCTTACCTGTGACATACGAGGCCTATAATGAGGATCCCGCCGTATGCATAAAGATGCAGCATGCAGCATGCAATAGACCTCATTTTCTGAAAAGCTATTCCCTAATCGTGGATCAATCAGTTCCTCGATGGCATATTCTTCCAATAACGGGCGTGCCTGTTCCAAATCAAAAGCGCATATATAAATCAACAAGAATCAACTTGAGAACCAATAGCTAGAAGCAACCACATTAACTTGTTTCTTTTCTATTTGGCCTTGTCAAAGAGCTTATCATGTTTCCGAACACCATTATCTATTTCCATTGATTATGAATTTATGCACTCAATAAAAACAAGATGGACCAACATGTATCAACAGAAATATGATTAGAATACAACAAATCATACCCATTCTGTTAGACACTGCTGGCCCTTGGGACGGTTGAGGTCCACTGCTTTTCTTCCAGTAACGAGTTCCACCAATACAACCCCAAAAGAATAAACGTCAGCCTTTTCAGTGATTTGCCCACTTTGTGCATATTCTGGGGCCAAGTACCTACAGCACAACAGATCCTTAGATTCTGAATTGCATGGGGAAAGTAGAGTTGTAACGCCTCAATAAAAGCCCCAAGTCACATAGTCTATACTTTAAAAGTACTAGTCAATGTTACAAATAGAGTCCCATTAGAACATTATAAAACACAAGAATTTCACATTCCCAAGCAATGTGGAATCCCATACACCATATACCTATCCTTATCACTTATCAGAATGGGCTATCACAAGAGCATTAAAAGAAAGGCTGTAGTACTTACCCAAATGTTCCAATTACTCTAGTTTCCACACCTGTGTCCCCATCAGGCTGCCACCTTGCCAGGCCAAAATCCCCAACCTTGCAAAACAAAGTTGAACCAAGATCACAACACTCAACAATTTCTCTACACACTGACAGGTGAAATAACACATTTAATGCACCTTGAAAAACGCCTAAAGCAAACATCTCTGTTATTAATGCACCTTGAAAAATACCTAAAGCAACATCTCACTATGAACAGACCTAGAAAAGTTGAAAAAAGTGATATCATTATATTCTATGATGTAACTGTTGTATGTAAAAATTACTCACAATATTAACTTTAGAGAGAAGGGAACCAAAAAAGCTCCTTTGGTGTCAAAGGATCCAACAGCAAAGACTTAACAATTACGCAGATTTGGCAAGCAAAGTATTCTCAGAATACTCCACTTCTATTCATTATTTTATTACTACTTTTCACCTACTTTTTTCTACTATTCATTACTTTTCACTACTATTTAATATTCTATTATTACTTTTTCATTACTTTTTTTACTATTATTTACAACACTTCTTAACACCTAAATGCAACCTTAACCATCAAAGTTGAATTTCTCCATATCAAATAGGACCCTATGAAATTTCCATACCAGTGGTTCAAAATCATGGGTGATAAGGATGTTGTTTGGCCGCATGTCACGGTGGACAATGCAACCCACCCTACATTCTTCATGAAGATATCGCAGCCCTCGAGCGGCTCCCACGGCAATTTTTTGTCGTGCAGACCATTCTAATGGCTCTTGATGTCGTCCTGAAACAAACCCAGGTCTTCAGGAAATTAACGAGAGAAGCTAGCAAATACATTTAACTTCCGAAACCTAATCTGGTAATATATTAAAAACCTAAAAATGATAATGATTGTATTAAAATCAAACAAGTAGGTTTTAAAGACTAATCCGGGAATACTTCATCAAGTTTGTTCAGATATGATTGCATACAGTATCAAGTTCAGAAGCAGCAGAATATATTCCTCATTGTAGACGCCATAAACTGTGTTTTAAATTAAGTAATAATCTAGTTAATGAAATAGCAGAAACAGTCTGTATGTATGCCTCCTAATTCCGAATAAATTACCATATAAATGAGAATCCAATGACCCATTGCATATATATTCATAAACCAGCAACCTTCTTCTGTCCTCAATACAGAACCCAATCAGCATGACAACATTTCGATGCTGAGCACAGCTCAGAACTTCCACTTCTGAGCAAAACTCAAGATCCCCCTGAGAACTAGCCAATTTGTGTTGCTTGACAGCAACTGCCTGACCATCTGGAAGTACACCTCTGTGAACAGATCCAAACCCTCCTTCTGCCAAGAAATTGGCTTGTGAAAACCCACCTGTAGCAAGCTCGAGTTCAGCATAGCTAAACCACCTTGGGGGTTTTCCAAACACTGGTGCCTTGTGTTGACATATTGAACACAATGGAGGGGGCCCAGGAGGTGCATTTCTTGATAAGGATATTGCTTCTCTCACATTTCCACTGAACTCCATATCAGTTCTGTAGGTCAGCATGCCAATTTCAGCTTCTCCATCAAGTTTTGAGAACTTCTCGAGCAAAGCTTTGGATGTTGATGCTTGAGGCTCACCAACGTGTCTCTTTGAACTTCCATCTATGTTTAGTGAGGACTGATGAGTAGAACTTACAAATTCAGCCACCCAAGGCTGGAACCTCAAACTTGATGAGGATGAAGATAAGTGCTCACTATCTGTGTCTGAACCGATCTCATTAAGATCCTGGTTTTGTTTAATGACTTGAGAATCATCTTTCTTAAGATCTCCATTCATCTCTGAGATGAAAAATGGTGAAGTTCCTGGATCTGAGCTTGACACCGATGAAGCTCCAGCTTCAGTGGCTGTAAATGGTGTCCCTAGCTCTGGACTACTAGATGGGGTCACAACTGGTCCTTGAATAGAATTTAAAGAATCGTTTTTCTTTTGGGGATGCTTTTTAGATGTTTCATCAAACTCAGAAGGTAAAGAACATGCTACTTCAGGTAGTTTCTTAGCCGGCCCAACCAAATTTAAGCGGAGTACTTTTGGCTGGGAACGCTTCATAACCACAATGTTACACTGCAACTCTTCCATGCATCGTTTTTCCTCATGTTTGAGCTGTCTGTTTAAAAATATATAAATAAATTAGATAGACCCAACATGCATAATAAAAAGCAAGAACAAAAATTCTTAATGGAGATATCAAAAGGAAAGAACTTCGAGAATATCTCATGTCCTTTGCAATCTTATGCAAATAGACTGAGCAAATGTGAAAAGGAAAAAATAAAAAATAAATATATTACTTGTCTACTACCACCCAACTGGCTTCAATTCTATTGGCCTCTGCAGCCACTGCGCCACAAGGAGATCCAGAAACAATTTTTATCTTTACATTTATCTGCAAAACAGAATCAGGATGAGAATTATTGTGGAACAAACAACTGGCAAAGCATATCTTTAACAATTCAAATAAATACACAAGCCACTTGCCTTATTTGGATTATAAACATCATGAAGTTGAAGAATCATTTGGGAGCAAGAATCAGTAATATCACACTTCTGCTCTGCACTTGCTCCCGAATGAGATTTCTTGTGACCGCTGGCACAGTCCCCTGCAAATATTGGGAAAACCCATAGTTTCCTTCCTGAAGAATTTGTGGCAAAATTAGTGTCAGTTGGTCCTTATCTACCAGTAAGCATCAAACTGAAAAAAAGTACCAGGGGGATTGACATAAAGATTAACACACTCATAAACTTGGGACGGAATGAAAGGAAAGCATCAATATAAGGCATCAACTTATACAACACAACCAATTATTAAAAATTCTATAGCCAAAGGAGCACAAATCAACAGGGGTAAGAAAAGATACCGGAACTTTGCGAAGGTACAACCACAAGCAATGTAATGCAGTCTCCGGGTTGAACAACATGGGTCAAGGCCCACACCAGAGCTGTCTTGGGAATATCCTTTGATGCCTTAACTGCAACGACGACCTTGCCGGCGCCATCGGAGCTTTTCTCCTGCTTCCCTCGATTATGTTCTTGACTCATGGACACCGCAATACAAGCAAATCTCTTTGTTCAGCAGATCCAATTCTCGAAATCTTTTAAACCCAGTCCATCACAAGCGCTGAAGCACATGACCAAAGCGACAGAAACAAAAACACAAGCATTATTATTCTCCCCCACCATGTTGGATTCCAAAGACATGTACCACCGACATGCTCACCGATCCATTAAGAATCAGAGGAGCCACAAATGACAAGACCGTTTTCACCAATTCACACAAATCCCCTCTAGGAACACTCGCTTGTCCTGTCTGAGCCAGTGAAATCTTGGCATAAAAGTTCCCAAAATGGTAACGTTGTTATTGCATCTAGTTACCCTTTCGTCGCAAAAAGCAAGACATGTTTCTCCTTGAATGAAGCCTCGACAGGAAGAGAATCCGGACACTGTTATGCAAGGCGATACAAAATGAAAGACGACACAACAGCGAAAGTAGACTGCCTACAAGCCTTCAAATCAATGAGTCAAAACGATGAAAGAAACAGCTCCAAAGGTGAAAATGAGCTGTCAAAATTTGGATCCAACTCAGAGATGATTTCTTTGTCGCCAGAAACGAAATTGAGAAAACTCGGCCCAAATATAGGTGCAGATGAAACTACTAGGTGAGTCTAGAGGCCATTTACAGTCACGGTTAAAAAGTTTCACTAGCTCTACGAATCTAAAAGACTCAAACCCCACCGAAGGCTACCCTGCACAATTCCAGTCAGAATCGGTACCCTCACATCAAAGACAAAACCTCTGTTTGGGATTCTGAGATACTGAAGGAAACTTTCGAAACGATATTTATTTAAAAACGAAAAAACATTTCCATTATGATTATATTTGGTTCAGACTCAGAAGATACTTCACCAACTGATCATGACTTCGTTCCAGTCACATGTTATTTATTTTTCTTTTTCAGGAAACAACAAAAGTATTGCATGGGATCCAAAACACAGTTTCCTCACTCTTCACTTCAATTTTCCGGACAGCCAAACAGACGCCAACAGAATGGGAAAAATAAATAAATAAATAAAGAAGTGCGCACACGCACACGCACACAAACATAAACACAACATACTCCAAAAATCAAAACGAACAGCAAGGTAGATACAACGGGAGCATTAATTCCAATCCATTCACCAGAAAAGAACAAACGCACTAGGCTCGAAAGTTGAACAGATTAGCCTTATTTCAAATATCTAAAATAATATTACCATTGAAATAATAGAGCTATACTGTTTTTTTGGTCTGTTCCTTCACATCAGGGCATCGTCAAGCGAACAATCTTTAGGTTTTTCAACTGCTGAATTTACATCCAGAGAGATTGAGAGAGAGATGCATACAGTTACGAGTTTACGGAAACATACAGTAAGCAAGAAAATGATTATGTAATAGACTTTTTCTCATGAATTATGCTCTCCTTCATCCATGCACACAAATATATGCAGAAAGCACCTCTCTATTACCTTCGGCCGTATCTCCGCAGACGACCATAATCCATCGGTTTCGCTGATTTTCCTATGCATCCTCCTCGAGTACCCCCTTCACTTACAATTTTGAACCCCCCTGGTTTTGGACTATATTTCGGATTTGACCCTTAAAATCCCAAAACTTACACGGCTATTGGCAGCTTCGCTTGGTATCAGACGGCGTCGTTATATGGTCCGGTTTTTCATTTCAAGATTTGAAAATTTTATTGGGCGCGGCGAAGTTAGGAAAAGGTTAACTTTGGCTTATGGGCTTTGTCTTTATTTAACATTGGCGGCGAATAGATTTTTTTCGTTTTTCAAATGGTCTTGAAGTTGTGGGGCCCTATAGTCTATACTCCTCTGGTTCAAATTAAAGACTACATAATTTTTTCGGACCACAACAAATTTACCAACATTATTTCTTTAACACCTTTTAATTTATAAGTTATAATTAAATATAAACTAACTAATAATGAGATAGATATATAAATAAAACTAAATATAAATTTTATCAATTTGAAAGAATAAATTTTCACAATTTTGACATATTTTCTAAATTCACTTTGATATTAATATTTTATCTCCGAAATATTTTGAAATAATTATTTTAGAGCACTTGCAAGCAAGAACAGAGTTGAGAATCTGAGATTGTACAAGCGACAAAACACATTACACAATAATAAATGGTACGCTGACCCTCCAGTTGACACGTAATGATTTCCTCTGTGTCTGCAGTTAAAAGATAAATTTAAGAAAGTTGGCCACAATCGCAAATAACTCTCGAAACATGCCCTCTTCCCCCAACGAACCCCTTACGCTGCCATTCCTTTCCTACAATTCAATATTTAAAGCTCGGCATAAATGCCAAAGCGTGAACTTAAACCAACAGCTCACGTTAGCATTGACTGCTCCTTCCTCACCCATATACAGATGCCCAGCCGTGACCACCCAATGTAGGACCCACACGACGTTACCCATCGCCGTCAGGGTTAGCTACTTGCTGCCTCTACCCTATCAGCTGTCAGGCAGATTGTACTGATACCAATTCCCGATGCAAACGTTTAATCCTAGTCTAAATCCAATCCTCTGTTAGATCACGGCGCACCCCTCTGCATGCTTGGAACCGTGACCCAAAGCCCGCAGACGTTTCGGCGACTTGACGTGACTCAGGTTTTGGCGCCACGTATCCCGGATCGTGTCTTACAGCTTTCCGAACCTGCGAAACACTTTATTACTCCGCATGCCGTTCCAGCTTCAGGGCAACGTTTGTTGCCATAATTTTTTTTATTTTTTTTTATTTTTTAAAAGATTTTTACGTTAAAAAAGTAAATAATTTTAACTTTTTTAAATTTTAAATTAAAAATAATATTAAAAATATGTTTTATAACATTTTATTTATTTTTAAATTCTTTTAATTTATTTTATCTTAATGCCATTTATCCCTTTTCTTTTAATTTCTTTATAAACGAAAATAATTTCTCTATCTTGTGCCACAGTTTTCGTATAAGCAAGAGCCATATACCGAATAAAAATAAGCGTGCCTCCCGCCTCCGTTTTTCTCTCTACCCCGTTTGTTTTCTCTGCTAGCTATCAGAGCATTCCCGTCCACGGAGGTTGGAGTTTCGTCTCCTCCCCCTCACTGCTTGTCTAGCCTCAATTTTTCGGTTCTTTTTCATTCTAATTTTCCTTTCAACTTTCCGGCAATAGGACCTAGTAATTTCGATTTGCTACTTGCTAACCATCTTCAACCGCCCTGTGTCCCTCCAACAAATTTCTCAACTGTCAATCTATTGGCTAGTGGAGGAATACTATCCAAATAAGTGGCTCACACGTGTCTTACATTGTGCGTAGATCTCAAGCAATGAGATCAGAGACATAAAGTTTTTGGTATGAACAGTAAAAGTGAAAACGTATATTTTACCTACTAGACTCATTGAGAAAATACTTAAGCAATGAGATAAGATACATAAAGTTTTATAATTTTTATAATTTATTTGTTAAATATCACTTAAACACAAAAACACTTCCCAATTTTGGAGAGTTAAACTATATGAGAGGCTCGTTTGAGAGTGAGATAAGATAAAATTTTTATAATTAGTAGTAAAATATTTTATAAATAATAGTAAAATAATTTGAATTGAATATATTTTAGATTTTGGAAAACGAGAAAAGAAAAGTTAAATAAGAAATATTATAAAGTTAAAATATTATTAAAATATAGTTTATTGTATTATTTTTGTTTAAAATTTTAAAAAATTATAATTTATTTTTATTTTTATTTAAAAATTTGAAAAAATTGTAATGTTATTTTAAAAATTTTAGAATGATTAGATTGAAAATTCTGTATTTTAATAATATTTGAAAATAAGATTAAATGAAATAAAATGAGTTAGGATGATTTTTTTTTTAATCTCATCCTAGAATCCAAACCTATCTAAATGTTTGCCATTTTCCATCTAATCGTCATATGATACTTACAACATTTTATAAAGTTTAAAAAATATATAAAATTAATACAATTTTTTTAAAATTTCAAATTAAAATGAATATTATAAATTATATTCAATTATTTTTTTAACTTTATAATATTTTTATTCAACTTTTAATCTTTTATTTTTTAAAACTTAATAGAAAATCTTAAATCAAATATTTTATTACTATTTTTAACTTTTTAATTTTTTTATATATCTAAGTATCCAAACAAATTTAACTTTTAAACAAATCGGATTGAATGGAGTTGTTAAAAGTAAAATTCTGATCTATATATATATATATATATATATATTTATAATACTTTTTAACAAAATGGGATTATATAAAACTAACTATAAAATATCTAAGATGATAATAAAGAAGACGACAAGAAGAAGATGCAGAGATGAGAATTTAGTATAAGTGCAATGATATACAATTATATATTAAAATGAGGATGTTTATGTAAAATAATATTATTTTTATAAGTTAATTTATAAAAATACTTTTTATTTAAAACATAATTATATAAATTATTATAAAAAATTCTGTATGTCTATCATTTTCTTTAGCATAATGATTATTTTTCAAATTTAAAAGTAATAGTGTGATAAAGTGTTTAACTGGATTATTATGCCAATTGCCAAATGATTATTAATTTATCTAGTTGCAGAATAATACAACAGTGATTATGCACGAATTCCAACCATAATCTCTTACTTTAAAGTAAATTTGACTCGTTTATTATATTAAATAGCAATTAAAAATCCATGCAAGTTGATTGTATGGGGGAGAGTGCGAATAAAAGAGAGTATTTAAATAAGCAAGTCCGAAAGGTGTTTTTGTCTTCTTTCCCGGTCTTAATGAAGTTGGGACAACCACCCACCCTCAATTTCATAAGCTCGATCGCTAGACACCAACCTACATCATACTTTATTATTTTGGGATAGGTTTTTTCCTTTTTTTTCTTTTTTTCTTTTTTTTAAAGATATTTATATATACCAAGTTCTCACTATACCTTATAGAAACTGTGGTCCTAAAATCCAATAGTTTCAAACCACCGGAGAGGCGACAATTTTCTCAGTTTTGTATTCATGCATGCAAGTCTCTCCGCTTGTAGGGGACCCAAAAAAACAATGATTTTTAGGATAAGTTCTGGATGGATGGGCCATATTCAAACGCAAAATTATCTTTTAAGGGTTATTATTTGCCAAAACCACTGTACTCTTATTTTTGTGATGCGTGTTTATAAAAAAAACAACAGAGAAAATCTAGTAATCAGTCTATTTGATTTTCCCTATAATAAAAATTAACCACATCATCGTTTTATGGAAGTAATCATACGTTTTTTTAATGAGGGTTCTTGGTTCTCCTTTGTATTTCGATGCTTTTGGTGGGGGTTCTCTCAATTTAGTTCCCTCTTTTGTCGCTATCTATGGTTTTTCTTTGGTTTGGATCGGTAGTTCGACAACATCTGTTGATGGTTCTTGGTTCGGTGACATCTGGGCCAGTGCTTATTTTTGGTTTCGACGCCATTTCGTGGTTCTCTAATTGTACTCTTCTCTTTCGGCACTCTAGTATCATTTCGACGCTATCTGATTGTTTCTCTGAATTTAATTCTCTGTTTGGGCACCATCCCGTGAGGTTTCTCTCGTGTTACTTTATGTTTCTTTCGAAAACAAATCAAAATAAATTGGGGCTATGAAATCGCTTCTCAAATGGTGGCAATATTTGGGGACAAAGGAAAGAGCTCTATCAATGTGTGTGAAGTTTATAAGAAGAGAGAATTATGGATTTGTTCAGACTTCAGAATCCGCGTGGTGAAGGGTATGGATTTAAACCAATGAGTAATGATACATTTATCATTAATTTATCACTTGTTTATTATTTTTAGTGTATTTTTTTTTTCTTTTTAATATTTTTTTAACATCTTTAATTATTAAGAAAAAATTTAAAAAAATTACAATTTCACTAATAATTACTTTCTTAACTATTAAGTAAAAAGAAAAATTTTAAAAAAATAAAAAAAATAGTAGAAAAGTGGTAGATGGTTAATAAGTGTATCATTATTCTAACTCGTAATTAGGGTCGATCCCTAAATACGATAAGGCCAGTCTCTAGGATCTCTCAAAATAAAAACAAAACTCATTACCATTCATTTTTATATGTATTAAGTTGAGATGAGATTAAATAAGATGACAGTAAAAAATGTAATAAATTATTATTAAATTATTATTTTTAGTATAATTATTATTTTAAGATTTTAAAAATTAAATTAGTTATTATATTTTATATAAAAATTTAAAAATATTATAATGGTAAAATGAATTAAAATCGATTGTACGAACTTTGTTATCTTTCTAACTAGGCGATTTTATAAACCAATTTTAGAAATTTCTCTCTTTCATTGGATAGAGGAGGTTCAGAGCTTCGACTCCAACCACCTCCTCCCATAGCTAGCCCTAATAGCTTTCCCCTTTTTTTGTTTTCACGTCGATCTTCTACATTTCGACAACTTTCAATCAATGCGCACTGCATTTTTAGCCTCTCCAATCACCAATCTTCATATTTGTGGAAGAAAACTGCGATTCTGCTTGATGCATTCGTCACACGTGTGGCTCATATAATGTGCGTCTTCCACACGAGCTGCGTCCTGGAGCAACTTTTGGGGCCACGCATGGTTCTATCGGCTTCAAAAGCCTTTTCAGATCTGCCTATCCATTTACTTATTCAAGTAGCTCATGTCTTGCATACGTTGTCATCGTTTGTGTTGACTCTTTATGGCGATTCAACACATATTCTGGTTGCTATCCTATTTTTTCGTTTTTCCTAAATGGAAAGTGGATATTTCCAAAAATCATCTCAAAACAACAAGTAACAATGCACCCACTACCTTTACGTTTTAAGCATAGGTTCCACCGCTTTCAGCGATGGTTTCATTATTCTCATTTTTACAAACACCTTATTTCCTTATTCTAAGACGACATCTTATTATAAGACATGACTAAGGATCAAGAAATTGATCCCAAATAAATCTAATTTTTTTTCTATTACTTTACACTGTTGTTTATTCTTTTGGAACGTTTGTTGGAGAACTCTGCCCCATTTTCATGTATTATCTTTTGTATTCCAAAAATGATACAATTATTATTAATTTACAACTTTTTTTATTTAAGTTTTAATTTTACTCAGTGATTAAGAATGTGAATATTAATTAAAATTATATATTTTTTATTTGTTTTTATTGATTAAAAATGTTAAAAAAATACTTAAAAGAAAATGATAAAAAAAATATTGTTACACTAATAAGTTGTAAAAAATATTGTAAAATGAGTCATACGTCTATCATCATTCTTTGAATTTAATTTCGATTTGAATTCAGAGAAAATATGAGATGATATGATTTTAAATAAAAAGTGAAAGTTGAATAAAATATTATTTTTTAATATTATTATTCTTTTAAAATTAAAAAAAATGAATTTTTATTATATTTTGTATAATTATTTATGAAATTATAATAAAAAGATGAAATAAAATAAAACGTTTTTTAATTCCGAACTAGGGCTTTTCTTGTCTTTTGAGCTACTGATCTACAGCTAAGAGTACTGACCAATTAGTACACGGGTGTCTGACACATAAATTTGCATGTCCACACGAGTAGTAGCAACTTGGGAACTTGTTTTTGTTTTTTTTTTCAAATCACGGAGCTAGCTTTAATTAACGATCAAGTTTTGAATTCTCTTTATTTCCTCTTTATTCTTTGGTTACAGAGATATTTATTTAACCTATATATAAGCGTCAATGTGACATAAATTGATTGGCATTTAAGTTGGTAGGTGAAAGCCGTCCCCACAAATAAAATTTATCAACACATGCATGTTTATTGTTTTGTATGGACATGGGATGTGTTTGTCGTTTAAAGGTTGTTTTTGTTTACGTTTGGCAGGTCGTTAGGATTTACCGTTATTAGCGTGAAATTGCAATTATTTTCATAATTTAAGTTAATAAAAAGAGGTAAATATAATTATTATAATTTTAATAATTTACTTCACGTGCGAATCAGACTCTTCTATAATGAGTAGACCAAATATATGAAATACTTGATTGAATAAATAGATTTTAAAGTCAATGTTTGAATTCAATATGACTACTTCTATATCATTACTGTATAGAATCACTTGTCTCGCTATTTAAGGCGTGATTTGGATTGAGAAATAAGTTAAACTTATTTTAAATTTATTATTATATTTTTTTAAATTATTATATAAAATATATATATTAAAATTATTTTATAAAATATAATAAATGATTCAATTTTTTTAAAAATCTAATTCAACTTTTTCAAATTTTAAAATAATATTAAATTTAAAAAATAATATTTTAATAATATTTTATTTAACTTTTAGAACTTATCTCTTAATTCAAACGAGATCTAAATCAATAAATATAGATAAATTTAATCATGTGCATTATACTCTTAATAACTATAAATTAAACTCTTTTATAGTAGAGTATAATTACTAAAGTGGAAATAAATAGCTAAATTATAGTTGAGCAAAATGGAAAATGAGAATATCTACAACCCTTTACACGCATAGATGTTTATTTTTCTATAATAGTAGAGATAACGATATTAGTATTTTTTTTTTTCTAGGCAAGTTAAAAGTATATTAAATAAACTAACAGATTACAAAATAAAAATTTCAGTAGGATGAGAGTCTCTTATAGTCGTCTAAAAAAACTAACATATAATGTAACACGAAAAAATGAAGCCAAAATAATAGCTTCAAAAAGAGGAATTGCATGGCCAAAAGTGGCTCTACCCATAATCTTAATAAAGAAAGAGACTGCTTGAAGACGATTTTAGGCTGCAGTGAGAAGCCGCAGCGATAATATATGTGCTGCACCGTATTAATCTAGGTAGATTGCGAGGGACTTTCGTTTCCATTTTCGCTTGATCTTTAATTAGGAGAATAAGGAACATATGGAGACTGGAAATAACACCGAATCTTCGACGAACGACCCATGGCGGCGCCACCAAAGATAAAGAGTAAGCGGGTGGAACTGGAAAAATAGGTGCCGCAAAAATTGTCGGAAGATGTGTGGACCACAAAGGCGCTTCAGAACGTCGTAATGCGAGTGCAAAGTGTATAATCAGGGTCATATTTGCGATGCATGCGCCCATCGAAACCGTAAAATCTCTCTCATGCTTGAAGATCGGTGACTATAAGAGCTTGTGGGGTCGCACATGTGAGTCGTGTAGGGCCGATAAGCAGCAGATCGACTATGCATAGCTCTGGCATAAAAACCAAGTAAAAACTGATGAAAATTGGAAAGGAAAAATAAGGGGCAGAAACGATCGATGAGAACATTATTCCCATAAAAAGACAATCCGGACTGTCCAAACTTTAAAGATCCAGAGTTCCAAATCATTAACATTTTCATGATAATATCGATTCTATCATGATCGATGATCATATGTTTGGATGGATCCCATTGGATCCACTTTTTAATAATTACATGCCGCCACCTATCCGGATCCAAAGTCTGTTAGATAAAGTTAAACATCATGAATGATGAAGAAATTATAAAAAGAAGAATAATAAAGAATAAAAGACTTTATATAGTACTAGTAGTTATATGATTTGATTTAACAAGCCAAATTACTTATAGATGTTTATATTTAGTTCTTTTTTTTTTTTAAGAAGAGGGCAAACAATATTTATTAATAACGAGCATTATAATTAAATTTAAAATATATATTACAAACTAATTAATAATAATTTTTAACTCTCCAATATATTAAAAGTCTCTGACATTATCTAGTCCTGAGTCTCTGATTGCAAACTTTTCTAGATCTCAACCCAACTTTGATTTTTTGTAAGTTTGATATAGTGTCATCTCTTGATATTTTTAGAATAATAATAATAATAATAATTAATTAAATGGGTGGTAATAGCGGAACAATTGGAATAAAAAGGTTAGGTGAACCAATGGAACGTGAGACCATTTAAATTTAAATAAAGAAGGTCAGAGTGCTTGTATATGGGCCTACAAGTCCAGTGCATGTTCTCTTTAATAATGCGATCATGGTGGACCTAAAATGCCACTCCTCTTGTTCACATGCATGATCCTACATATAATATATTTATATGTTAAAAGACATAACTTTCACCGATGCCTGTAGTTGTCGTTTTTCTATGTAACTTTGGAACCCAATCCATAGTACGGTGACAGGCCTTTTAAGATTAAGTACACGGTCGTGGCCACATAGCCCAATTCACCTAAACGGCCCAACTTTATTTTATAATGGGCCGCATCCTCGACACGAGCATGACTAACACTTGTAGTTGGGCCGAACACTTAGGCCGGTACTGTTCATTGAAAAAAAAGTAAAAATATGAAGTTTAGAGTTTACACTGTTTAGTCTTACCTATAATTAATGAGAAATGATATTTATTAATAAATATGTGCTCCCATTGGAAATTTAGAGAAGTGAACTTTAGATTACGAGAAATGGACCCCTTTTTCAGAAGTAAATATGGGATTTCAGCAGGGATAAAAGTCGTGGCAATAAATCATCATCTCATTGGCAATTATTGGAATTACTCATGAAATATTGGATTGTATAGCCTTATGCCTCCAAATAAGGCTATACATGAAATATTTACGAGAAATGGACTGTTCGATCTGATGGATATGATTATCTCCCGTATATATCTTTAATCCACACATGCAGGAGTCCTAAGATTAATTCTAGCTTGCTGGACCCTATAAGAATAAATTAAGCAGCTTAATTTGTGAAAAATGATATTTGCAATCTCTACATATTCTTTTGAAGAATGTGAGAAATTCTGAGATTTATATAAAACTTATTTATTTAACAGTGATCCATTTATTTAAAAGAGAATATACGAATGACATATTTCTATTATAATAAGTGGTTATCTAATAGCCACTTATCGAATTTATAGTTTTTTTGTTAAATTTTTTCGTTTTTTCTGTTAAATTTAACGGCCATTTTATACTAGATATTAAAAATACTAGATATAATTTAAATTTTAGTTGAAATTAGTTAAATATATAATATAAAATTTAGATGAGATTAGTTAGATATATAATTTTAAATTATATCTAAATTATAAATTTATATATAAATTATAATTTAGATAATATAAATTATTCCATTTGTTTAAATTAGATAAGTTGTAAATTATAAATACCAAAAAATTATTTCATTTTTTTTATCTTTATATAATTAGATAATATAAATTATATAATTATATAAATACATCAATTTTAAATTATATATATAAACTTGAATTTAGATATTATATATTATTATAATTTATATATGATTTAAATTATAATTTAAATTTAAATCATATATATAATTTAAATTTAAATGTAGATAAATTTTAATATATATATATATGAATTAAAATCATATGTATAAATTTAGAAAAATTATATAAATTATAATTTACATTATATTTAAATATATATGATTTAAAGTATAAAAAAAGATAAATCTAAAATAATTTAGTTTAAATCTCTTTGTTAACTACATTTGTGAATACAATTATTTGAATAAATATTATTTATTTCTTAATTTAAATTCATTATAAAATATTAAACAAATAATAATATTTTATAATTGAAATTATAATAATTATTAAACAGTTAATCTTTCATCACTTCACATTAGTTTATAATTTACTTTTATATAATTTTTTCGTTATTAAAATATATTTTTTATTATATGTCAAATATTTATTAGAATTTACATGTTTTTTCTTCTATACATTACATTATCGATCAAATTTTATTTTATTTTATAAAAATATATCATTTATAATCGCTTTACTAAAATAAAAAAAATGTGCTATAAACATTACTTCTCCTTAATACATTTTAAAATTATATATAATATTATTTGAATGCCCAACAAGGAGAGACATTAACGTCCGGTTTGTAGGCCGGGATACCCCGACACTTATATCACTATGCCTTTTTTTAATTTTTATTTTTAAGAAGAGTTGATAACCACCCACATAGTAGCCTCATCCCAAGTTTATTAAAGAGCTCTCATTTATAGCGTAGGAATACCATAGTAATAATAAGACACCTGGGATTCACCAAATATCAAATAAAAAACTCCCATGCATCAAACCAAACAATAATCGAACGACCAACTTATTCCAAAACCCACAATAAACAAACTATACAAAATAATAAAATAAATTAATCCCTAAGAGTTGGAAGTCAAGTTTGATAAGGCCTTTCAAAAGTCGTGGTAAATTGTGGGGGCCTTCATAGCTAACATTCCTCCCCATCTCACATTGTCGAGCTAGGAAATCCGTCACTTGGTTCCCTTCACGATATTGGTGGACCATCATAAACGTTATCTCCTCAAGTGCAACCATTAAATCTTTCCAAAAATCTCATAGATACCACAAGGTGCATCTCCCTTTAAGAAGCCAATCCACAACTAAACTGGAATCACTTTCAATAATCACATTAAAACAATTTAGCCTTCTACACAAAATAATCCCCTCTAAAATAGCATTTAGCTTAGCACCATTATTATTGCCAACACCAAAATGGGTTGAAAAAGCCCCCTTCACATTACCAACTGCATCTTGTACCACACCCCCTCCCCCAGAAGTCCCTGAGTTACCATGACAACTCTTATCACAATTCAGCTTCATCCAACCCACAAGAGGTTTCTTCTAAGCTACTAATTTCTGTCGTCTCACACATATGCTTGAATATTCAATTTGGAGCTCACTCAAAATTTGCAAATCATTCAAGGATAGCGGTCAAGATGAGTTAATCTCTCTAGCTAACAAACGAATCCAGTACTTCACGGACCATCACACTTGTTTAATACTTTCTTGCACCCATTCCATTCTCGCCTTACATCTTCTCTTCTAAAGTCTCCATGTAATTCGACACAGTATTAAACCCATTAAAATGCCTGAGATTGACGTCTTTTTTGCACACAGAAACCACGTCGAGACCCTTGCCTTCCATACAATATGTCGTGTATAGGGGACTCCCAACGCAACACTTGCTCGATCCCAAACCTTAGCAGCCAATTCGCCTGAGCATAAGACATGGTCCAGAGTTTTCGTAACTCTCCGTAGAGAGCAATTACATCCAGATGCTATGAAAACATCCCTCTTTTGCACCCTCTCATCTACTGTAAGAGAGTTAAACCATACTTTCCATAGATAGATGGATATTCTGTATTCGTTTGGGTAACAACCGGTGCCAAAACCAATCCTTCCATTGCAGTAACTCACCTCTGGATCTAACCACCTCCCATGCACTTGCTGTCGAGAACTTGCCATCACGTGAAGGAGTCCAGACAAAAACGTCCAAGCTTGCTTTACCAACACGTACATCCTATATAATTTTTGAAGTAGCCTCTGCACCAACAAGTTCTATCAAAAGACCAACATCCCAAGACTGGTCTGTCCAACAATCCTTAATCCTAAGCTGTGTATTGGCAATATCCTCTACCAGTATAGAAAGAAGACCCAAAGCAAGCCACCTATCATACCAGAAAAAAGCATTTCCTCCTCGCACCAGCACTTTAATATTCTTAATAACCTTAGGTAAGGTTGAAACAATGGATCTCCAAAAGTGAGTGCCAGTAGAGCTCCCAACGGCTATATGTCCATTTTTGAAATTTTTCACTCGGAAAAAATCAGACCACAAATTTGTTGTCGACATTAGGCGATAAGCAAACTTCATGTGCAAAGATCGTTGCACCTCTTTAAAGTCCCTCAAAACCCAATCCACCCTCCGTCTTTGGCTTACACATTTTTGACCAAGATCGCCAATGTAACTTCCTTTTTCCATCTACCTCCCCCTAGAAAAAAAATTAGCCAACAAAAAATTTATACAAGAGATAGTAACTACCGGAAGACTAATCACCGACATAAGATGTATGGGCATACTCAACAAAATATCGCACAATAAAATCAAATGCCCCCGTTGAGAAAGTGTTTTAGACTTCCACCCTGCCACCCTTTTTCTTACTCATTCTACTAATGGCTCAATAATGCGAGTTGTCAATCTACCCAAAACAAGTGGCACACCCAAGTAAATAACTGGGAGTTTACCTTCCTTGAAACCTGTTAACCTCAACAAGGCACGTTTTCGAGAAGAAAAAATGAGCTTTGAAAGGAATATAGCCGACTTCTCCTTACTAATCAATTACACCGACCACCCTTCATACAGTGCAAGAGAATCAACAAGTCCTTTAATTGATCTTTTTCCACCGTTTGCAAATATCAAAAGGTCATCGGCATATAGTAAATGAGAGATCAAAGGAGCTCTAACCGAATGAGAGAAGGGTCCAATTCGCCTTTCCTCAAAATTTTTCTTGAGCAACCACGTCAACACTTCCTTTATAACAATAAATAAATAAAGGGATAGAGGATCCCCTTGTCTTAAACTCATCGAAGGTTGGAAATACTCTTTAAAAGTCACATTCATCATCATTGAAAACCACAGTGCCTTCACACACTCCCCCACTAGTTGGCAAAAATTATTGGAAAACCCAAATGCCAAAATCGCCAATAAAAAATCCCAATCAACTCGATCATATGCTTTCGCCATATCAATTTTCACCATCATATTACTACCAAAAGTTTTCTTATTTAGGAATGAACCATTTTCTGTGCAAGAGAAATATTCTCAAAAATGCTTCGCCCTGGCACAAAAACACCTTGTTTAGGGGAGACTAGCTTATGAATACTCCTAGTCAATCTATTTACAAGAATTTTTGAAAAAATCTTTTAAGCCATGAAGTACAAATTAATAGGGAAGAACTTGTCAGAACTTTAAGGGTCCTACACTTTTCGGATTAAAACAATAAAAGAAAAGGTAAAAAACCTGGGTAATGGCTCACCTCTAAAATCTCTCGTCCTGCCTCCACCACGTCGTTTTTTATAATATCCCAACAAGATATATAGAAAGCAGAACTGAAGCCATCAGGCCCCAGATTGCTTTGTCTCGGAATGGAAAAAATCGCTTCTTTTACCTCTTCCTCGGAAGGTACTATACAAAGCCTCATATTTTCCTCATACGAAATAACATTATCAAAAAGGGCTAAAAGATCAGCTTGCTCCACCTCCGAATATGCTGTTAATACCTCTCTAAAATACTGAGTGGCTCTTGAATGAACAGTTTCAACAGTGTCCAAAATCCTCCCATCCGCTAGTACCATGCGAGAAATGCGCCCCTGCTTCCGACACTGGTTTATCAAAGCATGAAAGAAATGAGTGTTCTGGTCACCTTCCGTCAGCCACCTCTTTTGACCCAGCCTTGTAGCTTCTATTTTCTCCCAAATCTGGATCTCAAGTTTGGTTGTTAGATAATCAACCTCTATATCTAAAGAGAAACCCAACTGAAGTTGATTCTCCAAAGTCATCGCTCTTTCCTCAAGTTCCTTTCAAATAACATTCACTTTTCAAAAGACATTGACATTCCAAGCTCTCAACGCCACTTTAGTCCTCTTAAGTCTGAGAGCAAGTTATCGAAGGCCCTTAGCCGAGTCCTGTCTATTCCAAGCCTCCTCGACACAAGATAAAAACCCTTCATGTAAGGACCACATATCTTGAAAACGAAATGGGACAGGACTGTAAGAGTTGTAGGGCCTATCCGAATGGACTACCATTAGGCAATGATCGGACGTCTTTTGGCATAAATATTCCAGTTGTGCAGATAAAAACTTCGAAGAATAAGCATTGTTAATTTGCTATGTGAGTGGAAAATTGAACACAAGATTTTCTCATTGACTTTAGACAATGCTTCTTCTAATGATGTTTCGGTAGAGTTGTTAAAAACTCAATTAAACATTAAGAAAGCTCTTGTTTGTGATGGTGAGTTCTTTTATCTTCGTTGTTGTGCTCACATTCTGAATTTAGTAGTAAAAGATGGGTTAAAAGAGATTGAGGATGCTATGTATAAAGTTCGTGAAAGTGTCAAGTATACCAAAGGATCACAATCAAGAAAATTAAAATTTTTAGATTCATCAAATCAAATGTCTTTGGATAGCAAGAAAGGGTTGAGACAGGATGTCCCCACTAGATGGAATTCTACTTATCTTATGTTGGAGAGTGTTATTTTCTATCGTCGTGCCTTTGGACATTTGGTATTGACTGATTCCAATTTTAAGCATTGTCTATCTGAGTCTGAGTGGGAAAAAGTGGTGAAGACTAAAAGTTTGAGTATTTTTTATGTAACCACTTGTGACTTTTTTGGGACCAAATACCCTATAGCCAATCTCTACTTTCCGACAGTATTTCTGATTTATTTTAAATTAAAGCAGTATTCTATGGGTGATGAAGACTACATGAAGAAGATGTCTAAGAAAATGCTTACTAAGTTTGAGAAATATTGGTCTGAGTTCAATGTATTGTTGGCTATAGCAGTTATCTTGGATCCCCGATACAAGTTGGTTTTTGTTAATTTCTCTTATAAGAAACTTTACGGGGATTGTTTCTTAGAGTATATGAATGTTTAGACCAAATTGGCATCTCTTTTCATGGAATATAGTTCTTCTAGTGCTTACACTTTTTCTACCATGAGTTTTGATAACACTGTTAGTGAAGCAATAAGTGACTTAACTGAAAATAAAGAAGTATTTCAGGTAATATCAAATAATACTTTTGTTTAATGATTTAAATTATATTGTTGTTTCATATCGCATATCATTAAGAAATAGTTTTATTTGTTTTTTATAGGAATTTGATACATTTGAACATGATGATCGTAGTCTCCATTTGCAAAAAAGTCAATTGGATCTTTACTTGGATGAACCTAAGGCAGATAATAACGCAAAGATCGGCATTCTTTCCTTTTGGAAAGGAAATGAATTTCGTTATCCCGATCTTGCCAAAATGGCTCGTGATATTTTGAGTGTACCAATCTCTATTGTTGCATTTGAATCTACTTTTATTGTTGGTGGGCGTATCATTGATCAGTTTAGGAGTGCACTAAAACCAAATATTGTTGAAGCATTGGTCTGCACAAGAGATTGGTTATATGGCGACGAGGAAGGTAAAACTTTGAAATTATATGGTTATTGGTTTTTTTTTTATATATAGTTTTTATATTATAGAATGTCTACTAAATATTGATGCTTTTTTTAATAGAAATAAAAGAAGATCTTGACTTCGATGAGTTAACGGAAGATTTGATCGAGATGAACATCAACAAAGGCAATGATGACGCTATACCTATTTCTGCAAGTTCTAAATTTGTTTAGATGTGTGATTTTATTATTGTAACATTAACATGTTTACAATGTATTGTTTATTATATTTAAGGTGTAATTTTAATACTTTACAATGCAATCATGAGTTTGCATTATGGTGGTGTTATGGTGTATTATCTAAAATTGTACTGTATTACTTGTTAGATTGTGAATTTGTGATTTTAAGATTGTAATTTGTAAATAGTTATTTATATTTTCCAGTTAGAAATATAATTTGTAATAGAAACTGATGTAAAACCAGGGAAGTGGGCTATTTGATTTCAGGCGAACAGAAGTTTTTGCTTTGTATTTGCTGCTAGTTAATAGGGTGAAACGTGTCGGGTCGTGTCGGGTCACTAATGGGTTCACTGGGCGAAACGTGTCGTGTCGGGTTTGCAAGTTGAAATGTGTCGTGTTGGGTCGTGTCATTTTCGTGTATATGCTTAACGGGTCGTGTCATGTTGACACGATATTTTATAGGGTTGTGTTAGGGTTGAGATTTTTGACACGAAATCCTTAACGGGTCGTGTTCATGTTGACCCTTTAGACATAATGTATATGCCTTCACACGACACGAACACGACTCGTTGACACGTTTTGACACCCCTAACTTTATCGAGTTTAGCCCAGCTTCTTGAAGTCCCCTCATGGCCATTGCACCGTGACATGGCTTGCCCATCACTAGCTAAATCAAAAAGACCACAATGATCTAAATAGTCATTGAACTCAGACATAGATATTAATGGCCGAAGGCTTCCACCAATTCTTTCTAAGTCCGTGCGAATGGTGTTGAAATCACCATTACAAGCCACAACTGCTCTCCCACCTGCACCTCTTCCATAACCCTCTATAACTCCCAATGTTCAACATAAGTGCATTTGGCATAGACAAAAGTAAATAATACCCTTATATCAGCCAAAGTAAACCATCATGTCATCGTCTGAGATGAGCTACCTAGCACCTCAAAAGAGTTCGGTTCCTTCCAGAAAATCCATAGCTTACCCCCTTCAACTTCATTAGAACAAAAATGGGAAAATTTCAAAAGATTTCCAAGCAAAGACATATGTGCCACTGCAGCAAACGGTTTCGAAATGCCTACCAAAGTGGCATTTTTCTTCTTGATAATAGATTTTAGCCTATTCCTTGACCTGCCCAATCCCCTCACATTCCAGAAAAAAATTGTATCAGTCATAAATTAAATTTTGAGGTCGGGTGTGCACCATTTGATATTTTTTCACTGACTTGCTATCCACTGGTTTCGATTTATCAGCAACTTTTCTTGGGTCCATATTAGAATCATACGCCTTCTCTTTCCCCAACCGCAAAAGAATTTCTCCCTTTTTCCTGTCTGAAAAAGAAACCACTCCCTCTCATCATGATGTAAATCTTCAGGCGTCACGACAGCTATACTAGTTGTAACATTAGGCCCTAACTCATCTTGGGGTACCGAAGAAGACGCCGACTCCTCATCGCACCAAACTTCCTCATAGTCGTTATCACTGTCCTCAGCTTGGTTCACAATTGTGTCCTGCACTAACTCGCCATGCACACGACCATTGTCCTTCCCACCCTAGTTCACGTCCTCCATCATCGGCCCCTCATTTGCAATGATCAAAGGATCTTGACTAGGCATCACAATCTCTGTATACACAGGAGTTATCAACAGATTAACATGCCCCACCTCAGTCAGCACAGGCTCTTTACACACAGGATTCACAAGATCAACATACCCCACCTCTGTCATCACAGGCTCTTTACACGCAGGAGTTATCACATGATCAACAGGACCCACCTCTGTCATCATTGGCGCTTTACTAAACCCCTCTGTTAGATGCCCTCCTCCATTGTGGTATCTTTTAGTTCAATGGACATGTCCTTATCTTTTGATTTCCAAATCAGTTTCTCTTTCTATTTTTCCTTCATCCTTCCTCCTTGCACCAACCTAACAAACCACATATGTGTGCCCCCGACGAAAACATTTTTGACAATAAAAACCAATTTTTTCATATTTTGCTTCCAGCCAAATGCACTTCGAAGATGATAAAACAATAGGGAACCTTTGCACCGGCTCCATCGTTAGATCCACTTCTACACAAATTCTCTCTCTCGACGATATTGTACGATTCAGCGTGGCATTATCAACCCCAAGGTAGCGACCAAAACGAGTGGCTAAAATTTGCAGGCATTCCTTACTGTATAAATGCATCGGCAAGTCTGGCAAATAAATCCATTGAGGAGCTAGAGGTGATTCTTTATTGAGATCGAATTCTTTTGTCCATTTGAATATCTGAAAAACATCATTGTCCATTGTTCTCCCTTCACGTGCCCAGCCATGCACAAAGTCAAGTTCATTTTTCATCTAAATTAGTACATGATATTCATCCATAAAACTGATTGTTGGAATCTCTACCAGCCCCTATGTTTTAACTTTTCACCACTGTCAATCTAATATTATCAGTGGACGGTCTTTGACGCACGAACTTCATGACAAGAGCAAATTGAAATTCTTCAACGACCTTTAACATCTTCGGTTTCGAGAAAATGAAAAACAGTTCTCTATTAATATCTACAGGAAAATTTCATCAGCATTTTAAACAAAGAAGACTCTATTGTCAGACACTGCCTGAGCATAAGACTTCAATCCCAAGCCACTAGAAATCGCATTTCCTACCGACGAAGAAGCCATCAGAGGGGTGGAAGGCGCCATCACAGGCCAACCCTAAAAGCAAAATTTTAAAAATCACTCAAAATAAAATTAAAAAAAAAATTCATAAATGAGAAAACTTCCCAAATGGCCCAACAATCGCCCCCTTAAAAAGTATTTTTAAGTTGATTTAACACTTTCCTTTTCACCATGTCTTGACAATTGGTTCAATTATATTTATGATTTTTTTTGGGTATGTGTGCCCTTATCTTTCTGGGTAGATAATTCATATCTAGTCGTTCCTTTTTAATAGTGAGAAGTTTTTGTAAGGATAATGTTATTTTCAGAGACAAAATCTATCGATAGTGGCTATCGATCATATATATATTTTTACTTAATTATTAGATAAGTGTATTTAAAAGATATTTTAATTTTAAAAATATATATTTAAAGATATAAAAAAGGAAAAAGGAAAAATAAGATAAATAGCCTATTCGGTAGCAACTGTAGCTGTAGCAGAATCTTTTTATAATTATAAGTCAAATGTAGAATAATAATTGAATGGGAAATGCTTAATGTCCAGAACTTTTGTTCCGAATACATCTCCCGAACGTATAATATTTGATTTTTTTTAAACATGCAGTAATTAGTTGGTGCAACTTAAAAAAAAATCAAATAAATAGAATGAGACGTAGAGACCTAGTAATTGTCAATTGATTTTGATGTGCTCGACTTTAAGTTTGTGTTTGGTTGTTCAGTCAAATTCAATTAATCTTAAATTATTTTCAAATTTTTATGAAAAGTATTAAACTTATTCTAACCTACTTCATGCATATTAACTTAAAAAATTCATTTTAATTTTGAAAAACTTAAATTTATCTTAATAAAATTTATAAAATAATATTATTTACCATTTCACTTAACTTTGTTTGAACATCTAAATGTAACTTAATCCTTGTTTGGATAAAAAATTCATATCATAATTTCTTTAAATTCTTATATAAAATATAATAAATAATTATTACAAGAAAAATGAGTTTTTGTGACTCTTTAATTATGACCAAAAGATTATTTGTGACCAAAAAATTAAAACCTTATTTATTTTCATAGATGAGATGAAATAAGATGAGATAAAAGTTAAAAAAAGAATAAAATATTATTATAATATATTTTTTAATAGTAATTTTATTTTAAGATTTGAAAAAAATGTTTTGGAATTTGAAGAAGTTGAATGATTTATATTATTTTATATGAAATTTTGAAAAAAATATAATAATAAGTTTGAGATGAAATGAGATGCTTTTAAAAAGCAAATAAAGCCTAAATTCATCTCATTTTATTTCATCTCTAAATTCAAACAAAACCTTAAAAAAGTGGTTATTAATTTATTTTGAGATTGTTAATAAATAAATAATTAAAAATTAAAAATCTACATCCAACACAAGTAGGTGGTGAATTTGGTTATGCATAAGGGTGTTCATATGGGCGGGGTTAAATCCGACCCGGATTGGTAACCGGATACTTGGATTCAAGATCCGATTTTCGAATCACATAAACACGAGCCGGATACCCATTTTTAGCAAAATCGGATGGATATGGGCTGGATATCTGCTTTAATCCGAAACCCATTTTCTTAAACCCAGTATTTGGCTTTTTAAAATAAACTTCAAAACGACGCCATTTCAAAATCATGTATCTGGTTCCCCCCGTCTCGACTCATTGACCATTGTTACCCTCTCTCTCTTTGCGAAATCCTAGCCTTCATCCCCGTGTTGTTTGGTACTCCCTCCCTCTCTCTCCCCTCCTTGTAACTGCGAGTCTACATGAAGATTAGAAATGGATTTGTTGAAAGAAAAAACCCAAGCTAATTCTAGGATTTTATGGGTTTCTGTGTTTTTATTTAGACTTTATCAATCATGGATTTCTATGCTTTTATTTATTTTCTGATGAGAATGATTTTATGGGAAAATGGTGAAAAAATACTAAGGTTCGGATAAAACACTAGGGTTATGTAACATTAGAACCCACATATTTGTAATTTTGATATAGTTTATGAATGACTAAGAAAAAAATACTTGCTAATTAAGATATGTTTTTATTTATACCTTCTAAATGATCATGACTTGGGGGTCTTTGTCTCTGCCTGATGATTGCTATGCGCCTATAGCAAGTCTACATAAAAAAAATGATGCTTAAGTCATTGTCTTCTACACACGTATTAGCATTTATGCTTTCCCCTGCTTAAGAAACAAGCAAAGAGGAAAATAAGAACAACACATATAAACAAGGATGAAAACATGTGCTCTTGTAGTTTAAACAAGCACGTCTCTTTGATTCTGTCCACTAATAATTTTAGTATTATGTCCACTAATAGTATTAGTTTTCTGTCCACTAATAATCTTAGTATTTTGTCCACAAATTCCTAAATTTTTACAAGGCAAAGTAAAGGAAAAAAATATATGAATTTTTGCTGCTTTAGATGGTAAACTAAAACATGTAACATAAACAAGAAACTTATGGACTTGTATTGTTTGCTGAAAATATCCATACTTAAATTATGGACTTGTATATGATTTTTTACTTAATTATATGGTTTGATTTGTTTGTTGTGTTTTGTTATTCAATAACAAATGAAAGAAGATTTTACAAGTTAGAATCTTGGTACGATTCAAGGGTTAGTGGTGACTCCCCTTCTCTTCCAATGGATGTGGAGGAGTATGGGAGTCTTCCATCCCATTCATCTACACATATCCATTCCGTTCCACATTTACCCAAAAAAAACCTAAGAAAACATCTAGTAACCAATCGGTGTCTTGGGAACAATTTGAGAAAGTGCTACCTATTGACCCTGATGAACCAAAAACTCGGTGCAAACATTGTGATAAGCTATTTAATTGCCATTACAAGAATGACACTTCTTCTATAAATTACCACATTTATTATACATGTGAAAAATCCCTTCTTTATCATAAACATTTTGGAAAAAGTAAATTCTCTAGTGGTAATAGGGATGCGGAGGAAAAAATATGTAGCCCAAGCTCACAAGATCTAGTAATTAGGGTGTCTACCACTAAGTTTTTTATTAGATGTGAATGATCTTTTAGGCTAGTAGAGCACGAATAACTTATTGAGTATGTAGCCAATCTAGAGTTTCGATTTATTTTACCATCTCGAACCACTCTAAAAAGGGACTGTGTGAAACTGTATGATGAAAGAAGATGCATCTAAAGAAATTATTAGAGGGTTAAAAAATTTGTTTAACTACTGATACCTAGATATCGGTGCAAAATGTGAACTACATGTGCATTTCTACATATTTTATTGATTGCAATTGGAGATTGCATAAGAAAATACTAAAATTTTGCCAAAATCCCAACTATAAGGGCAAAATTATTGGGAGGATGTTAAACTTAGACTTGCTTGATTAGGATATTAATAAGAGTTTGATCACCATCGTTGATAACGCCTCCTCTAATGATGTTGGTGTTGATTACATGAAGAGGAGGATAATGGATAGTGATTTTACCGTATTGAATAATGAGTTCCTTCACATACGGTGTGCTAGCCATATATTGAACGTGATTGTTAATGATGGTTTGCAAGCTGTTAAATATTTAATATCAACGATTAGAGAAACCGTCAAATATGTGAAGTTTTCATCGTCGAGATTTTTCAAGTTCAAAGACTTGTGCATTAGAGAAAAATATTAGCGAGGGGATGTTGTGCACGGATGTTTCCATTAGATGGAACTCCACATATTTGATGTTGAGTGCCGCTATAAAACACAAACAAGCCTTTGAACTCTATAATATGTATGTGGTTCATGATTTTGTGAACCACAATAGTGATAATTGGAAAAAAACACAGATTTTTATAGAGTTGCTAAAAATATTTTACGATGTTACATTGAACATTTCTAGTTCTTTGTATGTGATGGCTAATGTGTATTTTCAAGAACTGTGCAATATTGAAGATACAATAAATTATATGTGCATGAGTGAGGATAATATTACTAGTACCATGGACAAAAATATGAAAGAAAAGTGTGAAAAGTATTGTGGCAGTACGGATAGGTTCAACTTGCTGATATATGTTACTCATGTGCTTGATACATGATACAAAATGGTGTTATTGTGATTTTGGTTGGAATGGGATGGGTTAGCGGATAAGATAGAGGCCAGAGTTAAACTCTTGTTAAGCCGCTTGATTGAACAATATAACATATTTCGTATGGCGAGTTGAGAGAGTTCTATTATGGCTCAAAAGAGGCTAAGCACTACTTTTACTTCTTTTATTAGCTTGAGTAAATTTGACATCGAATTAGAAAAATATCTTGAGCAGCATGGGTTTATGGAGTTTAGATCAGAATTAGATAAGTATTTGTCGGAAGAATGTATAGAAAAATTACCCAGTTTTGATATCTAAGATTTGTGGAGAGTTAATGCTACCAATTATCTTGTTCTTGCTGAGGTAGTACGTATTGTGTTAGCCACCTCCATTTTCACTGTTGCCTCAGAGTCTGCATTCAGTACTGGATGATGCATCTTGGATCCTTTTAGGAGTTTATTATCTCTAGAGTCTGTCGAAACTATTATTTGCACCCAAAATTGGTTAAGAACCAAACCTATCAACATCCGGGAGTTGGAAGAATACATAGAGTTGATGCAACTTGAAGGTAAGTTTGAAACGTGAAATATTTTTTTAATATCTATCTAACCTAGCTTATTATATATCTAACTCAATTTTTTTAATATTTTTTAGATAATTATCTAGTAACTATGTCTGAAACCAAGGCTAGTGTAAGTCAACCCTCCCATTCAAGCTGAAAAAAATTAAAGTAAGTGCTTTATTACTTGCAAAGCTTATGAAATTTTAATAATTTAGTATTTCTAAATGGAAGAAATGAAATAAGTTCTTGTTTTTTGGATTGTTGCATTCAAAGAAGATTTAAAAAATTAGAGTAATCGCATTACTTGCTGCATTCTAGATAAATATGATGTTTTTATATTTGTGTAGTTCTTATATTCCAAACTAGTCTGCTATGAAAATATTATTAGCAGATCATGAAAATATTGATGAAGAAGATGACAGTATTTGTGTTCTTGTGAGCAAGCTAGATAAAGCAATAAAAGCAGTCAATGTTGATTATGTGAAGCAACTACAAGGCAATGCACTATTGGATTTGCTGAGAAAGGGATTCGAGCAGTTCTCAAGTGGTGGCATGGAGTCCTATAACTTTAGTAGCTGGTGCAGGTTTCCATTTTATGAAGTTGATTTTGGATGGGGGAAGCCTACTTGGGTATGTTGTTCAAGTGTACCTTTAAGAACTCTATTACCTTGATGAGTACCAAAGATGGAGATTGAATTGAGGCATATGTCACCATATTAGAGGAAGACTCAATCATATTTGATAGTTACCAAGAACTCATTCCATTTGAATCAGTCTGTTATTGAAAGCAAGATTTGGTATGAACAGGTTTTGAAGGCCTTTTTCCATGAAGATGGGAATTTGTTCAACAACTATCTGAAATTGCAGGAGGCTTTGGTATGGGCTTACTCATTCAAACATTTTAGTCAGTTATTCATTACATTAATGGGTTTTCTTTGTTATGATTTGCAATCTGTTATTCATTATATTAATTGGTGTTTGGCTTTGGCATGCTTTATTATTGTCTCCTCCTAATAATCACGAATTATTCTTCCACTTTACAGCAACCCAGAGCAGGAGAGTTCCAGTTCAATTTAAACATTCAGGAGGAAATGAGATGGTAGAAGATAAGTGCCAAGGGTGGGGAATGCACACATTCTGAGATGTTGAGCAAGACATTTTCCCCACTTCCATAACTAGGGGACGTTCTTCTGAAGGATTGTTGGAGCTCACAAATATGAAATGGTGCAATTTTCCAGCCATGGGATAGACGCTTTTGCACATGCTAGGTGTTGAATAATGTATTGTTGATTATGTACTTTTTGTATGTACTAGTAAAAGGGTTGTTATCTTTGAACCAATTAATGTAGTGCACTCTGGATTGATAAGTACCATGTTCACCTTTGAATTAAGAGTAATTCTACATGGAGTTAATTTTAGAAAGTCGATGAGAAATCGACTTTAATTTAAAGAATAATTTCACATGATTTTTCTTATTTTCAATCTTATTTTATATTTTTATACAAAAGACAAACCAATGAATCTTATTAGATCCATGAAAATAAAGTTGAAATAATGATTTTTAAATCAAAGTCGACTCTCTATCAATTTTCTAAAAGCAACTCCATATAGAATTATTTTGATTTAAAAATGATTTTTCTCATTTTTAACATTGTTTTCATGGATCTAATAAGTTCCATTAATTTGTTTTTAGTATAGGAATTGAAATTAAGGTTGAAAATGAGGAATTTTTTAAAAAAAATCAAAGTCGACTTCTATCGACTCTCTAAAAATCGACTCCATATAAAATTATTCTTAAATTAATAATGTGTTCATGAATATTCTTCTCGTATCCCAGGACTGGTGCAGTGTGCATATCTAGTAATTGGATTTTTGGAGTGGAACCATGGAAGTGATGTAGTGTAGTGATGTTTCTTTAATATATTTTCCAGACATTAGATGTTATTTCCTTATTTAACTGTAAAAGGGTCATGTTGACAGTAATTTAATACGTTCGGATCCCTCAAAATTTAATATGATCAATAATTTTTTTTTTCTTTCAAAGCACTCATGTAATTTATTTATTTAGAACTCTAGAAACTTTCAGAATGTTTATTTACAATTTGGCTAGTATTATTTTAATAAAAAATAAACTTTTTAAAATAAAATTAGGCTCGAATCCGAAATTCGGAATCTACATTTTAAAACTTGAAATTATATGAGTTTCGACTCAGATATGAAATTCAGTTTCGATTTCTATATATTCGGATTTTCGGATCTGATTTAAAATTTGATTTCAGGTTAAGAAATCCGGATTCCGGATCCGAAATACGGTTATAAACTTATACAGGCTGAGACTTATGCATCTTTCCTACATTTTTGTCGTAGCATTAATAAATTTGATAAGGACATGAGACGAAGCAATATGACAAATTCCTTCCCCATGTGAAAAAGATGCCATACAGCTATTTTAATGTAAACAAGTGGGTACAATTAATATTCTCAAATTTAATAGTCCGTGAAAATAAAAAATTGTTGGTGGTTATAAATTATAATTAAGCATGTAGTGTTAATATATGAATATGGTAAAACATATTCTATGTATTTATTGTAGACATATAATAAATAAAAACTAAGGAAAATAATATTTAAGTTTAAAAAAATTAATTTTAGATATCATAATCTTTTAATTCTTTTACTTTTTTTTTTTTTTTGTAATTTTACAAGAGTATATAGTCCTGGCATGCGGTTGACATCGATGCCAAACTTTTTCTTGTTCATTAATGCTCACATGTCAGACGAAATAGTATTTCTTCAATCGATCAACATCAGCCAAGTCAATAATTCAAAAGGGCCCCACATTATGAAATGGTGACAATTCATATAAGACATGAAGCATATTAATGAACTAAATGGCATTTGGAACTCGTCTTGTTCATTAGAATTTTGGTGAACCAGATCATGATATTTCTTCGACCATTCTCAGGTCAATTCTAATTTGTTTTGTCTTCTTACCGACAACATTATTATTCATGTGAATGCATGCATGCTTGTATTCAATGGGCTTTTATTACCTACAAGAAAACCTGGGATTATCAATCCAAAGTTGTCAACATATAGTCAAGTATTGCTTTGATTTTTAAGGTTTTGATTAATAAGGAATCAATGATCATTTTCTTCAGCCTATCTACATGAAAACTACCCTTCAAAGAAACAAGAAAACGCAATTTTTATTTATATTCTTTCATTCATGGAATATACCATGAAATTACAATATTAAAAAAAAAACACCCGCAAGCCAAGTTAAAAAATCAACCACAAAAAAAAAAAATCTCATCTTGTTGATCAAATTTAAAAATAAAAAATAAAAAAATACGTAGAGTAGATCTTACAATTTTAATCATAAGTATCTATATTTAAAATTATAAATAACGATATATTTACAAATCTTTTGTAATTATTTTATAATTTACTTTAAGTCAATTAATGTAATTAAAATAATTTTAATTTTACTGAACTTCCATTTATTTTAGGAAAAAGATAACCGACCCTCTTATTAAAAGTAGCCTATCGTCAGGAACGGCAGTAGGCAACACCGCCGGTACTATCGGGATCGGCTAGGACTCATTTCGAGTTTAAAACTGTCGGGACTTCGTCAGAGGTCGCTAGGGTTTCGTCGGAGGTCGCCGTGGGTCGCCGTCATAGGGATGGACTCGGCGGAACCTGTCGGTTCCGATGTTACCGGCGGTGTCACCCACTGTTGCCTGCGGCAGCTCCATTCGGCTGAAGGCCGAATCTTTCTAAAATTTATTATCATTTTATTTTTTTATTGTATTTTTATTATATTTTTTATTATATTTTTTTATTGTGTTTATTATCAAAAAGTAGTCTAATTATTATTGAATTACTATTGATGCTGGGAACAGCCTGATCGATTTCCAACATCACTCTTTATTTTAAATTAAGTGATAAACTAATTGTTGGATAATTATGAATTTATCAGACACCACAAAAAAAAACTCATTTACACTGTATAAAGAAGAGATCACTGTCTTTATTTACTCAACAGTATACCTCTTATGAAAAACATAAAAAATAAAAATAATTAAGAATAATCATGCTCACGTTCATATAAACAATAATAAAAATAATAAATATTATTATTTATATGAACAGTAAACGACCGACACTTTTGAAACAGTCTTGAAACGCTGCAGAGTTTTCGTAAGCACATGTGCGTTTTTTTTTTTTTTTTGAGAAACGTGAGCACATGTTTTGCCAACAAGTATGCATGCAAGCTTTATAATATCAAGAAGATGTGATGGACGAAATCAAAGTACAACAAAATGACCTTATAATAGTGTTCTTCGACTTGACATGCATGCTGGAACCTATAGGCTACAATACTTATGCCCCTACACAAAAACAAAGTACTCCTGCTGGCTGCTAGTTGCTTTCCAAAAATGTGTTTAAGGTAAGTGAAATATTTTTATATTATTTTTTATCATTATTTAAAAATAATAATTAAAAAAATATGTACATAAATTTACTAACAATAACTTGTTTAAACATTAAAAAAAAAACATCAGACATGATGCATGCACATTGCATGCACGCGCGACAACTAGCGGCACCGCTAATTTGTCTAGTTCTAGTTCTATTGAAACATTAATTAATTAAACTCATATTTTCTACACTTGGACAGGGACTTTGTCCCGAGTACGTGTAAATTAGCAGCGTGTTCAAGTTTGCAACTGGAACATATATATATACACAGATTGCCACTCAATTCTTCTGCATATTTTATACTCGTTACGTCCCCAACTTGAGCTTGTTTAAGGATTGAAAAGGGGCCAGGGGTTTCAATCGTAAAGTTAATTATGCTATGAAAAATCAATTACTTGTTTAAAAGTTTAATCAATTGGGAGAAAATGGACGAAAAGTGGAGCTTTTTTTTTATAATAATAATAATAGAAAAAAATAATACAGGGAGAAAAGGACGCTTCGAGTGTTGTATGGTCACACAGAAAAAGGAGAATAGATGAGATGATGAAGTAGTGATTGGTTAAGATGTGATGATGCCGCCTGCTAGTTTTAACTTTTTGGAGATATATATGCTAGGAAGAAAAATACGTGTATATATTTACATCTTAATAAAACTGGCTTGGAGCCTTGGATGAGATACAAAGAAGTTATTCCAGCAATGGCTTTCTTTGGGAGCTTAAACGGTATTTACATTCTCTCCCTGTGTTTGTGCGCCTGTTTCTGTTATCTTCTTAAACATCACAACTTCTAGCATGACCTGTAGTGAATTGGGTTCTAGAATTTTTTTTTCTTGAACTTATGTCTTTAAATGCAATCTTAAAGAAGAATGTTTTATGTTGCTTTTTCATTGTGGAATGGACGATGACTTGTATACTTTATTCTGCCTTTGATATCAATCCTATTAAGTTCACCCGTTCTTGTATTTTTGGTAGGCTGCTGTAATTTTCCGGGAAAATTATTTCTTATTCTGCAGGAGAAAATTCATAAGCTTCTTTATTTTAATCTCTATTTTAGATCATCGAATTTTCTGGTTTTTTTCTTTTGTTTTGCTCAAATCTTTTTAGGTTCTCACAGTTTCTCTCAAAATTTATGAGCCTTTTCTTTTTTACCACTATTTTATTTCATTGAATTTCTGGTTTCTCCTTCCTTGCATGAATCTTTTAGATTCTCAGTCTTTCTTTTGATGAATATGCAGTGGGGTTCTCATGGATTTGTGAAGGAGAAACCGGTTTGGGTTCTTACTGCATTCAAAGGACAATCATAGATGGTGTAAATCTGCTCTTCCTCTGTGCTTTTTACCTATTTTTCCTGATAGGATTTATAGGAAAACGTTATGCCCGAAGTAGCAATAATGAAAAAGATTGGATCTTGGTAGTGGTTTCCATCTGTTGTGCTCTTTGCAGCATTGTTTATGTTACTGCCGGTATATGGCATCTAACGGCCAGAAATGACGAGTTCAATCAAATGAGATGGCTGGTTTACTTCGTTAGAGGACTGGTTTGGATCTCTTTTACGCTATCTTTGCTTGTTCAATGGTCCAAATCCATTAGGGTTCTAAACTCTGTTTGGTGGGTGCTGTCTTTTGCATTGGTTTCAGTTCTGAATATCGAAGATCTGCTAAAATCACGTAGGATTGAGATTTTGGACTTGGTGCCTTGGCCTATTAACTTTTTGCTTTTCCTTTGTGCACTTAGAAATCTCTGTCACTTTGTTTCTCGACATAACACAGACAGCAGTCAAGCTGAACCTCTACTGGCCAAAAAGATTGAGATAAGCCAAACAGATTTAGGCCAGGCCAGTTTTCTTAGCAAATTGTCATTTTCTTGGATTAATCCTTTACTAAACTTGGGCTACTCAAAACCATTAGCTCTTGAAGACATTCCTTCTCTAGTTTCCAAAGATGAAGCCAACTTTGCCTACCAAAAGTTTGCTCGTGCATGGGATTCTGTATCAATCGAGACGAGCTCGAACAAAACTCAGAACTTGGTTTTACGTGCCATTGCAAAAGTTTACTTGAAGGAAAATTTGTATATAGGATTTTGTGCACTTCTTAGGACAATTTCTGTAGTTTGTGCACCTCTATTACTCTTTGCTTTTGTAAATTATTCAAATCGAAATGAGAGGAATCTGAATGAAGGTCTATCTATTGTGGGATGTCTAATTCTAGTCAAGGTGGTTGAGTCTTTGTCTCAAAGGCACTGGTTCTTTGATTCAAGGAGGTCAGGAATGAGGATGAGATCCGCTCTAATGGTGGCAGTCTACCAAAAACAGTTAAAGCTTTCGTGTTTGGGAAGGAGAAGGCACTCAACTGGGGAGATAGTGAATTATATTTCCGTTGACGCCTATCGATTGGGTGAATTTCCATGGTGGTTTCATTCAACATGGAGCTTTGGATTGCAGCTTTTCCTAGCCGTTGCTGTTCTTTTTGGGGTTGTGGGTCTTGGTGCTCTTCCTGGTTTAGTTCCTCTTCTCATTTGTGGAGTCCTGAATGTGCCTTTTGCAAAAGTACTACAGAAGTGTCAGTCTCAGTTTATGATTGCCCAAGATTTGAGACTGAGATCCACTTCTGAGATCCTAAACAATATGAAGATCATAAAGCTGCAATCATGGGAAGAGAAGTTCAAGAACTTGATTGAATCCCACCGTGAGAATGAATTCAAATGGTTGGCTCAAGCACAGTTTAAGAAGGTTTATGGCACCGTATTGTATTGGATATCTCCGACCGTCATTTCTTCAGTAATCTTTTTGGGTGTTGCCATTTTCAACAGCGCCCCACTCAATGCTAGTACTATCTTCACAGTTCTTGCAACATTGAGGAACATGGGGGAGCCTGTCAGAATGATACCGGAGGCTCTTTCTGCTTTGATCCAAGTGAAGGTTTCTCTGGATCGTCTTAATACTATCCTGCTTGATGATGAGCTGAAAAATGATGAAATCTGGAGAATCCCATTTCAGAACTCGGAAAAGAGTGTGAAGATACAAGATGGCAATTTCAGTTGGGATCCAGAAAAATTGACTCCAACTCTAAGAGAAGTGAACCTAGAAATAAGATGGGGCCAGAAAGTTGCTGTTTGTGGGTCAGTGGGGGCTGGGAAATCATCACTTCTTTATGCTATACTAGGGGAGATACCCAAGATATCAGGAACAGTGAGTATTCTTCTTTTTTTTTTGGGGGGGGGGGGGACAAAAAAAGTCTATTATTTTGCT
Organism: Platycarya longipes; assembly: GCA_036559045.1. Taxonomy (NCBI): domain Eukaryota; kingdom Viridiplantae; phylum Streptophyta; class Magnoliopsida; order Fagales; family Juglandaceae; genus Platycarya; species Platycarya longipes. The sequence goes on from CM071789.1 coordinate 48,188,614, forward strand.
TCTGAATTTGTGTGACTGATTTTGGTCTTTCATGGTGACAACAGGTTAATGTATTCGGTTCCATTGCTTATGTTTCTCAAAATTCTTGGATCCAAAGTGGGACGGTTCGAGATAACATACTCTTTGGAAAGCCTATGGACAAGACTAGATATGAGAAGGCCATAAAAGCATGTGCTCTAGACAAGGACATCAACAGTTTCAGCCATGGTGATCTCACAGAAATAGGTCAGAGAGGGCTTAACATGAGTGGAGGACAGAAACAGAGGATTCAACTTGCTCGAGCTGTATACAATGATGCAGACACCTATCTCCTCGACGACCCATTTAGTGCAGTAGATGCACATACAGCTGCTACTTTGTTTAATGTAAGAGAGACAAACTTTTTAAGTTTCTTCATGTGCATCAAATCTAGGACACAGCAATGATCAAAGTATGGAATTGCAGGACTGCGTCATGGCTGCCCTTGACAAAAAGACTGTCATTCTAGTGACCCATCAAGTGGAGTTTCTCTCAGAAGTCGATAAAATTCTGGTAAGCATTTACCTCGAAAAATATTTTAGCCATAAAATGATTACATAAAATAAATTTATAAGTTGGCGTGGCTTGATATGGTATATCGGATTATAAAATTACTTTTATAAAAAAATAAATCTTTTTGTGTTTGTAGCACTTCTTTTTACCAAAACTATGTCTGCTAGCCATGGAGTACATTTTTCTCATAAATAAGCGTCATGTTTCTTAACTTTCCAGGTTATGGAGGGTGGAAAAATTACTCAATCGGGAAGCCATGAGGAGCTCTTGACAGCTGGGACAGCATTTGAGCAGCTTGTGAATGCTCATAGAGATGCAATGACTGGTTTGGGTCCTTCTGCTGATACCAGTCAAGGAGAATCTCAGAACGGAGATATAGTTCAGCCAGAGGAGTCTCAAAAGGAAAACAACGAGGGGGCAATTACTGCAAAGGGTGTACCAGGAGTACAACTAACAGAAGAAGAAGAAATGGAGATCGGTGATGTTGGATGGAAGCCATTCTGGGACTATATCCTTGTCCCAAGGGGATTGCTTCTTTTTTGTTTCGGCATATTTAATGTGTTTGGTTTTGTTGCTTTGCAGGCAGCTTCAACTTATTGGCTGGCTGTAGGCATTCAAATTCCTAACATCACTAGTGGCATCTTGATTGGAGTTTACACTACAATTTCAACACTTAGTGCTGTCTTTGTATATCTAAGGTCTCTATTCACAGCCCATCTAGGATTAAAAGCTTCTTCAACCTTCTTTTCTGGTTTCACCAATGCCATATTTAAAGCTCCCATGTTATTCTTCGATTCAACCCCCGTTGGGCGGATTTTGACTCGAGTAAGATTACTTCCTTATCGTCCGTAATAGAAAAATACACTGTATTTTGTAACCTTGAAAGTTGGAAGTGTCTCTCTTCTCCAGAGCTGGTACTCGTTTGCACATTCATGTTATCATTTTTCTCTTGCAGGCTTCTTCAGACTTGAGCATTGTGGATTTCGACATACCTTTTTCCATCATCTATGTTGTAGCTGCTAGTATTGAACTTCTGTGCACGATAGGAATTATGGCTGCTATCACATGGCAAGTTCTCATTGTAGCTATTCTTGCTGTAGTAGGTGCACAATATGTTCAGGTAGGCCAAATACTCAAAACTCTTGCTTTCTTGGATTTCTTCCTTCAATGATGAGATGACAAATTAATTAAGTCAAATTCGTACTTTCACTTAAAAGAGGTATTATCAAGCCTCTGCAAGGGAACTAATAAGGATCAATGGAACTACAAAAGCACCAGTTATGAATTATGCATCTGAAACATCACTTGGAGTGGTCACTATTAGAGCTTTTAACATGGCGGACAGGTTTTTCCAGAACTATCAAAAGCTCATTGACACAGATGCAAGACTTTTCTTCTATTCAAATGCATCGATGGAGTGGTTAATTATAAGGATCGAATTTCTTCAGAATCTGACCCTCTTCACTGCAGCTTTTCTTCTTGTTTTAGCTCCTAAGGGGTTTATAGCTCCAGGTACTAATGACTGCCCATTTTTCATGGCATTTACCGCCTATTCAGATGCTGATCATAACTTCCTCTTTCTTGGGTGGACTACAGGACTTGTGGGGCTCTCTCTTTCTTATGCTCTGTCACTAACAGCCACCCAAATTTTTTTGACTCGATGGTTTTGCTATTTATCAAACTACCTCATCTCAATCGAACGGATCAAACAATTCATGCACATACCAGAGGAGCCTCCGGCAATCATTGAGGACAAAAGGCCAACATCTTCATGGCCTTCAAAGGGTAGGATAGAGTTGCAAGATTTGATGGTAAGAAAGCTATGTGAATTCTTATATCCAAGTTTCTTTGAGTTCTTTACGCTGCTACCATATCACCAATCACCTCAAGTTGTAATTGATGAATTTGACCTGCAGCAACTGTTCTTTTTTGGGTTGGTCGCAGATAAAATATCGTCCAAATGCCCCATTAGTTCTTAAGGGAATCACTTGCACATTCGAAGAAGGGAGCAAAGTAGGAGTTGTGGGAAGAACTGGAAGTGGTAAAACTACATTAATAAGTGCTTTGTTTCGTTTAGTAGAACCTGCAAGTGGGAAAATTCTTGTAGATGGACTAGACATATGCTCCATGGGTTTGAAGGATTTAAGAATGAAACTCAGCATCATACCTCAAGAGCCAACTCTTTTCAGGGGTAGCGTCCGGACTAACTTGGATCCTCTAGGTCTTTTCTCTGACGATGAAATATGGAAGGTTGGCCACCAAATGATTCTCATATATTGACCAAATTCTTGTGAAACCGTTTCTTTTTATGTTATCTTTGCATGTTTGACTCAAACCAACTAACTTTTTCATATATAGGCTCTTGAAAAGTGCCAGCTCAAGGCTACAATCAGCAGCCTACCAAATCTGCTCGACTCTTCTGGTTAGTTTATGATCTTTAATGTGATGTTAAAGCAAATACAAGGCAAGATTGTTCATTAACAAACCATGTATGTTTAACAGTGAGCGATGAAGGTGAGAATTGGAGTGCGGGGCAGCGCCAACTCTTTTGCCTTGGAAGAGTCCTTCTCAAAAGGAATAGAATTCTAGTTCTTGATGAAGCTACTGCTTCCATAGATTCTGCAACAGATGCTATTTTACAAAGAATTATCAGGCAGGAATTCTCTGAATGCACGGTGATAACAGTAGCTCATAGAGTTCCAACTGTTATTGACAGTGACATGGTCATGGTTCTCTCTTATGGTATGCTCTTTCTTTCCAAACTCTGATATATCTAAAGATCCATCTCTACAAACCCAATCTGGAATAGGTCTAAACTTATATATATATATATATATATATATATATATATATAAATAGGAGTAGCAAGTTCACTGGATGTATACAAGAAAATACCAAGCCCATACTAGAGAGCTCCTAATGGCCCAAAAATCCCATGGAAAAACTACCCAAAATACATAAAAAAACCAGAGTTAGAATAAACACACCCCCCAATCCCAGCCATTGTTTCCTGAAGACTAATAATTCACCCAAAACACCCTCTATGAGAATATCTTCTAATGCCCCCTCGACATGATGACAATTACTTTTTACAATAATCTTTTGATGCTAAACAACTGTATAAATAAAAATAAACAAATAAAAAAGTGCTAGGCTTAGGGCTTCCTACTAATCCGGGTTGGTTTGTACTTGCAGGGAAACTTGTAGAATATGATGAGCCTACGAAGCTTTTGGAGACAAACTCCTCCTTCTCTAAGCTTGTAGCTGAATATTGGTCTAGCTGCAGGAGGAACTCCTACCAGGATTTCAGCAAATCCTGAGAAACAGCTTGCATTTGGCATATAAACCATGCACAGTAACTTGACATGAAATTTGAAATGGCCCCATCATGTGATTTGTAATTGGATTTGGCTCGAATGATTGAATTTAGAACTGTCTATTTGAGAATATTTGTAGATTCTGTAATTATTGAAAAATAAAAGCAAACTTTGTTATAAATCAAGCTACATGAGATTAGGGGTGAACAAAAAACTCATTCTTCCGACCCGCCCATTATGCCGACCCGTTACGGACCCGAAAATCAGTTTTCAATAAGTATTAAAATGGAATTAGTCTTCCGATACCGTTCCAACTCGTTTGTTTTCGAAACGGCTAATAGTCGATACTGCTTTAGGCGAGCAAAGTGTTCGACCTAAAGTAATTGTTGAAAAGCTTTAGGCGATTCTACTTTAGGGAAACAGATGAGCAAATGTTAGCTACATCCATTGTTGAAAAGCTTGGAGAAAATGTTAGCTACTTATGTTGCTAAAGCAGTTCGACATAAAGTAATTTTTGAAAAGCCACTGTTGAAAAGCTTTAAGTCTTCCCGCCCATCTCTCTCGCTTGAACGATTACTCCTCTAACTTCTCTCTCGTCGAAGATGTCGATTACCCTTCTATCTCACGAGGTTTGTCTTCTCTGTATTTCAAATCTCTCTTTATCTTCGTGTTTCAGATCCATTTGACCATTTACTAAGGTCATGGGAGTGTGTTTTGAAGAAAGAAATCAAACCATGGATTTTGTTCTTGAATTTGGCTATGAGGAAAAGTGAGTAAGGGATGTATTAGAAATGGAATACTGATTATATGATAAGGCTATCGGATCAAGTATTAGGCTAATCGGGTATTCGGTTTAATGGGAGGGTCTGTTGTCGGGTTAGGTCAGAAACTTGCTCTACTCGTCGGGTCGGGTCGGGTCACCCCTACATGAGATATGACCCAATGATGAGACCTGACCTTATGTATAACCTATAATCTATTACTCTCCATCACCCACCAAACAATATTATCAATGCTATTCAGGCAGCGTTTCGAGACAGTTTCTATACAAGGATAACAGGGCTGCTTTTCTTCAATCTGGGCTTATGAAAAAAGGTCAATAATAAAAATTAAAACCAAAATATATGATAGAAGACTACTCAAAGCTTCATCGAGAGGATGCCACGTGTACAAACATGGCATCCCACAAAAACATAGGACTAAAAAATTTTATTTTTTATTTTAAATACAAAAAATATAACTGTTTGCACGTCCAATGATTATTTTAAAGAGTATGACTCAGGTCTGATTTATTTTTAGACATGAAATTGAGATAAGATAAAATAAATTAAGATTAAAGTAAAAAATTAAATAAATAATTATTATAATATTTTTTTAATATAATTTTTATATTAAAATTTAAAAAAGTTAAATTATTTATATTATTTTATATTAAAATTTAAAAAAATTATAATAATAAAATAAAATAAGATAAAAACATATGTGTCCTATAAGCAAATCAGGCCTTAATTAATTTTTCCTAAAATTACCCATAAATTCTGGACTTTATAGTGACTTCTTGAGAAAGACAGAGAACGAAAAGTCTTCCTAGTAAATAGAGGTTGAAGACTAAATTCTCGTTATTATTATAGTTTTTTTAAATTTCTATATTTTTTTAAATTTTTATATAAGATATATTAAATAATTATACTTTTTCAAATTTTAAAATATTTATAATATTAAAAAAAATATTTTAATAATATTTTATTTAATTTAACTTAATCCAGTTTGACATCTAAACACAGCAAGTTGGATCAAATGGTGGCATACGTTCTTCAACCAGATTCCATGTATAACATGATTGGATATTAGACCTATATGTATAAAGGAGCTTTCTGCTTTGATTGTCATCAAGGAGATTGAAAAACACAGAGCACGCATGGTCCTGCAAAAAGTTTGGATTACTGTCGCTTTGTTTGATTTTCCACCCACACATATATATATCACCTCCCATAACGCAAAAAGACAACCATGCAAACAGGACGCAACACCATAGAAAAAATAAAAGCTTTTATCAACTTATGATGGAGTACTTTTCATGACCGACGTTCGCAAATTGATTATCAGCAGATGATATCCAATAATATCCATGATGGGAGAAGGACGATATACCACAAAAGAAATGGATGGATGATAATATTAATGGGGGAACCCATATGGCAAACATATACATATATATAAAAAGAATTTAAGAGCAATGTTATTTATTATTTTATTCTTTATTATTTTTTCATTATTTTATAATATAATATTAAATAATTAGAGATTATTTTTTATATTTTACTCATTAGCTTATCATCTAATACCACATCATAAAATAATAAGAAAATTAAAAATAGATTTATTCGAATTTTAAAGCTACTACTAATGGACTTATTATTTTCATTTGACACAGATTTCTCCATCCATGAATTTAATTAGGTTTCAGGAAAGACAAGGAATGGAAAAGTTCTAATCAGGATGGGCGGCTCAATATATTCTGTGGCCTTAGATAATCATTAAGTAGTATATGATATTTTAATTTTCAAATAATAATAATAATAAAAAAAAATTTATTTGAATATTTTGAGATGCAAATTTTATGGATGGAGGAATACTTAAATAAATACTTAAGTAGTATTCAAATAAAATTTTATTTTAAATACTTAAATACTTACTTTTATTTTAAGTAATAAATATTTCTTTTAATACTTAATTTTAAAAATAAATAAGGCCATCAACATCAAAATACACATCATTTTACTACTTTTATTCAAATTTTACCATTGTTTAAAAGTTTTGTACGTTTTGAATAAAATCTTTTTAAATAAAAATTTTATATTTATTTTATATTATTAAATTTATAATCTTTTATGCAAAATACGAAAGCTACTCAAGGTGAAGGCCTTAGGCAGTGGTCTAGTTGACTACCCATTTGAGACGGCCTTGGTTCCAATATTGGCCAACTGTCTATAGAACAATTGTTTTAGAAGTAATAGTTATGATTGTGATGGTGAAGTGAGTTTCGTAGAATTCACTTAGATTATGAGTTTCGCGTGTAAACAAACATTGAGTTTAAAAAAATTGTGGGTCTCATATGTAAAATGATTTTAAGTTGAAATAAATTCATAAATTTGAGAATTTGGTGTTTAAATACTAGACTTAATTTAACATTAGACTGAATTCATGAATTTAGTTCAAAATCAAGAAACATGTAAAAGATGCACCCGGAAGAAGATTACCATGAAATCTTGAAAAAGTGGTGAGTGGAAGGTGTGAAAAAAACGAGGGGATGGTATCAACAGAAAGGCATGCGTGTGTAGTAGGCAATCAGAATCTTCATTTTCCCATATCAATCTTTCTGTTCTGTTTTATTGCCACCACTAAGGATATAAATTTCCCCTCCTTTTTTTTTTCCTTAATTTTGTATGGTGATTTGGAATCTAAATACAAGCTTGATTGATGCTTCTGATGCTTTTGTCCTCCACTAATGTTTTTTCTTGGAGGATATGAAACAAAATCAACATATTCTGCTCTCCCAAACAGTGGCGAAGATCAAGAAATATATGAGAATGGAACCGAGAATATCTGTATTTTATTTTCTTTATACTCATCTCTATCACCCGAACCTATGAACATGCTGCCAAAGCAAAAATGGCTCGATAAAGTTGCAATATTGCTAGCTGGGCAGCAGCTGGAAACCCGAATACTTGTGCGGCTAATTAAGTAACCGGGAGAACTTGCAAATTGCATACTTAATTAATTATAATGAATCCTTGATAGAGATTTAGGTTATGTTTGGATAGTAAGATGAAATGAAATAATTTTATATAAAAATTGAAAAATTGAAAAAAATATTATTAAAATATGGTTTTTTAGTATTATTATTATTTTAAAATTTAAAATTTAAAATTTAAAATTTAAAATAATTATATTTATTTATTATATTTTATATAGAAATTTGAAAATTTATAATAATAATATGGGATAAAATCGTTCTATATCCAAACCATCGTTTACTAAACAGCCTCTATAAGCTTGAGGTTTTGCAAATGGAATCAGATAGGCAAAGTTCTTCCTTGGTAATGGCACAGCCGCACAGCGGCACAACCTTGATCTTTGCATGAGTTAGCTCCAAATCATGCTTACACCCAAACTTCAAAATTTTGTATGTTTTTTTTTCTGACATAAAGACAGAATAAAACTAGGCTAAGCATTTAATTCATTTTGATCCATTCTTGATCAATTCAGAAACCCACAAACTTACAAGCATCTTTCTAAAGCAAGACATAAAACCCAAAAAAAAAAAAAAAAAAAAGTTAAGAAAGTCTTGAACTTGTTAGATTTGGCATCTTGCCAACAATCAAAGTTCAAACTCGAATCTATTATTGCTGGACAGGGAGAGCTTTAGGAAGGGGTTGAGCAGAAACAGAGAGAGTTAGCAATTTGCAGTCAGCAGAGAAGAAATGGGAATTTTCCTCGAGGGAGATCTTGCTGATAAGGCCCAACAAAATGCGCTCAAGGTCTTCTCCATCTATCCATTCATGAATTTCTGCCTTAATAAGTGAAGGATTCTTGCAAATTAGATCCCACACCGGAAAATTCTTCCTTGGCATCATATAGTCTCCATCTCTGAGCTTCAAGCTTGGGCAATAGTCTCCACTTCCATCCCCAAGATAGATGATCTTCTTCTCCTCTTCCTTCTCCTCTGTTAATATTCTTTTTATGATTACACCCTGGAGTTTCACAAACCGGAATTAGCCATAAGTTCTTTATGTCATCAAAATCTTAAGGTTATATTATATGTGGGGTGGCAGAATAAAAACAACCCATTAATTAAAATTTATACTGATTTGCTTTATTACATAAAAATAAAAATAAAAAACAAATAACAAAATGGACACCGAAACTTTTACATTGTGTTCCCATTTTATTGGACCCAGTTCAGAATGGCTTTCCTCAAAACGAGATACGTAAATTAACACTAAAAACAAGTAGACTATTCTAGAGAAGTTTGGTATCGTGATTAATATAAATGATTATGAATTAGTCAAATTGGTCAAATAAGTTGGATTATTGTCGGAAGTAAAATAATTCTACTAATTTCATTTTCATTCGTAAAACGAATTAAATAACTAGGGGTACGAAGGAATTAATTACCTTGCACATGTTGGGTGGGCAGAGACTGCAGCCATGAGAGGATTTGTGGAAATCATGGAAGGGGAAGATCCTTAGCCTTCCTTCTTCATCCACAAAGCTTGGGTTCGTATTGATCTCCGAAAAATAATCCCTTAACCCAAGATGCTTCAGAATGGTCTCAATAAAAAACAGGTTTGCGTCGCTTACAATCCTCAAATCACACCTTTCAAAAAAAAAAAAAAAGCACAAGTTCCACTGCCGCCATTAACTTCACTTCCTAAAAACATTTACACAGATTTTACAGGAACAAAAAAAAAAAACAGAGAGATTTATTAATTATTATACCCTAAAGCATGGGCTGCTTTAATGGCAGGGACAACTCTTGGATGTATCGGCGTCCGTTTGAGAACTTCCTCAATGTCCTCGATGGTTTTTCCTTGATCATGGAGCTCCTTCATCATCCTAACCTGTAATTTTTTTTTTTTTTTTCAAAAGCAAGAACGGTTAATTTTTCTTCCTTCTGAAAAGAAAATCCCCAGAATTAATTCTCATAAATAAATCACGATTATCGTACCATTAGAGAGTTCCAAGGCATGGTAGGGAGTAGCTCATTGAACATGTCGGTGGCGCCCAGTTCGTCGATCACCCAGTTGTCGCTGTCGATGTCGATGATCGTCTTGTCGAAGTCGAAAACCACCACAATCTTGGCCATTGTATTCCAACCTACGTACCGATCGAGAATGCCGGAAATAAACAGCACTTTGTGAAAAAACAAGTAGTGTCTTGTTTCTTGGTTCCTGTCACCAGAAGAATTGTTTATGCCAAGCAACTGCGAAGGAGGAGGGTATTTATAGCTAAAGAGCTGTGTGAATGTGAAGCAGAACAGTTAATCGGAATCGGAATTTTGGAGGAATATTACTTGAATTAATATTCGTCTCTGTTTTAATTTTGCTTTATGTTTTCTACCCAAACACCATGTGCTGGCCGTGCGATGTGATGACTTTGAGATGATTAGTGCATCCAACGGGAAAGAGGGCGTTGTCTTTTTTGCTAAAAAGATAAAGAGTAAAAGAGAAATTAGGTGCTGGTGAGGGAAAAGCGCGGGAATAAGAGAATATACTGAGGAGAATTGAATTCACTTTGGAGTTTTTGGCCACGGCTGAACGCACTGCAACCAACAGTTTTGGGAATATTCTGGGTTTGTTCTTTTTCTTCTTCGAGTGGCTGCTATTTGCTAAGCATGGCTGTGTCACGATCCACCTAAGTACGTTCCCACTTTTTTTTTTTTTTATTTTTAGGATAATGCTACGTACAGTTGTGTAATTGTAAACGGCGTGCAGTTACTTTAGAAAAAAAATTAACTTTTTCACGTAGGTCTCATATATATTTATTTTTTTTCAAAGCGACTGCACGCCGCTTGCAACTCCATGACTGCACCTATTATTTCTCTTTTTTTTAAGATTACTACTACATCTCCTACATATCCCCCCGTGGGATGCCGACATCTTTCGAGTAAAATAAAATTATTATTTTTATTTATATATTTTAAAAAAATAATAAATATTCATAATAATATTAAAAAATATTTTCTTAATTATTAAAAAAAATAAAATTAAAAAAAAAACATTTTTAAATTCAAGACAAAAATTCGGATGAAATCTTTCGAAGAAATAGCATTTCTCTTTTTTTAAATGCTAACTGTACTTACATTTTAAAATATTAAAAATTATGAAATTTATATATTTTTTGAAAAAAGTACTAAATATATATTTTTTTTAAACTTAATTCTCGGTATGTCAATTATTGATAGACTAACAATTATAAAATTTAAAAAATTTGAGTTTTAAAAAAATAATAATAAAAGAAGTGTTGCTAAGTAAGACTATAAGCATATATATCGCTATTTAAAAAAAAAAAAAAAGAATTAGTAACATGGGTCTTGTATATAAAAATAAGGTGGCATTATTTTATTATTAACCTAACAACCTTAATTAATGTGACGTTTTTTGTTTTGCAAATTACTGAAGGAATTCAAATCCAATTTGACCTCTGGTTTCACGCTGTCATTCTAATAATAATCGATTGCACGCATTCATTCATGCTTACGTTTGTTTGCTTTTTATAAATACATTATACATGCAAATCACACATGCACATGCGGTTCAGAAGCGAAATTTGAACACGACAATATTGGACGTCTGTTTTTCTTTCTTTTTTACTTACTCGTTGACACTGCAGATTAGGCTTTGTATTTTTACAAATAATACATATATATTAATATATATATATATATAGGGTGGTTGGCGGTCTCTGTCTTGAAAACATGGTCGCGTCTGACGGTACTATATATATATATATATTGATTAAGAAAAACCAAAAAAAAAAAAAAACCGAATCTGAAATATTATTATTTACAAAATAATAGTTTAAGTAGGAGTACTTTTATAAAATAATTTATAAAAGTAACATTATTTTACAGATATTAGTACTCTCAATTTAACATGGTTATACAGTAAACCCTACAGCATGCACCGAGAAAAGTCACCGAGTTTTTCTGTCGATGGGGTTAAAAAATTTTGTCTTTTTTTTTTTTATTAGAGCATTTTTTTTGTATTTTTTAAAATAAAAAATATACGTTGATAGTAAGAAAATAAACAAACATAAGCACTAAAAATACATTTCGGTAATTTAGGAAAATCAGTGGACTCGCTCTCGATGTGTACTCTATCGATCATTTTTCATATAAAAATAATATGAAATGCCAGGAATTTCTATTTTTGGGATTCTTATCTATCCCGATTTCGATATCTTGTTTTACATAATTTATATATAAGTATTTTTAAATAATATTGTAATTTTTTATATTTTTAAAAATATTTTAATATATTAAAAAAATTATATAAATAAAATAAATCATATAAAAAAACAAAAAATAAAATAAAATCGAGACAAATAAAAATTTCAAAAGTAGGGATCGATCCCTAACATTGCTCAAATGATATTGAAGAAAGTATTTATATCATTACTATTTTTTCGCACAAGTTTGATCAATAATTAAAGAAGGTGGATGGAATATGCCCACGAGCTCACCATTGAGTTTATCCAAAAAGAACTACTCCAAACTCTCAAAATATTTTAACATATCCTGCTTTCTCGTAAGAGACAGTACTTTTGTGGAGTGTCATGATGTGCTGCAAATAGACTATAGTATATATATAGTATCTAATTCCAGTGAAAAAGGAAATTAAATTAGTTGATAAAACATTAATATTATAATATATGGTATCTAATTCTTCATCCATAGATCAATCAATCATTTATTCATGAGGTACCTGGGAAACAAATAATTTTCGTACAGATCATCGATAACGTCTCTAAGAAACAAATTAACAAAAAAAAATAACTAAGGGACCCATGCATGCAGCCTGCAGGTTGGGAATTTATATTAAATATTGCATGAGTCATGAGCGGCATATTGTGATCTCCCTGATCCTTCGAGAAGAAGAATTATATATACAATTATAATCGACTTCATAATTTAAAGAGTAGCATTAATTAATTGCTGCAAATTGCCAAATTGAATTGGGTTCTTGAGTTGTGCTGATCATGGTAATGATGATCATGTACTGTTCCATGGATAATAAATAATAATCTTAAAAAAACTGGCCTAATGCATGCCCTACTATACTAGTTATACACTACTGCAATCTGTAATTTTCTTTATAAAGAATTAAAGATTAATTATTATATATATATATATGTGCATTAATGCATACATGATGTCGATCATGCAACAGGCAGGCACCCCGCGCCTCATCACGATATAATTAATTAATAAAAAGAAAATATATGTGCAGCCGTCAATTGTGTAACTGCAAGCATAACTATTTTAAAAAAATTGAAAAAAATTTATATAAGATTTACATGAAAAAAAAATTAATTTTTTAATAATAAATCTCATTTATTTAAAATAATTATACTATATTTACGGACATCATAATTGTATAAAAAATTACTCTTAATTAAGATGTTAGGTCTGAATAATTTAGGTTGAATATTATGTCCTCATGTATGTGCCGAACGTGTTTCGGGCATGTTGCTTAACGTGGCACGGCGGCGCCCAAAGGCTCTACGTACATAACAAACCACATGAAGCTCCTTTTCTTGGCCGGTATGCTTGGATTTCCTTTAATATCCACGTTAATCCCATTCAAGTTCACGAGGATTTTCCTAATAATTTCCTGACCAGCAGAAAAAAAAAAAAAAAAAAGGTCACGAGAATTTCTACTACCATCTTGAACTTTCTCACCAACTGGATTTGATTGCTCCGATAAATAAACGCCGTTAATCGATTAGCAACGTTTATTTTAACCATTGTCGTTTTCTAAATGTCACAAATCACAATTATTATTATTTATATTTTTGTAGTGTATATAGGCGAGTACTACTTTATTTCTGTACAATTTTTTGGGCATGCAGTAGATATATTGACATAATTACGTACTCATGCTCGTTGTGTAAGCGAGGGAAAGGGTAAATTAGCTGCAGGGACATCTGCATGATGTCTTGTGTGGACAAAAGAGGCTTTCCATATGCACAAGCGTACTTATAAATTGAAGTATGAGATATTGAGCATTATTTGTCTCACACTTTTACAATTTATTTACGTCGGTTAGCATGCACGCATCCATCATAATACTTCAGCTGGCCTTTTGAAGTTATGACCGGCTTAATGGTAACGTCATTTAAGTCATTGCTTAAAGTTCTGTTTTATATATAAAGGCTCTTAAAAATAAAAATACTTATATATATTTTTTCATATTTTTATATTTTTTTAAAAATAAAAAATCATTTCATTAAATAAAATTTAAATAATTTTTATATTTTTCAATATGTGCAAGCCCCAATAATTTCCTTTATCACTCTGTTCTGTGGGCGCGCGTCTTAACTAGATCATATAACAACCTAATTCTGATATATTATTTAGTCGATGGTTAGATAGTGTTTTGTATAATCCGGTCGAATAACATTCTCGCCCTATATTTTTGGGCTATAGATCTTCTTCCCCTTGAGATTTTCTTGCGTTTCCTAACCAACTAAGAACTTATCCTAAATTATGGATCATCAACCAGGTCTCAAATAAGTAGTGTGAATCTAGCTAGGGATTATAATCGAGCCAAACCGAGTCTATAAGAATTAGCTTCGCTGGCAAATTTTATTTTTCAATAGTTAGTTACATTTGTTGACTATTTACTTGTACATAAGTCAGTTTTAATTGTACATAAGTCGGTGACTATTTTCACTTGTATATAAGCTAGGCATTTATTTGTAATTAAGTACTGTATAATTCATATTTCTCTAATTAAATGAAAGTTCAAGTCTTGAATAGAGAAATTTTTCCAAATGCTCTCTGTTAGGATCTCTACATAACATCAATTGCAAATTCATTTCTTTTGCTCATTTCCGTACTCTGGTCTTCTTTGATCTCATAATATATCATCATTGTCGTCTTCTTCTACTTCTTCTCCTTTTTCTTCTTCGTCGACTGTTATTGACAATCAATACACTATTACTCTGGTGGATCTTTCCAATACTGCAATCGTTTCTCCAAAGCTCAACGGCAAGAACTATTACTCTTGGAGCCCTGCGATGCTTATGGCGATTGTCTCTCAGAACAATATCGGGTTTATTGACGACAGTATTCAACCTTTGTGTTCCACCGATTCAAATTACAACGCTTGGTTTCGTTGTAATTTGATGGTGTCTTCTTGGATCTGTGCTTCAGTGACTCCTGAAATTGCTCAAGTATCCTTTACATTGAAACTGTTGAGAAAATATGGGACTTGTTGAAACATGGATTTCAACAAAGCAATGAGGCTCGAATCTTTGAGATTCAGCAATCTCTTAATAATATCACTCATGATCAATTATCCGTGAGTAATTATTTCACTCGTTTTGAGTCTTTATGAAATGAATGGCATCAATTTTTACCAATTCCTGTTTGTACATGTGGAAAATGTGTTCTCTGCACTTGTAAAGTCCTTGATCTTGTTGCTGCTCGTGAAGAGAAAAATCTTACTATGCTTTTCCTTATGGGATTGAATGAGAACTATGTCACTACTAGAAGCAATATTCTTCTTATGAGGCCATTTTCTTCTGAGCTTCTCTCGCACATCTTCTTTGAATCAAGAGAATCTTGTCATGTTAACTTCTCAAGTTCCTTCCAACTTGATTGTTGTTGTCGTCCCTAAGAGGAATTTTTCTTCTACTAGTCAGAGGGAGCCTCCTCATTGTACACACTGTAATAGGAAAGGACATATTCGAGAGAAATGTTTTGAACTCAATGGTTATCCACCAGGTTGGGTATCTAAGAAGAAGAATCCTGGTGGTTCAAAGTTTGGCTCTCACCAATACTATGCTGATCAAGTGTCTACTTCTCTAGAAGCAAATGTAGTTTCTAAATATGGTCAAGTTTTTTTCTCAAAAGCAAATCCAACAACTTCTCAGCATCTTGCAGCCTCAATTTAAACCAGACTCACCTCTAGGAAATTCTCTTCATTATGAGACATCATATCCACATAGCTATGTCAATATGGCAGGTATCTCTTCTTCTTTCTCCTCTGTAATTCTTCTTCATCATCACAATTACATTCCTTGAATATTTGGATTGTTGACAGTGGAGCCACAGATCATATGACATGCTTTCTTTCTATTTTCACCTTTCCTCTTACTTCTGTTAATACCAATGTTAGCTTACCAAATGGTCAATCTGCTCATGTATCTCACATAGGATCTGTCATAGTATCACCAACATTAACTTTACATTATGTTTTGTATGTTCCTTCACTCACCTTCAATTTGATTTTTGTGCATAAACTCACATCAGCTTCAAATCTTGTCATAATATTCTTGACTGACAAATGCTTGATTTAGGATCTACTTGCTTGGAAAACGATTGAAGTGGCTGATCAAAATGGTGGATTATATATGTTGAATTCAAATTCTCACTCATCCTCTATTTTTCATCCTTCTGCTCTTTCTTTTAATTATGTTTCTTTTGCTTCTGCTAATAAAATTGGCTTATGGCACAATAGATTAGGCCATATGTCTTTGTCTAGAATGCATTTCTTACATGATATTTTTCCTGATGTAACTTTTCATCATAATAATACTCAATGTGAAATCTGTCAATTAGCTAAACAGCATCGACATTCTTTTCCTATTAGTTCTATTAAATATATTATTTCTTTGGAACTCATTCACTGTGATGTTTGGGGACTATTTGTTGTTCCTACTAATAATGGTCATCACTATTTTTTAACAATAGTTGATGATTTCACCCATTGCACTTGGATTTACTTATTGAAATACAAGTCTCAAACTGGCAGCATGATTGAATCCTTCTTGACTATGGTTGAAACACAATTTTCATCCTAAGTCAAAATTTTTCATTCTGATAATGGCACGGAATTTAATTTGTCTACTCTTTTGTCTTCCAAATGCATTATTCATCAACATAGTTGCCCATACACTTAGGGCTGTAAAAAGATCGAACCGGACCTGACCAGACCGATTGGACCAGACCGGGATCGGACCGGACCAGTTGGAGTTCGATCCGGTCCGGTCCATAATTTGTCTACTCTTTTTTTTAATATATGTATATATAAATAATAGTATATAAATTTTAATATTAATATTAACATAGATTAATATAATAACATATTAATATATAATATATATTAACATATTAATATATAATATATACTCTTATAATATTAACATATTATAATTTATAATAGTTGACTAGTTGTAGTATAAAAATATAAATTATAGTATATCTATATAGAGTATTAGTAATAACTTATAAATAATAAGTGTATTATTATTATTTAATATATTATTACTAATTTATCACTATTTACTAACATATAAATATATAATATACTAATATAATAGTATTATTAGTTATACTTTATTAACATACTTAATATATAATATATACTCTTATAATATTAGCATATTTAATATAACTCTTATAATATATCAAGAGTAAGTTTTTTAATATTTTTTGGCTTAAATATGTGATAAATACGTAAATTGGACTGAAAATAATTAAATTTGGGCAAAAAAAAATTTGATCATTACAGAATATTAATTTAAATTTAGCTCATTAAATCATATAGGGTACCCCTGGACCGAACCGGACCACCCTGGACCGAATTGGACCAGACCGGTATGGACCGAATAGGAGTTCGGTCTGGTCCAGGGTGAGAGAATTTTTTGACCGAATGGAATCGGTCCACAAATTTCTCGGACCAGACCATTAACACCCATACATACACTCTATAACAAAATGGAGTACCTGAAAGAAAACATCAACATTTGTTTAAATGTTGCAAAAGCCCTAAAATTTCAATCAAATATTCTTCTTTCCTATTGGAGTGACTGTCTCATGACAACCACATATTTGGTAAATCGATATCCCTCTCACTTGTTAAACAATAAGTCTCCTTATGAGTTTTTGTTTTCAACTAAACCTTCTTACCATCATTTGAAGGTATTCGGCTACTTGTGTTTTGTTACTAATTTATCTCCTCACAAAACTAAATATGATGCTAGAGCTAAGAGATGTGTATTCCTTGATATCCATATGGTACCAAGGGGTATGAACGTTTAGATCATGACACAAAATCCATTTTTATTTATCGTGATGTTGTTTTTCATGAGAATAAATTCCTTTTCAAAATCTCACTCATAATCCAATTCTCAATCTGATTTTGTTCTTCCCATTTGTGTCGATGATATTAATTTTGATATCTCATTTGATTTACTTGTAAATTCTGATCTGCTTGCTTCTAGCGACATTAGTCCATTAGTCCAGATCATTATGATCTGGTTGATATTCCTCCTAGAAGATCCTCTCAGATCAGACATGCTCCATCCTATTTGCAGAATTTTAATTGCAAAATGATTCATACTTTTGATCAATCTTCACTACTTTCGAGTTCCATACAACAGGATTTCGATAAAGCTTTCGATCTCTCAAGGTACCTTTCTTATACTTGTTTTTCTCCTACTCACAAAGCCTTTAACATAGCCATTTCTACTCATCCTGGGCTTAAAACCTACAAACATGCAGCCAAAGATCCCAAATGACAGGAAGCCATGAATGTCGAAATTCTAGTTCTTGAAAATAACAAAACCTGGATAGTTACTGATTTGCCTCTTGGAAAGAAAGCAATTGGTTGTAAGTGAGTGTATATGGTGAAATACAAGGCTGATGGTAGTGTTAAGAGATATAAAGCACGTCTTGTAGCCAAAAATTTTACACAGAATCAGGGAATTGCTTATGCTAAAGCATTTTCTCCTATTGCCAAAATGACAACAGTTTGTTGTTTCTTGGCATTGATTGCAAGTCAAATTGATTTTTAGAACAACTTGATGTAAATAATTTTTTTTTACATGGAGATTTAGAAGAAGAAGTCTATAAGGTCATACCACCTGGTTTTGCAAAATAGGGGGAGCACAAGGTGTGCCGTTTATTGAAATCTCTCTATGGTTTAAAGCAGGCTAACTGACAGTGGTTATATAAATTGACTAATGCTCTTTTAACCCAAGGTTATGAGCAATCCAAAACTGATTACAGCTTATTTACAAAGGTGCAAAGTTCTGATTTTACAGTACTTTTGGTTTATGTTGATGACATTATTATTGCTTCCAATAATATGTCATATGTTGCTCAAGTGAAGTCTTATCTTCATGATCAAATTAAAATCAAGGATTTGGGTCAACTCAAATATTTCTTGGGGTTAGAAATAGCCAGAACTAATGCTGGAATTTGCCTCTCAACGTAAGTATGCACTTGAAATTTTAGAGGATAATGGATAGCTTGGCTGTAAACCTGTTGAGTTTCATGTGGATTCAAAGCTTAAGTTGACAAAATCTGATGATAATGTTTTGGAAGATCCATCTCAGTATCGAAGACTCACTGGGAGATTATTATATCTCACCATAACTCGGCCAGATCTGTCCTACTCAGTGTATTCCCTTGCACAGTTTATGGCTAAGCCCTGTAAATCCCATTTGGATGCTGCTTATCGCATCCTAAGATATATTAAAGGCACACTTGCACAAGGACTGTAATTTCCAGCCACATCTTCTACTCATCTCAAAAGATTTTCTAACTCTGACTGGGCTGCTTGTGTTGATAGTAGAAGATTAATTATAGGATTTTGTCTCTTCTTTGGTGATTCTTTAATGTATTGGGGGTCTAAGAAGCAAACAACAGTATCAAGAAGCTTTGCTGAAGCAGAGTATTGAGCTTTAGCTTCTACCAGTTGTGAAGTCATTTGGATATTACAGATTCTCCATGATCTACGCATTAATCATCTTCAACCTGCCTCTTTTTATTGTGACAACAAGTCTGCCTTTGCTTTGGCTGCTAATCCAATTCACTATGCTCGCACAAAACATGTTGAAATAGATTGTCATTTTATACATGAACAGCAGGTTAAAGAATTATTAAAACATTTTATGTTACTTCAGCTCGCCAATTGGCAAACATTTTTACAAAGACGTTCATAATCTTCATGCTCCACCTTGAAGGGGATTATTAGAGTTAACTTAATTGGCAAATTTTATTTTTCAATAATTAGTTACATTTGTTGACCAGCTTTACTTGTACATGAGTCAGTTTTAATTATACATAAGTCGGTGATTATTTTCACTTGTATATAAGCTAGGCATTTATTTGTAATTAAGTACTGTGTAATTCATTTTTCTTTGATTAAATTAAAGTTGAAGTCTCGAATAAAGAAATTTCTCCAAATGCTTTATGTTAGGGTTTCTACAGAGATAAGTTTGGCTCGACTCAAAATATTTGAGTTTGAATTATTCAAACTCAAGATTCTTATTTATTCTTTATTCAAGCTCTACTTGATAAGTTAAACTTTCAACTTTCAACTTGAGCTCAAACTCGTCCCACAAAAGAATTCAAGTCGAGTTGAGTTCGAGCTATTTTTTTTAATAAAATTTAAAATTAAGTAAATTAAAAAAATAAAAATCTAAAAAAATTAATACTTAATATCTAACTAGTTGATATTTATCCATAATAACAATATGTTATATGCTTACATATATTGTTAATAAATACACATTATATAATAGCATATATATATATTTCATACATAGTTCCTATGTACTAATATATGAAATTATTATATTTTATAGATTAATTATTTTACAAATTATAAAATATAGCTGTAAAGTATATTTAATATATAAACATAAGTAGTTAGATTACATATTACATATTTAATTATAAAAGTGTTATACTTATATTATTAGCAATACATATAACATATAATAGACGTGTATATATTTATCAATATATTAATGAATTTTAATCGAGTTGAGCTAACGAGTCGACTTGAACATAAACGAGCGAGTCTTAACAAACCTTAGTTGAGTCAATACGAGTTTTGTCGAGTATGTGTCATTTACTAATCGAACCTCTATCTGCTTTTACGAGAGATTTTTTTTTTCACGAGTCGAGTTCGATTCGAGTTTAATTGAACGAGTAACAAGCGGGTTATCGAATACACTGATTCATTTATAGCCCCTTATCGTCCCACTTAAAAAGATATCTAGCTCTTGCGCACAGCCTGAATAATTTCACATGGGTATCTATTAAAAATATCTCTTTTATGTGATAAATTATGAGTTAGGTTATATACATATACTTTTGTATATTTTTTACGTAGTACTCTATTTATGTCAATCATCAAAATAATTATTTTATATTAAAGAAATGATGCAACCAATCAAATTAATAAAATATATAAAAAAATACAGATAAATGACTGCAGATAAATTTTTTGATTAAATCATATTTTGATTGCTTATTCATAAAAAAAAAAATTAGGATTCTTCGGTTGTGCATGTGGCCGAGAGCTAAATGGGTTAAGCCTTGCGTCAGGGGTTCTTCTGGCTTTTTGAAATCACCTGATTTTGGGGCTTTGCCTGAGGACAACATGCATTTTGACAGGGCCAGGGCCTAAGCTTTCATGAACAGAGATTAGAGTTGGAGACCAGTTTTGTTCTGTTTCTGTGTGGGCTAGCTCGTTGAGGTGGGTCTCACATCTATGTGTTTTTTCTAAAAAGAAAAAAAAAAGAAAGGATTTTCCCATGAAACCCCTAATAAAGTTGATAATTTTTTAGTTGCTTATGTGGATGGTGTAGTGCCACTTCACCTAATTATGTGGACTTTTTGGAACAAGTTTTATTAATTCTACTTTATTGTCCATCGAAAATGGGATATTTTTCGTCATTTGTTTGATATAAACTAGAATGGAGTACTGGCAAACAAACTACTCAATCACACTACAATTTTGGAAGCATCGGATGCAATAGTTTGGCTCGTACTCATCACGCTATCTTTCTTCTCTATTCTGTTAGTGGTAGATAATCATCAACCTTCCATAAAGTTAGCCAAATTAGTTTTCCAAAATACATATTTTAAAAATTTTCCAATTCATGTATTTTGTTAGTTTCGAATTCTAGTAGTACATAAAACTCCATTTAGATGCTAATAATATTTAATTTGATCTTTTGTGAATATAATCACTTTTTCTCGTATTATCGGTGAATAGAGACATTTTTTTTTTTTGGAGACGGAATTATGTATGAGTAGTGCTACTGCTACATCCAAGGATGTAGCACAAGATGGGTATAGATAAGAGAAAACTTTTTTTTTTCCATTCATTTTTTTATATCTTTAAATATTTTTTTGAAAAATCACAACTTCATTAAAAATATTTCATTAATTACTAAGTAAAAAAGAAAAAATAAATAAAAGTATAGGACTCATTCAAAACCCAATGATCATTGAGACTAGAATCGTTCGTTATTTATTATCGCTATTTCGTTATCTATTCAAAACCCAACAATCATATTGTCGATCTTTTAGTTTGTGGAAGAACTTTACTCTTTTATTCAATGCGTGGCTTATGCTGTGTGCAACATTTCGGATCATTCAAATCTGCCCGTCCATTCTTCTCTATTTGTATTGGTTCTTAGTTAGCAACTCGATACAATTCTAGTCGCTATCTTATGTTCTTGATTTTTCAAACTGAGGATTAAGTAAAAGTCTCTTCTAGACAATCCAAACCAACAATATGTTGTACATCTCTTTTGACTGCAGCTTTTAATAATTGTAATATAGTTTATTTTATCATTATATATAAAAACTATTTAAAGTGGCATCCCCTAGTGGAAAATGGGTAGGAACTATTTTTCTGGTTTCAAATTTATTTTTTTGTGATGTATCGGTTGATTTTAGGATGTTTGTTGTAGGGGACTTTTATCTACAGGAACTTATATATTGTAATCTATTAATTTATCTATAAAAACTAAACTTGTTTAGGATAAAGAAGTTAAAAAAATTTAGAATTTATTATTAATAATAATCTCTTATGTAAATTTTTTATTTAGAAAAATTTATCTATATATTGTAATCTGTTAATTTATTTATAAAAACTAAACTTGTTTAGGGAAAAGAAGTTGAAAAAATTAGAATTTATTATTAGTAATAATCTCTTATGTAGATTTTATATTTATCATATTTTTCTAAAATAAAATACACAAACACTACTGCTAGACCTATAAATATTATTTTTGAGAAAGTGTTTATCCTTCTCCGAGATTAACATTCGTTGCGTCTTCTTTGGCGCATTGGCTTTATTAACATACTTTTTTATTCCGTCAATCAAACTAATTGCTCTCGTTCTCGACAAGTGACCTTTCCCACTCAAATGATATCATGCCCCATTCTCGTATTTTCTTCCAGATTTTCCATTTCGAGTGAATGCAAAAAATTGAAATTTATGAAAAAATTATCCATTGGATCAAACATGATCATCATATGAAATGTTGTGTCATTTTCCATGAATCAATGACAACACTTCTTTACCCATCCTAAGTATGATACGCCTTGTTTAAAACATAAATTTTTTTTTGGGTTTGATCTGATTGATCGAATCTCTTCACAATTACAGTTTTTGTTATTATCAGTGGTGGTGGGTGATACTGTCCACGCCATTAGAATTAGAAGGAGCCGGCGACCTCACCCCTACGACGGCCAGTTCCGAAGACCTCCGGTGTATTCCCGGCCGCCTTAAATCTAAAATGGGTCTGTTTAACCGCCATCGACGACAGGGGGACTGGACTAAAATCGAATTTCTTTAAAAATTCATTTTTATTTTATTTTTTTATTGTATTTTTTATTATATTTTTTTATTATGTTTTCTTATTTTCTTATATTTTTTATTGTATTTTCTAAATTTTATTTCTTTATTGTATTTTTTATTATATTTTTTATTATAGTAGTTTAGGAGATGGACTGCAATGATATTGGAGTGCAGCCCGATCACACCCAGCGTCACTCTTAAAATATTGTTATCATTATTTGTGATAAATATATGAAAAATATATAAAGATGATTTCTCTCACTAAAAACAGTCTCATCAATTTGTTTTGTTGTAATAAATTCGTTTAGTTATGATATCCGCAGCAACACCAACATGCATAACATTATTTATTTATAAGAGAAACGATATATTTATAATTAATTTATAATTATTTATAATTTTATTTAATGATTAAAAATATGAATATTAATAAAATTATATTTTTTTAAAATTTTCTTAATAATTAAGAATATTAAAACAAAACTAAAAATAATATAATATAAAATAAAAATATTTGATTACATTGCAAATTATAAGAAAAATCGTAAAACACGTCGTACGTGTATCACGACTCTATTTATAAATGTTACCGTCACACATAAATTTTATAAAAAAATATTAAATCGATATAATTTTATATAATATATTTTATAATTAAAAACTTATTTTAATTTAAAATATATTTTTATACAAACTTTTATGATTAAACTATTTATCTTATTATTTATTTAAGAAAAACTGAAGATGAAAAGATATAGAGAGATGCCTGTCACGTCCAACAATCCTCTCTTTCTTTCACAATTGATAAATCCCTCAAAACTCGTTAGAAAAATTTTCAATAATTTATTAAGAATTAGGAGTGGTTTGGATGATTAAGGACTCTCAATTTATCTTATTTTCTATAATTATTATATTTTTTAAAAAAATTTTAAACAAAAAATAAGTAATATTTTAATTTTTAAAAATTTTAAAATAAAAATAATATTAAATAAATTAATTCTAACAATAATTTATTCAACTTTTAATTATTATATTCTCTCATTTTAATTTACTATTCAAATTCTTTTTTAAGCTATTTTTAAATATTGGGATGAGTTGAATAAAATTATGAATTGTAAATAATAATATTTTGTTAATCCTAGGAGAGTTTAATTTTTTTATAAAAAAATTAAAATAGTAATAGATGACATTAATTTGATGATTAGCACAACCTTAACCAGTTAACCTCACCCGGTTGAACGGTTGAACCACCGCATTCCTCACCAACCAATCAAACCACATCTCTCTCACTACTTCTGCTGTCAATCGCCGAGGCAGACCCTTGACGTGTCCACCCTTCGCTTTCTTTAGTAATTTTATCAGAACCCGAAAAAGGAAAATAAGAAAATTAGTCTAGAGGCCCATTATTGGTCGCAAACAAGACAGGGAGAGGGAGACAAAGGTTTGTTTGTGTATGTGTGTGTTTTGGTTCCTTCAAAGCCCAAAAGAATGGTCTGCTCAAGTCACATTTTAATCGCAAAAGTCCCAATTTTCTCCTTCTAGAGAGAGAGAGAGAGAGAGAGAGAGATTTTTCGTTTGTTCGTGTGCTTCAATGGTTGAATTAAAAACCTGGACATATGTGAGATTTTTGTTTTATTCGATGGGGTTTCTATGATCCTTGCGAACCCGGGTAAGCGATCTTCGATGCCGTGATTGGATTGGTCGGATTCGATTGGAGCCGTTAGATTTGGGTTTACAGGTGCAATGAACGGTGGCGATGAGGTCATCGCAGCTTCGGTAGGCCCGCCCCAACCGCTGGAGTGGAAATTCTCTCAGGTATTCGGGGAACGCACGGCCGGTGAAGAAGTTCAGGAAGGTATTAATACAATAACACTGACGATATCAATCGTGGTCTTCGGAAATTATATCCACGCCCTTCTTTGGATCCCATCGATAATATCTACAAGGTTTTGGTGTTAGGGTTTGTTCTTGAGTTTAGATCCGTTTTAGATCGTGGGTCGCCGAGGAATTGTGGTTTTGTGATGTGGGTCGTGGAGGAAATGTCGTATTGTTATGAGGTTCGGGTTTTTGTTCTTTTTTTTTTTTTGGGGGGGGGGGGGGGGGGAGGTGGAATAGTGGGCTTTGGGTGTGGAATTAGGGGGATAGTTGTACATGTGAGGTTTGGATGGTATTTTGATAATTGAGTTTGCATTGGGTATTCTCGAATTGGTAGGTCGAGAGTGTCAAAGTGAGCTTGGTTGAGTTATGGTGGTGGCCGTGGTGCATGCACTTTATCTGGGGTCATAATTGGTTGTTTATAGTTGCACATGTGTGGTATCGCGTGCACGATAGACTGGAATCTTAATCATTTTCTGTTCATTCCTTGATTATTACCATTGAGCTTGTAGTGCATGATTATAATTCCGTGACTTCAATTGAAAGTGAAATCTGACCAGCTATTGTTGCAAGCGTGGACTATATTTACTGTGTTCGTTAAATCATGTGCAAAGTGAGTGTTCCAGAGCATTTAGAAGTCTCACATAAGTATAGATAATAGTGCATCATTAGCCTTGCTATATCTAGTAGCTAAAGATAACTACATTTTCCAGTTTCATCAGGCAATTAAGCACGCATTATGAAAACCAAGCTGCATTGTTATTGCAATATTCTTATTTGTGTCTCAAGCACTGTGTTGAATATGGGAGAGCATAGGTCAAAGGACAATAGGAGGAAAGGAGATCAAATTACTAATTCTGCGACTGAGGTCTAGTGCTTTTGTTGATTGAGAAACATGTATTACTTTAGTCAGCTGCTTCTTTCGGAATATGGTATTGATGATTCATTGGACTAGCACAATTAGAATCTTCGTGAAGTGTCCTAGTTCTTATTATTCAGAAAAGGTCATCCCATTCTTTTGTACTTTTATTATTCTATTTTTTCTAATCTAAAATTAAATTGCAGAAAACCAAGAATCTGGACCCACATTAATATTTTGTAACCTAGTGCATCTTTATTGTAAATGAAAGTGAAACAAAGACTCCAAACTCGTGCCTCTTCTTTACGTTTGTCATTGTTAATTAGAGAGACAACATATCCAAAAAAGAGAAAAAGAAATAGTGACAGAATTAGATTTGATACCAATTGCTAAAAAAACTTGTACATATCATTTATGCATATATTCTGAGTTGGCTGATTTGGTTGTTTGATACAGTCCTTGCTGGTTATTTGGTACACTTTTGAAAATTAATTCCAAAATTTGTCTGTTTCTATATAGGAGAAGTGTTTACTTGTAAAGAGAGAATATACAATAAATTAGAAGGGAAAGCAGTTAGTTATACTAACTTTTGGTTTTCTTCACAGTTTCTAGTATAGATATTTACACAGTTTTGGAAACTTTATAATCCTTGTTATCCCTTTATGGTATGTTTATAATTTCATTAACATGTGCAGGGAGAATGGGGGTTTCTAATCTTTGTTTCTGTTATTCCTTCTACAGTTGATATCATTTCAGCAATCGAATTTGATAGAACTGGTGACCATCTTGCTACTGGTGACCGTGGGGGTCGGGTGGTTCTCTTTGAGAGAACTGATACAAAAGATGTATGTGCTTTCTTTGCATATATTGATACAGTACATAGATTATTTCTTTGTTGCAACATTCTGACTTCGTGTATACTGTAATTTTAAGAGTGGTGGCTCCAGAAGAGATTTGGAGAGGATAGATTATCCAATTAGTAGGCATCCCGAGTTCCGTTACAAAACTGAGTTTCAGAGCCATGAACCTGAGGTACTTTTTTTTTTTGTGAAAAAAAATCCTACTTCTGCTTCATTTTTTATTATTGCTTGCTGGGATATGTATTGTTTACGCCTAAAAAGAGTCTTATTTCTTTGTGCCAGTTTGACTATCTCAAGAGCTTGGAAATAGAGGAGAAAATCAACAAAATTAGATGGTGCCAAACATCCAATGGTTCCCTTTTTCTTCTCTCTACAAATGACAAAACAATTAAATTTTGGAAGGTAGCAAAATATTTTTAGTTATTTTTAAAGGAGGGTGTTTTTTATTTTTCAAGTGTGTAATTTGTTGATTAGTTTTCTCAAGATTACTTGGTCTGACATTACTTATCAGAAAAACACAGAGAAAAAGATTACTTGCTATAACAAAAAATATATTCTGGAATTGTCAACTTCCTATTTTTTCTATTAGCCTATTTGTGTAAGCTGTAAGATGTGAAAAATTTCAGCATTTTTTCCTTGAAGTGAATCTTACGGGCTTTGATTGAAGGATGACGGAGATCAGAAATTTTAATTTATTTTTAATAGTTTGTTTTTTTCTCTAGTACATTTTTTCAATTGATTCTCTCCAATACATTGGTTCACAATCTTCTGTGTAGAAGACATGAGATATGATTTTTTGTGTTCAAATTTCATATTTTGGTGCTTGCTTTGTCTAAAAATGTATCCCACAAGCATGCTAGGTTGCATATTATGACAAACTAAGAGGTGTTCAATGTTGCATGCTTTGAACATGATGTTGGATGGTTACAAGATTTATTTACAGAAGTTGTTTTGTCAATGCATGATCGATTATTTCAAAGTGGGGCATTAGAGATGTTCACTATAGGTTCAAATCCTATTGGGTGCAAACAATTTCTAAGGGCATTAGATTGGGAGAACTTCCCCTTGAAAGGTGCACTTGTGGGAAACTCCTTGTAGAGGGCCTATGCACCCTTAGGATTAGTCAGGACTTCGTTCTTGGATAACTGGTGCCAATAAAAAAATGATATGTCACAAATATATCAAAGTACAAGTGTATAAACTAAACCAATTCTATACGTACTAAGGGGCATCTCCTTATCCCCCATAGGTGCACATAGGCGCACAAGTTATTGAACTATGGTGCCGGCACAAGTTATTGAACTATGGTGCTGGCACATAAATGTAAACATGTTCTGGGAATCCTGTATATTAGTTCTGGGCCTCGGGTTTGTGGGTTTATGGTTATTGAGGAATTATAAAAAGCAGGTGGTAATAATTTCGCATTCATTTATTTCCTCTCTAGCTAGAATGATTGGTGGCTATACCTGACCACCAGGCACCACTGTTTGTTTGCCATTGCAGGTCCAAGAAAAGAAGATCAAGAAAATTTCTGATATGAATTTGGACCCTTTAAAAGGTGTTGGAAATGGCAGTGTTGCTAGTTCGAGTAATTCGGTTAACCCTAAGTCACATCTTGCAAATGGAGGATTCCCAGACACATTGAGTAATGACTTCTCATTCCCACCAGGGGGCATTCCATCATTACGTTTACCAACGGTAGTTGTTCTCGATCCAAGTTACTGATTTTCTTGCTCTGTAATTTTTTTTTTTGTTGGATAAGAAGTGCAATGAATGCATTCTTAAATTGGGTTTAAATCACATCATTATGAATCATTCCAGTACTCACTTGGTTATAGCTTACATAAGCTCTCAATGATATGAAAGATAAACCAAAGAACAAGAATGACGTCTGGTGCAGCTAACCACACCTTGAAGCCTTTCCTCCAAGGAACAATGATTTCAGCTGGGTCTCAGATATGGTGGGCTTAGCGCACATCTTAGCTAAGTGCATTTGCAAATCACCTGAAATTGAATATGGGGGCTGTGTTATGAGCACAGCTCTTTGGATGAAGTAAATGTTGTTGGTCAAACTTTTATCTTGTTTCTGTAAATGTTTATACTTTCAGCCTTGTCTTTCGAAATTATTTTAAATGTGCATACAAGCATGTGTGTATACTTTTGATTTTGATTTTTTTTTTTTAAATTTAGAACACTCTGGAAAGTGTATACTGTATGTTGATATTTGTGATTGGATGAATTGGTCCTTGCACTTGAGCACCCAAGGCTTTGAAGTTCTTGTCATTTTCATGTCCGTGTTTGCGTCCATGTGTGCAAACTGATTGCTGCTGGGTGGTGGAAAGTTTCAGAAACAT
Organism: Platycarya longipes; assembly: GCA_036559045.1. NCBI lineage: Eukaryota > Viridiplantae > Streptophyta > Magnoliopsida > Fagales > Juglandaceae > Platycarya > Platycarya longipes. Next base: position 48,217,813 of record CM071789.1, read on the forward strand.
AAAGTTTTGTTGGATTCCATTAATTTTATTAATTATTTCCTGATCCATGCAGCACTAATGCTTAATACAGATAATTTACAGAATCTGTATTAGTGTTCCTTTCATTTTTGGAAAGTAGGTATTTCCTTTGTATACTTGGGCTTATGCCTATTTGGGAATAAAATCTTTTATTATAAAAAAAAACTAATGCTTAATCTATGTAATATGTAGGTAACTAGCCATGAAACCAGCCTCACGGCTAGATGTCGAAGGGTATACGCTCATGCTCATGATTATCACATCAATTCTATTTCAAATAACAGGTGCTTCCATTTCTTTACTGCTAGTGTTTTTTGATGCAAGTTTCAAATTTTTTGCATTGTTGGTTGCTAATTGGGATCTTATTAAGGTCCATTGCCAAATATCTGAAAACCAGTTGAGGCATTAATGATACTGTCTGCTGTTTAGTTTCTTTTGTTTCCCAAAATTGCTGTTGATGTCACCTGTGCATCCCATTTTCGACCTTCTATACAAGGCTACATTTGGATATTGAGATAAGTTGAGTTGAGCTGTAAATAGTTATATTTTGTGGGTCCTATTGAGATGGGGTTAACTTTTTTAGGTTGAGATGAGATTAAGTTTTTAGGTTAAAATGTATGACATAGGTTGAGATGAGTTTAACTTTTTTATGGGAAGATAAAAAATGATTGGTTTGAGATGAATTGAGTTTGGTTCAATAACCAAACACATAGTCGTGCTCTAGAAAGGAAAAAATAGGATTAAAACTTTATGCCTTTTCCCACCTTTTGCAACAAACCTTGGTTCTTTATATTTAACAGTGTATGCTTGATGAAGTTAATTTATATTCCAACAATCCTGAAAGAAAGCCATGAAGAAACCTTTATTAATTATCAAAAAAAGAAAGCCATGAAGAAACCATCCGTACCAAGAGCGTTATCCTTAACCATCTCTCTTACAACATGAAGAACTTCATTCTCAAAGGGCCATTCAAGCCATTGAGCACTCAAGGGGTCAATATTATCAAAACATTAAACCATCCAGATTTGGCCTCCAAACCTTTGAAAACGCAAAGCATTTTTAGTCATTGGATTTGCAAATATCTCAGTCATGTCTGGTTATTTTTTTTTTTATAAGTAAGAAGTAACTTTATTGATGTAAATATAAAAAAGCATAGTCCAAGTACACGGGGGGTATACAAATGAAAATGCCTAAATACATTTTAGGTGCTTAAAGAAAAGGAAAGGAAGTCATGCACATTGCTTCCGTTAGGTACAATTGATGAGAACCATAGGATTAAAGTATGCATAAAAAAAATTTTGGAGCTCTGTCATTGTTCGTTCTCTATCTTCAAAGCACCTCCCATTCCTTTCCGGCCAAATATACCACATAAGGCACAATGGGATCATCTTCATGCTGTGACCACCCGTGGACAGCCATGGATACTCTTCCAGCAAGCAAGCAAATCCACTACCTTAGGCGGTATCAGCCACGCCGTGTCCACTCTACTAAATATGCCATTCCATAATGCTTCTGACATCTCACTGTGCAGTAAAAGATGGTCCACTAACTCCCCATGATTTTTGCACAAATAGCACCAATCCATCATAATGAGTCCCCTCTTTCTTAGGTTATCCACGGTTAGAATATTCCTAGGGGCTGCAGTCCACATAAAGAAAGCCACTTTGGGGGGGAGCACTAGTCCATCATATGTTCTTCCATGAGATTCTACATTACCTTGGGGTGCCAACATTTTATAATAAGTCTTTGACTGTGAATTTCTTGCTATCTATAAATTGCCACTATATCCTGTCGCCCTATGTCGTTCTGTTTCCTGAAGTATGTAACAAACTAAAAAATTCTGAAACAGGGGGCAATTCCCAATCATGGTTATCCCTAATAAAAAAGATATTCCACTGAGGGGAGCCATGGGCTATCTCAAGCAAGTCCGCCACTGAAGCCTCCTTGTTTGCTTTAATGCTAAAGAGAGTTAGAAAAAGCCTTTCAAGGGGGCACACACCACATCAAATATCTTGCCAAAATTTGATTCTAGTGCCATCGCCCAATAAAAAGCGGATATTGTTTTCAAAACATTGCCAACCCTCCCTAATATGCTTCCATAAACCCATACAATGCCTCTCCCTCACAATATTAGTACACCAACCCCCCCATGCACCTCCTTGTCTAGAAACAACAACTTCCTTCCACAATGACTCTCCCTCTATGTGAAATCTCCATAGCCATTTGCCCAGTAGAGCTTTGTTAAAGATTCTGAAATTGCGTACTCTCAGGCCTCCTTTAGAGATAGGGGAACAAACTCTATTCCACTTAACAAGATGGAGTTTTGTTTCCTCCCCCAAACCCTCGCATAGAAAGGCTTAAAAGAATTTCTCAATCCTATTCGCCACCCTTTCAGGTAATGGGAATAAAGATAAAAAAATAAGTTGGGAGATTAGATAAGGTGCTCTTGATCAAAGTAAGCTGCCCCCATTTCGATAGATACATCTGTTTCCATCCAACCAGCCTTTTCTCTACTTTCTCAAGGATCCCATTTCAAATAGCTCTAGCTTTGAAGAAGTATTTTATAGGCAAAGAAGACACCGTGCAACCTATGAGATTAGCTAGACTATCGATACTAGGCACCTTGCCCACTGCTACCATCTCAGATTTATCAAGATTTATCTTAAGCCGTGAAACAGCCTCAAAACATATCAACAGAGCTCGTAAAACTTGGATTTGGCCCTGGTCTGCTTTACAAAAGAGGGGTGTGTCATATTCAAATAAAAGGTGTGTACCATTCATTAACACTGAGAAGTGAGCAGTAGTGATATAATGTCATATCCATGAGATCCACCTGTCACTAAAACCACATCTCCTAAGTATGTAAATGAGAAAATCCCAATTCACATGATCATATGCTTTCTCTATGTTAAGCTTGCATAGAATGCTAGGATTGCCCTCCTTTAACATATGATCTAGGCACTCATTAGCTATGAGGACGGAGTCAATTATCTGTCTTCCCCTCACAAAGGCATTCTGGGGTTTGGAATTGATTTGCCCCATAACATAGCTTAAACGATTAGCAAGTACTTTTGAGATAATCTTGTACACCCCACTAACTAGACTTATAGGTCGGAAATCCTCAATTTTCATCGCTCCCTATTTCTTTGGGATGAGGTATGAACATGGCATTAAGACATTTATCAAATTTTCTGTGTAATAAATTCAAGAAAAACCTACATAACATCGCATTTCACTATCTCCCAACAATGTTGAAAGAAACCCATCGAAAAACCGTCTGGCTCGGGTGCCTTGTCTTTAACCATATTGCTAACGACCTTAAAAACCTCATCTTCTTCAAATGGTCTTTCTAGCCATCTCGCACTCTGCGTATCAATGGATTTAAAAGACAAACCATTGAGCTTCGGCCTCCAGGTGGTCAGCTCCATGAACAAATTCTCATAATAATTCACAACATCATTCTCCAATTCAAGGGGGGTTGAGAGAACTTGGTTACTTGAAATGAGTGTCTCAATGACATTGTTATGCCTATGTGAGTTGGCTACTTTGTGAAAGAACTTTGTACACTTATCACATTCTTTTAGCCACAAAGCCCTGGATTTTTGCCACCACGAGATCTCCTCTAACAACAATACTCTCTTAAGTTCAGTCTCCGCCGCATTCTTCCTCACCATAATCTTTTCTGATGAGTCTCCCATCATAACCTGCCTCTCCAACTCTTGTAACTCTCCCATCAAAGTGGTCTTTGATTGGCAATACAACCAAAAACTTCTGTGTTCCACTTCTTGAGATCTTGCTTTAAGGCCTTAAGCTTACTTGCAAGAATAAAACTAGGAGTACCAGTGAGTTGATAAGAAGACTACCAATCTCGGACCTTTTCCACAAAACCCTCCACTTCTAAGTACATATTTTTAAACTTGAAATACCGACGGCCCCTATGAATACCACCACAATCTAAAAGAACAGGAAAGTGGTCCGAGCAAACCTGACCTCAACCATTTCTGGCACAAATTAGGAAAATGAGCTTCCCAAGATGGAGAAACAAGAAATCAATCCAATCTTGACCAAGTCCTATTATTGGACCATGTGAACTCACCTCCAACAATTGGAAGGTCCATGAGATCCATATCAAATAAAAACTCAAGAACTCCTCCATAGCTAAAGAGGGACTATGGTTCCCTGACCGCTCGCTAGGGAAGCGAGTGATATTAAAATCTCCGCCCATACACCACAGCACCTCCCATAGGGAATATAAGCCCGATAATTTTGCCCAAAGATTTCTCCTAACGCTATCCAAGTTGGGCCCATAAATGCCTACAAAATCCCACTTCCACCCATCTATTACATTTTTGAACCGGCTTGCCAATGAGAAAGTCCCAACACATTCCTCTATCGCTTCCACAACTCTTTTATCCCACATTGAAAGAACACCCCTTGATGCTCCGAAAGATGCCAAATAAGACCATCCCACATATGAGCATCCCCACAAACTTCAAATAACTCTTCTATTTACAACCCGCAATTTTGTTTCTTGGAGACAAACCATGTCAACCTTCCACAACCACAATAACGATCTTATACGGAGGCGTTTATTGCGGTCATTTAGCCCCCGCACTTTCCAAGATAAGATCTTAAGTTTCATGGATAAAGTTTACTCCCCTCCCCTTCGTTTTACCCCTTCCATTGCTCCCCTCCTTTACATTGTAATTTATAGAGCATTGTAACCTTTTGAGCTCTCTATTACCCTTTGTGGAAGACTTTGATCGTCTATCTTCAATAGCCACAGCTAGCGCCCAGAACTGCTCCTCAAAGCCGCTACAAGACACCCAAAAAATGGCCTTTAATTCCTCCACTTTCTTAAATACCCAATTTGAAAAATACCGATCTGAATTGGGGCTAGGAGGAAGCATACAAATACCGATCTGAATCGGGATCACACTTTTCGCGTCGACCCTAATAAACAAGACTTAAGAATTGGCATTAGAGCAGTAGCGTCGACCCCCGTTGACCTTTTCTGTGCAATAGTCATTGTTGGTGTCAAATAATAGCTGCAGAACTACTCGATCCACCTCCTGGCTCCGATGAAACTTTTACTGACAGCAAGACCTCCAACGAAGTGACCGGCACCTTGGGCGGGACTGTATGAGCCGTCGTCGGTGTGGGTGGTACAGACCCACTTGCCGATGGGCCTTCTTCCAAGGCTATGGATTTTTGTCTCCTGGCTAGGGTTCCCTCAGGCGTAGGCCGACCCATGGATAGGAGCCCAGCATTCTCGCCCATTTTTTCCTTGCCTTTGCGCTGCTCAATAAGTTGGGCTTGACCCTTGAGCCCATCATTTTGTTGCCCAGTAGCCTGTAGCGAGATTTGTTGCCCAACAAACTCTCGTGTAGCTTGAACTTCATTTCGCAGGCTGTGTTTTGAGCCCAAACCCGAATCCACCTTGCCTACATACTTGCCTTCAATGCATCGTATCATCCGTTGCACATTTAAGGACAAAACATCCAACTTCCTTTGCATATCAACTAAGTCCCTTAAGAAACCTTCCTTATTAAGCCCAACATCCCTGCCATCCTCATCGCAATATTGTTCTTCTTCCAAAAAGAGCTCATCTACAGCTTTCCTGCACGTCTCGTCTTGAGAGAGACCCAGAGCATCCTTGTACAACCGCGTTTGAAGGCCAGAACTGGTACGCAACACCTCCCTTTGCGGTGGTGGTGGTCCAGCTGAGCCTCCTCCCCTCCATCCCCCTCCATTTTTGCCCTCCGGTATGAAAAGACCGTTCTGGCGTCCCCCCCATCTTATACGCTACCAAAGCCAAAAATGTTCCTTGAGAGTTGGTGCATTTTTTAACGATAAATCCCCTATCTCCTTCTCGATGGGCAGTGTGAAACTCCTTTTTCCCCACCTTCAAACAACCTTCCAATGCTTTTGTGAACCACCTAGTTACTGCCGGTCCCTACAGAAGCTATTTCACAACCCTCCATCCATGTTCGGTAATACGCACCCTTGTTCTATCTCGCACCACTATGAAGGATTCAGATTCAATGAAAACCATGTTTGAAGCCATCATCTTCTTGACTAGACACTCACGATCATTCAGACAGCAACACGATCAGAAACGGGAAAGGGAAGAGTGTGCGGAGAGAAAAGAAGGAAAAATTTTGATCAAGAAATTTGGTTCATTATTATGCTTGGGACTTTTGCATGGCCTAGTAAAATTTTCACTAATCACTTTGCGCTCTCACTTTTTTCCTAGTGACGGTGAAACTTTTATATCTGCGGACGATCTTCGAATAAATCTTTGGAACTTGGAAATTAGCAACCAGAGTTTCAATATTGTGGATGTGAAGCCTACAAACATGGAGGATCTGACCGGTAAGTTTCATCTGGTATTTGGTGTTTTATTGAGGATCTTAGTGCTAGTTTATATTCTTGAGCCTTTAGCTTATGGTTGTTTCCTTTTCATGTATGCTTTCTGATGCATGATTCTGGGCTGAAGTTTATTTTGTGAGCTTGTATACGTGTGCACATAAACATTTGCACATGGCCTCGCATGTACCTTTGGTTGTTTGGAAAGCTCAATCTGGGCATTTAATTGTGGGAGGATTGGGATCAGATGGGGTAGTTGCAGGAAAATGTGAAGATTTGTGGGAAAACTTGGGAGCATCTTGCCTCATATGACATTTCTTGAAACCTGCGAGGCATTGGATTTTCCTGTACTGCTAGCCTGGTTTTTGTATAAGCCATCCTTTTGCGATCAATTCAAGAAGCGGCACATGAAAAACTAATACAAATTACTTAACCTTTTTTTAGTTGAATATCTTACTTTCTCATTTTCTGTTTTATCCTCACTTGAAGAAAAAAACCAAGACGAAAGTTTTGCCACCTCGAATTTAAAGTAAAGGAAGTTTGTAGTAAAATCACTATATCTTTTCGTAAATACTTGTGTCTAGAAATCTATTTAGGAAAAAAGTGATAATAGTTTTCCTTCATTGCTTGTTATCTGTTATTAGTGGTAAGCTTTTGTTGGATGATACTATTAGTTATAAAAAGGATTTATACCATTTATTTGATTACTTCTCAAAAGATAACTATTTGTGAATCATGTGTCAATTTTCTTGCAGAGGTGATAACATCAGCAGAATTCCACCCTACTCATTGTAATACGTTAGCATATAGTAGTTCAAAAGGCTCAATCCGTCTAATTGATTTGCGGCAATCAGCTTTATGCGATTCTCATGCTAAATTGTAAGCATTTAGCTTGTTTTCATTCTATTGCATCATAGTACAGCTGCTACGGAGGTTTGATTGGCTTGCAAATTGTTAGATGGTAAAAGGAAAAAGAAACAGTCACTTTTTTAGGCCCCCAGCATATGGGTTAAGCTCTTCCAATAACCTTCTTGGACTCATCTGTGCTGCCCTATGGATACAGGTTTGAGGAACTGGAAGTACCTGGTTCTAGATCATTTTTCACGGAGATAATTGCTTCAATCTCAGATATTAAATTTGGAAAGGATGGAAGATATATACTTAGTCGTGATTACATGGCTCTAAAGGTTTGGGTTTCTAGACTGGCTATTTATTTTGTTTCAAAATTGGCATGATGTTTTTTAGTGTTACACCACTATTATTGATAAGTGGTAATACCACTTTTAGATAATTGACATTTTTTTATTGGTAAATAAAATTTTATTGGTGATAGAAAAGAGGCATCATCGGGGTACAAGAATCTGGCTCTTTTAAGCATGCCATGACAGGTTTATATGGCTTCATTTGATATCTGAAAGACTCATTGATCTATACATCCCATAGGGTGCTGAAATGGTATTATTGCCATGAATATGATCTGTAAGTCTCAATACTTAGAGATGTGCCAGAACTGTATCAGAGATCTGATACTTACATGATGATCATTATAAGATCATTCATGGACAGAGCATGTAAAAAGATGTTACATTCAAGCTTTGGAGATGGGAAAGAGAAGAAGGGGGGGGGGGTGTACCTTTAGCAAAATCTGTTCACTCCAGAAGGGGTGGCTTGTTGATGATTTCAAGGAGATACACTGAGAAGTGGTGTCAGAGATTTTGGGTCCAGGGTGTTACGCACCAACAAAGAGCAACATGTTTCAACTTTAGCGTGGCCTACAGAAATATTAATTCACAAACACCTAAAATGGTAGGTTCCACAACAATATTAATCCACTTACATTTGTGAGATTATAGGTTCCACGACAATACGAAGGTCAAGGTGCTTTAACAAAGGTTGGAGTTGCTTTCCCAACTTCCCTAGTTCTTGTCTTGTTGCTGTAGTCAGGGAAGGGAGAAGTCTTGAATTTTTTTCATCTAGTTATTTTAAATTTGTGGCAAAGCGTTCTTATATCTCAGCTGTTAGAGAATCCTCTACTTGGATTATGATTGGAATAACTTGCATAGATATTCCTCCCAGAAGAAAACTCACTGAATCATTATCTTCAACACATCATCTAAGTCTGACCTTTTCTTATTTACAATAGCAAATAATGGTGCAGAAAATCTTGAATTGCTACTTTTGATGGTTTATGTTAACGGAAGCATAATTGACTATAATTTTCATGACTTTTTTGTCCTGCTATTAGTTATTTTTTATTTTTATTTTTTTTGAAGAATCTTTGCTTCAATTTGTGTAAGCAACAATTTTATCATAGTATAGTTATTAAAATCGGTTTGATCATGATGTTTTTATAGGATTTGATGTTTTTGTTTTGTTCTGGCTCCTTGGTTACTAACTCCAGTACTGCTTACTTGTTTGTCAGTTATGGGACATCAATATGGATTCGGGTCCAGTTTCAACCTTCCAGGTTCACGAATATTTAAGACCGAAGGTGAGATCCCTACTTTTTTAACATGGTGGACCTAAGATTTGTGCTGCCGAGTATAAATAAGTAAATAAAAAAATATTTGTGCTGCTGTTTTCGCCGTATGCTGATCACCCTGTTCTTGAATGAATGAATCCAGCTCTGTGATTTATATGAAAACGATTCGATCTTTGATAAATTCGAGTGTTGTCTAAGTGGTGATGGATTACGAGTTGCAACAGGTTCTTATAGGTCCGTGTTTTTACGTCACCTCTCTGTTTGTAATCTCACTGTTCTACGAGCTCTCTGGCACAGTTCTCATGTTCCTGTTGATGATATTGCAGCAACCTATTTCGTGTGTTTGGTTGTGCGTCAGGAAGTACCGAGGCAACAACTTTGGAAGCCAGCAAAAACCCAATGAGGTAATTCTGATAGAAGATATTGATCAGAATAGCTTATAGGATGGTTTATCTGACTGTATATATAAACTTCGATGTTTAGGCGCCAAGCACAGACCCCTGCAAGGCCTTCCAGATCCCTGAGCAGCAGTATAACGAGGGTTGTCAGACGAGGTTACCATCATTGCTTTCTGTTATTTTTATTCCCCAACTTTCTCATTTTTGGCCATTTAAGTTTTTTCCCGCCAGCTCAAACTTAACCGTTACATTACTTAAATTTGTTGTTGGGAACAGGAGCAGAAAGCCCTGGGGCTGATGCAAATGGAAATTCATTTGATTTCACGACAAAGTTGCTGCACCTAGCATGGCACCCAACCGAAAACTCGATTGCCTGTGCTGCTGCAAATAGCTTATACATGTACTATGCATAAAAGATGATCCAGGAAGAAACGTATTTTCTTGATTAGATATTTTGGGTTGCTGTTGGGAAAGGCTTTCTACCTTTACTGCCGACTAGTGACTTGGAGGGCGACATCAAATTCTCGCGTTTCAGGTGCCCCACAAAATCTTTTGCATGTGATTTTGGTATCGAGTTCCAGAAGTGGCTGCCCGGTATCCACGAGGAAGCAACCTAACTTTGTTCCCGGGTGGGCAGCAGTTCTTTTTACTTCCTCCCTTACCACCTTTAACAATTGCCAAAATTTCTTTGCTTTTCCTTGTCCTTGTCCTTTTTCTTCAGTATCTTTTTCTGAAAGGGAAGATGCAGTTATGTCCTAAAATTTGTGTTGGGTTGAAGTCAAGAAAGAAATATGATTGTAGCTCTCCTACAACAAAACCCTGAAGAATGTTGAATATATGCCACTAGGTTTAAGATAAAATGTAGTTTTTACTCAGAAATCCGTGCTGGGATAGAGATGTTGAAAACTTGCAGTGCATCAATTTTTTGATTGATTCTTTGTCATGGTTATACATTTCATTGGGGATGGATGTTTTAAGTCTAGTCTTTCATGTAGTTTTCAATTCCAGTATAAGAACTGAAAATGGGAATATTTATTTTCTGTCGGTTTTGATACAAGTTACGTATTTTGGACTTGTTTTCAGTTCCCAGTAAGCGAGAAACCGGTTACTGAACTGAAAAAGGCAATATAACGAGGCTGGGAAGTTGTATTTAATCTCAACAAAAACTAAAAAAAAAAAGCGAGAAACCGGTTGGGGCTAGGAAGTCGAGTCGGAGACCTTAAACAAAGCTAATGCAATGCTCTGACAAGCATAAATCACAGCCAGTTGATCAATCTAAAGACCTTTTTGGGTGAGGAAAACTTCCTTGGCATTGTTGCAGACTTCTTTTTGCTGTCCGTACGTCGGGTTGATCAATCACAGCCAGTTAACCGCAGCCTCCGCATTAGGCTCCTCGTCCAACCTCTGATTAATGATGTTACTGAAATATATTATAAAATAAAAATATATTTTGACAAAATGATGTTATTTTTATAAACTATTTTAATAAAATAACGTTTATTTTAAAATATAATTATAGGAGATATTATAAAAGTGATGTGTATTATTTTTCTTCTTTAATATTCAAAAAGAAAAAAATTTACTTATCATTCTTATTGGCATATTATATATTATTTATTAAATAGATAATGAGTAGGAAAATTAAATTAAATTAAATTAATAAGAATGCAGTTTGGCAATAAATTTATGAAAAAATATATGCTGCAGCGACACTGAAAAAAAAAAATTGAAGTGCAAGTGGTGTGTCGGTGTGCTGCTGTACACCGACTGCAGCCAAGCACGTATTAGCAACTACGAATTACAATTTTTAAGCGGCAAAGCCCTCTCGTATTAACCGGCTCTCATACAAAAAGGATTTCTACTTTCTCTCCCCAAAACCCTAAATTTTGCAAAACAAGAGGAAATTACGCTACGGTATTTATCTATTTTTCTGTGAAACTAATAGCTTCTTCATTGGGCGGGAAGAACAACTGATCTCAATGCATTTGCCCCCTTCTCTCTCTATGGCTGTGAATATATGATAACCTGTGGAATCATAGACCATGATAGAAGGAAGAAATAGCCATAAAGAACCAGAGTTTCTGTAATGGTGTTCGCTTATCTATTTCATTGATATAAATGCCTTTATATAGGCTAAACATATTACAAATGAACCAATAGGAAAGATACTACAGAAATTTAAATATTCTATGAGTTTGTTACAAATAACAGAATGCAAAACAGAAGAATATTTTAGAAAGCTATGTCAATACAACTGCATCATGTGACATGTCTGAAATGGTATTTTGCCCATGATTTTTCTGTGATGCCATTTTGGAAATTATGCTGATACGCTCCCTCGAGTCCAATGGGGTGTCAAGCACATTGAGACTTGTCCTCAAGGTTGAAAATCTATCAGAAACAAGAGCCTTTGTGAACACATCGGCCAACTGATCTTTACTACTACAGAAAGAAACATGTAATGTCTTTGCAGCAACTCTATCATGGACAAAGTGAAAATCAATGTCTATGTGCTTCGTTCGTGAGTGGTAAACTGGATTAGATGTGAGGTATATGGCTCCCAAGTTATCACACCATAAGACAGTGGGTGAAAAAGAGAAACCCCAAGTTCACGGATCAAAGTTTGAAGCCATATAATTTCTGCAGCTGCATTTGCTAGTGACTTGTACTACGCCTCAATGCTGGAGCGTGCCGCTGTATGTTGTTTCCGAGAGCTCCAAGAGATAAGATGCTTGCCTAGGTAAATGCAAAAGCCGTCCATGTAACGTCTGTCATCAGGACAGCTCGCCCAGTCGGCATTTGAGTAGGCGTGAAAAGTGAGACTAGATTTTTTGGCAAAACACAAACTGTGATTGATGGAAAATTTTAGATATCGCAAGATCCTTTTAACAGCAGTCCAATGAGAGAGTTTAGGGTCATGCATAAACTGACAAATCTTATTGACAGTAAAGGAAATGTCAGGTCGAGTTAGAGACAAATATTGTAGGCTGCCCATAACACTTCGAAACAGGGTGGGATTGTCAAAAGATGGTGTGTCAAATTTTGAAAGTTTAACTGAAGCTGACATAGGTGATGATATTGGATTAGCTTCAAGCATGTTTGTTTTTCGAAGGATATCTGAAATATATTTTCTCTGGGAAAGCAGAACACCATTAGACAAATAATCAAGTTCGAGCCCAAGGAAGTAAGAGAGCTTACCTATATCCTTAATAGGAAAGACTTGACCAAGATCGTGAAGCAGCTTGTCAATAGCATCAGAAGATGAAAATGTAATAACCATATCATCCACATAAATCAGAATAAAAATAGTGACACTTGAAGTCTTAAAAATAAACAACGATGGATCATCTCGGGAGGCAGAGAATCCATAACTCAATAGCCAGTTGCGTAATTCCGAGAACCAGGCACGAGGCGCCTGTTTCAAGTCATAAATAGCTTTGTGAAGTTGGCATACATAGTCAGGATGTTTGAGATCAACAAATCTCGGAGATTGCTCCATAAAAACAGTTTCATGGAGCCTTCCATGAAGGAAGGCATTTTGAATGTCAATTTGCCATAATGGCCAATTCTGAGAAATAGCGAGAGAGAGCACTAACCAAATGGTTGTGGGTTTCACCACCGGGCTGAAGGTGTCGGTGTAATCCACACCTGGTTATTGTTGGAAGCCTTTGGCAACTTGCGTCATTCAATTGAACCATCCGAATGTAATTTTGTTCGGTAAACTCACCTGTAACCAACGATATTAGAGGCATTTGTAGGGGGAACAAGTGTCCAGGTGTGGGTCTTAACTAAGGCTTCATATTTGGTGGCCATGGCATCTTGTCATTCTGGGAATTTGGAGGCTAGGGTAAAGGTGGAGGGTTCATCGGGAATAGGGTGAGTGGTGAGAAAGCAATTTCGAGTGGGGTAAGGGATAGTTCCATCGGTGAGAACCTTCGGACGAGAGGAATTGGTCTGTGAACGAGTGATAATGGGGGATCAGGGAGGAATCATGCGAGAGGGTAAAGTTGGGGGAGGAACAGGAGAAATGGACGGAAAAGATGGAGCACAAGAAGATAGAGGGGATGATGGAGAAGGACCAAGTACATAGTCATGGATTGGGTGAGATGAGGAATTTGGGCTGGGAGGAGTTGCGTAGACAAGGAGGGTGACGACAAATTAGATGGACTGGGTGATTGAGGGCTTGAGGAATTGGGTTGGGCAGAGGAAATGGGCAAAGATTGGGTTGTGGTTGTTATGGGAGGTGATAGAGGGGAGGATGGAGGTGAGCCCAAGATTGAGGATAGGAAACAAGGAAGTGATACAGTGGGACTATATGGTGGAGAAGTGGGCTGGGGGGTTTGATATGGGAAGAGATTTTCATTGAAGGTTACGTCCCGTGATATGTAAAGACAACCAGTGCACGGATCAAAGCATTTATAGCCTTTATGAGAGGAACTGTAGCCTAGAAAAATACACGGGATTAAACGAAAATCAAGCTTATGATGATTGTAGGGCCTTAAATTGGGCCAACATTGACACCCAAAAATTTTTAAAGAAGAATAATTGGGTGGTTTACGATGAACCATATAGTAGGGAGATTTATTTTGAAGAACTGGAGTAAGAAGTAGATTAATTAAGTATGTGGCTGTGGTGAAAGCATCATCCCAAAATTTTAATGGATGGAGGATTAGGCTAAAAGTGTGAGTCTAGTCTCCATTATATGGCGATGTTTACATTTGATGAGCCCATTTTGTTGATGGGTGTGAGGACAGGAAAAACGGTGTTGAATTCCAAATTTTTTGCAAAGATTAGTGAGAACTCGAAATTATCCTCCAACATTGGTTTGGAGAGAAATTATTCTTGTATTAAAAAAACGTTCAACAAAAGTAATAAAATCAATAAACACAGGCAGCACATCAGACTTGAATTTAATGAGAAAGATCCAAGAAAAACGAGTAAAACGATCCATAATAGACATATTTTAAATCCATTTCTTGACAATATAGGAGCTGTACCCCATACATCGGCCCATATAAGCTCTAAGGGCTTTTTGGTATGGATCAGGCTAGAAGAGAAAGGTAATTGACATGCTTTGGGAAGTGGACATTCTGGGCAATTGAAAGACGAGACGGTGGGAAAATAAGGCAAGCAGTGCTTGCGCAAGATTCTTGAGACTAGAGTTAACGATGGATGACCAAGACGCCAGTGCCATTGGCCGATGGAGGTTCGTTCACCAACAGAAGCAGACGGAGAAGAGGAAAGAAGTGGAGGAGGAAACTGGTAGAGACCATCAAGCACGGGACCGCTAATGAGGAGCTTCCCGGTCAACAGTTCATTCACTAAAAAATGATCATGATGAAATTCAAAGAAACAGCGATTATCATAACAAAATTTGGAGACAGAGACAAGATTTTTTTTTTATGTATGAAGTAAGTTACGAAGAAAAAATGAAGATCGATGAGAAAATAGAGAGGATTCACCGATGTTATTGATTGGAAGATAGTTAACGTTGCCCATTCGAATTTGTTCATCACCAGGATACGGCTTAGAGGAGATATTAAGTTGAGAAAGGTCATGGGTGATGTGGTGTTTGGCGGCGGAATGTGGGTACCAGGTAGGGTCAATGGTAGAGGACGGGGAATTGTAGTTGGCGGTGAAGGAGGGTGGGGGATTATGTTGGTAGGCGTGGTCAAAGCGATAGTGACACTGATGTGCCGTGTGTCCTGGTTTAGAGCAAACCTATCAGGTGGAACGATTTGGGTTTGGATTATAGAAGTGACTTGGATAATTCTGGGAAGATCGGCCTCTGTTGTAAGGTCTGGAATAGCCTCTGTTAGACCTGTTTCCCCTGTATGATCCTCTACCTCGCTGGTCTCGTTGGGCCATAGTACTTACATTGACAGATGGTTCAGGTGAAAGAGAAGAACCAATCGTGCGTGAGGCATGATTGACTCGGCTCTCATGGATGAGAAGAAGATGATAGAGTTCATGAGAGAAAATAGGTTATGTATACGTGGCTTAAAGGAGGGACCAAGGCCATTTAGGAGATATGTAGCCAATTCCTTATCAGGTAATGGGTTTCTTGTTGCTGCGAGAGTGTCTTCAAGCATGCAGACCTTACTGAAAAATTTTGTAACAGATTGTTCTCCTTTTGACAGATTAGTGAGTTGAAAATGGATTTGAAATTCTTTTGCTGAGGAGTGGGAGCTAAACATTGACTAAAGAGCAAGCCAGAGTGCTCTTGAGGTTTCGACAGAGATGACATGACCAATAACGGTTTCAATGATGGATGAGAATAGAATACTGAGTACGAATTGATCAGTTTTTCTCCAAGAGAGATATGCAGGGTTTTTCTGTGGTGGAGATTTTGAATCTGAAGAAGGCAGGAATTTAGGTGGAATAGTTTAAGTACCATCCACAAAGGAGAAAAGGTCTTGACCTCTCAAGTATGCTGATACCTGCACTTTCCAGAGAACATAGTTATCAGTGGTTAGCTTGACGCTACAAATATGAGAGAAGGAGGGAGAGATGGAAGCTGAAGGAGAGGAAGGAATGAGGTTAGTGTTTTCAGAAGCCATGGTAGGATCAAGAGACTGCTAGTCAGCAACTTTGATACCATGATAGAATGAAGAAATAGCCATAAAGAACCAGAGTTTCTGTAATGGTTTACACTTATCTATTTCATTGATATAAATGCCTTTATATAGGCTAAACAGATTACAAATGAACCAATAGGAAAGATACTACAGAAATGTAAATAATCTATGAATTTGTTACAAATAACAGAATGCAAAATAGAATAATATTCCAGAAAGTTATGTTAATACAACTGCATCTTGTGACGTGTCTGAGATGGTATTTTGCCCATGATTTTTCTGTGATGCCATTTTGGAAATTATGCCGATAGAGTAAATCTCTGAACACTTTTCAATTTAAAAGGATGTCGCAGTTCGAGCACCCAATCATGTCGCGCGAGGAGATGGTGGAAATCTTGGCGGAGTCCCAGATCGCCAACATATCCGAGCACGATTTCTTTAACCCCAAACCAGATCTCATCTTTGAACTCTACACCCGTCTCCTCTTCCACATCGACGCTCTCCATGAGGAAGATCATGGGAATTGGAGTTCGCACCGTTCGAGCAACTTGAGAACTCGGACTTCCATGTTGAATCTGCTCGGACCATGAAGTTGTACAATAGGATAAAGGAGGTGCTGGCCTTGATAGATTGCCCCAAGAGCTTTACCCTCAAAGACCTGATAATACCTGATACTAACAGGACTGAATTTTTCCTCAGCGCAATTCTCAATTTTGGTCTTCACAGACGGGCAAAACTGGATTTTTTATGTCGAAGTGAACCTTCTGGAGGAGTAGCAAAGAGAGTGGGAGTCTAAAATATCTCACTTGAATGCAGAGATTGAGGACTACAATGAAGCAAGAGAGAGGGAGTTGCCCCTTGTTCAGGAGGTAGATGCAAAAGTTAAGAATTGCCTCAAACCATTGCAGGATTTAACAATCACTAGATGTCATTGAGAGCTTCTTTTCGCAAGTTGAAGGAGAAGACTGGAGAAATGGACGAGAAGATTTTTAATGCCGAGTTTGTTCTAGTGCAAAGTGTTCAAGAAAATGCAAACTTGCGTTCAAAAATTTTACAATCTCCAGAAAAGTTACAGGGGGCTTTAGAGGAGAAGAAATCAGCCCAGGAAGTGGCAAAGAACGCTGAAAAAATAGCAATACAATCTTATCAGGATAAGAATGCCATTGTTGATCTTTATACAAAGGTGTTCAACAAAATGTTCAAACACTTTACCCAGATGCAAGCAATACAAGAACACGTAAACTCAGCCAAAGGCCCAAATCCATTGAAAGGACTTCAAGGCTTTAAAGGCTAAATTGAGTGATGAGGGAATCCTGAATAAGTCACTTGAGGCTAAATTGGTGGAACAACATTGCAAAGTTGAATAGTTGGATGAATTAAGAAATCAGTTAAAGAAGGAAAGAGATCTAAAATGCGAGGAGGCTACCAAAGAGTTCAATAATACTAAGTTGGAGGTGGAATCTAGAAGACGCGATCTAGAAGCTAGACAAAGGAATGTTGAAGCTGTGGTTTTTGAGGTGGATGCTATAAATTCAAGGGCTAATTCAGTAAAAGAATCTGGAGCAGCTAAAGTGCAGAAGTTAATTAAAAAATCTGAGGAGATTGTGAAAGAGTTTCACCACTATGCAAAATCCATTGAGGTCTTGCTGTCAACAATAGAAGCGGAATCAAACTTTGAATGAGTTGGTTTGATTAACCTTCAACCATTATGACATCTATTTTTCTACTTTCGTTTTTACTGCAAAATGCATCTTGTAGTGCCATGCTCATGCAAAGTTGAGTTCTTGTGTATCCTATGTTAAAATAGTACAAGTTATCATTCTAGCCCATTCTAAAGCTAGCATGGGGTTTCAATTGGGACTTTACTGATTGGATGTCAACACATAGATTGACAATATTATCACATATTTATTTTACCAAGCGCCAAAAAAGAAATAATAATGATTTTTTTTTAATATAAGTAAAAGTTTTATTAACGAAAAGAGGTGGCAAAAATGCCAATTACAAATAAAATAATGGTCCATCAATCGACACATTGGATACAAGGCATTGGTGAAGGTCCATGCCATTAAAGTCCTAGGCGATGGTCCAAGTACATAGAGTTCGAAAAAATAAAGCTATCAGCTCCTCTCGAGATCTCTCATTGTCTTCAAACGTCCGTTCATTGTGTTCCTGCCAAAGACACTATAAAATGCAAATGAGAACCATCCTCTACATTGTTTTAATCTGTCTTCCTCGCATAGGGGGCCAACTCACCAGTACTGCCCCCACATTCTCTGGCATGACCCAAACTATATTCAGTTGATTGAAAATCTCATTCTAGAGTGCCCTAGCAGTCTCGCAATGTAACAGAAGATGATTAACTAACTCACCCCCATTACGACACATGCAACACCAATCTACTATAATACTTTTTCTTTTCCTCAGGTTATCTGTTGTGAGAATTCTTCCTAGTGAGGCTGTCTATACGAAAAAAGTTGCTTTTGGATGGGCTTTGTGACGCCATATCTATCTCTATGGAAATTGAGACTTGGGACTTTGAGTGAGAGTCTTGTAATAGGAACGAACAGTGAAGAGTCCTCTTTTTGTAGGGGTCCATCTCAAGTTGTCTTCATTCTGTGTGTTTGGTTGTTGAGAATATAGGAGGCTATAGAATTCCATCAAAATGCTTTGTTCCCAATCCTGTGCCGCCCGGTTGAAATTAATGTTCCATACCAAGCTCCCCTCGGTAGACTCCACGACCTTTGCCACAGTAATACTTTTGTCGCTTGCAATCTGATAACAAGTGGGAAATACAGCATTCAGGGCCTTGTCACCACACCAAACATCTTTCCAGAATCTAATTCTTGAACCGGCACCCAAGCAATGTCTAGTGTGCCGCTGGAAAGCCCTCCATCCACTTCTAATGTTTTTCCACAACCCCACCCCACTCGCCCCCTAACTTCGTTCGTTCCCTCCCCCCCCCCCCCAGGTGCCCCTATATCTGTGATCAATCACCATTCTCCAAAGGCTCACTAGTTCCAGATGATACCTCCACAACTACTTTCCAAGTAATGCTCGATTAATACACCTTAGGTTGCAAATGCCTAGTCCGCCACTTGACAAAGGGCAGCAAACCGTCTCCCATATTACGAGGTGGAACTTGAACTCCTCTCCTATGCCACCCCACAGGAAGTCTCTTTACAGTTTCTCAAGACGACCTGCCACATTAGCTAGAATAGGAAAAAGCGCTAAAAAATAAGTGGATAAGTTATAAAAAGTACTCTTTATCAAGGTGACACGTCTCCCTTTAGAAAAGTACATTCTCTTCCATCCTGTTAGCTTCCTCTCCACTCTTTTGATCACTGTGTCCTAAATCCTGGCTGCTCTTGAAGTTGTACCCAATGGAAGTCCCAAGTATGTCATAGGGAGCGAGGAATGCTTACATCCTAGAATACCCGCTAACTCTTGTATGTTGTGAACATCTCCAATCGGCACCATTTCTAATTTGGCGAAGTTAATTTTCAGGCTCGACACTGCTTCAAAACAAAGGAATAATGCCTTCAAGACCCGAACCTGCTCTTGCTCAGCCTCTTAGAGGACTAACGTGTCATCTGCAAACAACAAATGAGATATATTAGTAAAACCCCGCGAAGGTGTTCCAATGGGGAATCCACTTATCAAACAATTTTTCACCAATGCTGAAAGCATTCTGCTGAGAACTTCCATGACCAAGAAAAACAACAAAGGGGATAATGGGTCATCTTGTTTCAAACCACGAGAGCTCGGAAAAAAACCTTCGGGACAACCATTAATAAGGATCGAGAATCTAGCAGTGGAGATGCACCACCTGATCCAAGTCCTCCATCTTTCCCCAAAGCCACATCTGTCAAAAAGATACAAAAAAAAGTCTCAGTTGACATGATTATAAGCTTTTTCCATATCTAATTTACACAAGATCCCTGTGCTACCCGATTTCAACTTGCCGTCGATACCTTCATTGGCTATAAGAACTGCATCCAGTATTTGCCTGCCTTTGACGAAAGCATTTTGAGACTTAGAAATAAGCTTCCCAATAACCTTGCTCAGTTGGTTGGCAAGAACTTTCGAGATGATTTATAAACCCCATCACTAAGTTGATAGGCCGGAAGTCTTTAAGCTTAATAGCCCCCACTTTTTTGGAATTAAAGCAAGAAAGGTGACGCTGAGACTTTTATCAAATTTCTCAAATGTAGACAATTCCTGAAACACCTTCATAAGATCCTCTTTAATAACCTCCCAACATTCTTGGAAGAAACTCATAGAAAAACCATCCGGCCCTAGAACTTTATCTTTAACCATATTCCGAATTACATAGAGCACCTCGTCTTCCTCAAAAACCCGCTCAAGTCTGGTTACGTCCTCTGAGGAAATAGTATCAAAAGCTAGACCATCCAGAGTATGTCTCCATCCCGCTTGCCCTGTAAGAAAAGAAGTGTCTCATAGCAATCCACAAAGTGATTGCGAATGACCCCTTCATCTTTACACTCAAGCTCATTGATCCTCAACATCTCGATGATGTTGTTTCTACGGTGGGCATTAGCAACTCTATGAAAGAACTTCATGTTGCGGTCGCCTTCCCGAAGTCATAAGGCTCTAAATTTTTGACGTCAGGAAACTTCTTTCAGAAGAACCGCCTTCTCAAGATCTGTTACCCTCAAAGTCTTCTGCACTTTTTATTCTTGAGTGAGCTGTTGTTTCATTTGAACCCTCTCAAAGTCCTGGATATCTCTCATTAGGGCATTCTTATTATCCCCTGGATTGCCAAAAGATTGAGTGTTCCAAGTCTTCAAATTCCTCTTTAGCGATTTTAACTTGTTAACTAAAATGAAACTCGGGGAGCCAACAAAGTGATAGGAATTCCACCACTACTTAACCCTATCCACGAAGCCTTCCGTCTTCAACCACATTTGAAGCAGCGACTCCCATTTCAAAGGCCACCGCAACCAAGAAGAATAGGCCAATGATCCGAGGAAAGACGATCCAAACGCTTTTACCAGATATCTGGGAAGTGGCTTTCCATCTCTGGAGAAATGAGAAAACGGACCAGCCTAGCCCAGGTCTGATTATTAGACCATGTGGCAGGGCCCCTAACGAGCGGAAGATCCACTAGATTTAACTCAAAAATACATTCAGAGAATTTCAGACTAGCTTGTCTCACTCTTCTATTACTGGATCTTTCACTGGCAAATCTAACCACATTGAAGTCACCCTCAATGCACTATGGAATATTCCACCAACTGTGAAACCTGCTAATTCATCCCACAAAAAGCGTCATTTGCATTGAGATTAGGCCCGAACATCCCTGTAAAAGCCCACAAGAAATTATCAAACACATATCTAAGTATACAAGCAATCGAAAACCTACCAATGAATTCCTCATCTTTTTCCACCACCCGTCAATCTCACAACATAATGACTCTCCCGAAGCCCCCAAAGCGACCATATAAACCCAATCCACATGGGTGTTGCTCCACAAGCTTCTCACTATTCTCCTATCAATATATTTCAACTTTGTCTCTTAGAGACACACAATATCCACTTTCCATTCCCGAAGCAAATGTCGTATCTGAATACGCTTCTTTACTTCGTTAAGTCCACGGACATTCCACACTACGACCTTTGGCTTCATTGGGGAAATGCTGGCCCCTTTCCTTTCGCCCTACCCTTAATGGGAGGGCCCTCTGAATTTAAAGACAGGTTAACCAGTTTAGCTCTCTGCTTTGCTTGGAGTTCCTTCTAAACTTTTGCCCAAATCAATGGCTGTAAGCAAAGCCATAAATTGTTCTTTATAACCTTCACATCTAATGCCCACCAATTGATGAATCACTTTGGCCATTTGCACGACCCAATACGATTGTTTAGGAACAAAGTAATTAAGAGGATTAGGGTTCTGAAACTCCTCATCAAGCGAAAAATCCTCCAAGCCTAGAAAGGAATTCGAAAGGAGGAGATCATCCTCCACTAAATGCATGAACTCATCGGACTTGTCCTCAGTCAAAGCAAAATCCATATCAAGGTGCAAGGATGAGTCCACCGAAGCTAAAGACTCTAACTTCTCCCTTATCAGCAAGGTCTGAGTACTCCCTGCAGGAGACGCTGCTTTCCTGGACGAAAATTGCATGGGCTGGGGATGATCAAGCTGAACCAGAGCGTTTTGGTCGTCCTGCTTTGCCAAGCTTACCTCGAGTCTCTTCTCTGGTGACGTATGAGCTTTAACATCGGCGACTCCATGGCCTACAGTGTTTTTGGCACAAGTCCGAGGCCCTGGAGGTGCAAGTTGAAGGCTGGGGACTCGGATCGCACGATGGGCTGGGTATGATTCACCCCTGACTTTGGTTTACTAGAGTTCGAAAGACATTGGGCCTGGGCATTCGATGGCCTGGGCATTCAATGGCCCAGCCCCAAACCCATCTGCCGAGGAGATCCGAAGGCCCTCGTTTTTGCTCATAGCCCCAAATGGGCCTGCACCCTTGTGTCGAGACCCAGGGTATTTCCTCCACACCCATTTGTTTCCTTTAGAAATGGAGTGGGTCATGGGCTTGGGCCTAAGACCATCAGCTTTGGTCCACCCCGAGTCAACCTGCGAATTTCCAGAATTACCCATCCACTCATCCCTTGCCTTAAGAAGCCCGACATACTAAACAACAGTACACATGTCTTTTTGCAAGGCCCTCAACTGCTGCTGCATCTCCATCAACATCCTTCAAAGCTCCCAAAACCTGACGACTTCTAGGCTCGAGGACTGTTGATTAGATTTCTTCCTATCCTGTTGAGAGCCTCTAATGGTCGAGATGGCAACACCATTCCTCTGCGCTGGATCCTCCGAGGAAAGAACCTCCCTATACGACCGCGAAGCTTCCCCTTTCTCCCATCTTCCACCTTTAGGTTTAAAGATGCCATAATCAGGATCCTCCCTTATGGTTACGCCAGCCCAACTCCTCCTTGATTTTACACCATCCCCAGCCACCTTCCCCTTCCAGAAAACAAAGAACATTCCTCCTTCCCCCTTGATTGTACTCGTTGAACTCTAGAAAATGTCCCTTAATGTTAGAGCAACGTTGAGCTATGAAACTGTTGTACCCTTCTCTGGTATCTGAGTAAATCTCCTTGTTCTTCCCCTCTTCACGCACTCATTGAGTACTTTCAAAAGCCACTGCACAGAGGCAATTCCAAGTAACGCCTTATGCTCAGCCTTCCATCTCTTCTCTGTAATGCTACAATGCCCTCCCTCGATAAAGAATATAAAACGCTTAGACTTAATCACCACCTCAGAATGATGCCCCATCAGGGCCTCTCACTAAATAATGCTCAGATCAGCAAAATATTTGTGTTGGGTTCGTTGACATAAGGATCTTCCCAAAATCAAGGATAATAATAAAATAGCTTTTTCATTTTTTTTCCTTGATTTTTCTCGGACAATTTGATCAGAGGCGTTCCACTACTCTTTGCTCGAGTCTAGGGAAAATTTTGGGAAAAAGAAAATATTTGTATCTTGTGATTGATCTTTTTTGTCTTCAGAAAATCATCAGCAAAATTTTATATAATTAAAATTTTCACACCAATTTATCAAAAAATAAAAAATTTGCCACCCTAATCCTTGGACCTCTAAAAATTTTACTAAAATTATTTTTTCCAAATTTTAATACTTACTTAGTCTCATTCTAAATTTTTACTTCACTGATGGTTGACACCCAAATTGTCTCCCCCACTCTAGCTTGATGTGTTGACGCAACTAAATTTTTAAGATATGTTTAGATTATCTAAATTATGTAGATGACTAGAAATTTTTAAAATGTCAAATATTTATTATTTGATTGACATTTGACAGGTTAATTCGTCTAATATTAACTCTTAATGTTTTATTGCTACTATTGAGCGAACATTTTCTAGTATGAAACTTATAAAAATTAGATTGCATACTCAAATGAAAGATGAGTTTTTTACAGATCATTTGCTAATTTATATTGAAAAAAAAAATTGTCAATAATTTTATTTTAGAAATGATAATAGACGAATTTTATTCCATGAAAATCATCGTCGAGCTTAATTTGTAGAAATAATCCTAAGTTCATAATTTTTTTTTTTTGTAATGGTCTCTAGCAAATTGTAAAAAATCTAAGAAAAATATTATTTATAGATATGTATTTTTTGTATACAATTTTATAACATATGATTATTATTTTTATATATAATCACGTGTAAAAAAAAAACTTATATTTACATATATCACATATTTTGTAAATCGCCCCCCAAATATCAAATCCTAATTTCGCCCTTGGACATAAGGATCTTCTATTGTGGAGTTATGAAACAACGAAGGACCTGATAGCTTAGACTCCATTTTGTTTTGCTTTCCTGCACTCCCTTAGCAACCAAACAGACCTATTTTCTATTGAAGTAATGCAGTGAATTGGATTTTTGGATGTTAGAGCATTCACAACTCACTAGCTAAAATTTAGCTAAATTTTAGTTTAAAATCTTACTTTTACAAATTTTAGTTAGCCACTTTTTACTACATCAAATAACAGGCTCAACAAATCAATAACTATTCTATTAAAATATAAATTTCTAACTTTTCATTTATTTTAATTTCAATTATAATTTGAATATTGGTTTAGTATTATAAAATACATATTAGTTTTCTAATGTTCAAATTATTCCTAACGGATAATTTTTTTTAATGGGCATTTTTTTAAATGGTCATTTTTTTTTCTAACGGCTATATTTCTTCAACGATTATATTATTTAATGGTCATTTTTTCTACTATAAAAGACAATTTTCCTCAACAATTTCATTCACTTCAACTCAAGTGTCTATTTGAAGCTGCTTCTTTTCATTTTCTCTCATTGGATTGTTCTCTTTTCCACAAAATGACACTTATCGATTCAGATTTTGACGACGAACTTGAGATAGCAACACAACGTATTTTGGAAGAAGAATGATCAAGCTCACGTCGTTCTTCTATACAATCACGCAGGTTCATCAGACGCGATTGATTGCAAGCCCACCAAAACCTTTACCACGACTATTTTGCTAATCCATTAAAATATCCTCACACATACTTTCGAACGAGGTTTCAAATGAGTCGTGCACTATTTCTTCATATCCAAGCTGCGATTGAAGCTCATGAACCTTATTTTGTCTAGAGAAGAGACAACACTGGAAGGCTTGTTTTTTCTTCTTTTCAAAAAATAACAACTGCTCTGAGGATGCTTGCATATGGTGTCACGGGTGATTTTATGGATGAATATTTGAAGATTGGAGAGACTACTGTAGTGGCAAGCCTAAAAAAATTTGTCCAAGCAATTGTTTCAATTTTTTCTGAAGAGTACCTATGGAAACCCAACAATGACGATATTGTTAGATTGCTCACAATCGATGAGAAACGTGGCTTTCCAAGTTTGTTGGGGATCATCGATTGTATGCACTGGGAGTAGAAAAACTGCCCAACTGCTTGGCATTGTATGTACTCTGGTCATATTCATGAACCAACTATTATTTTAGAAGCAGTGGCTTCTTACGATTTATGGATTTGGCATGCTTTTTTCGGATTACCGGGACCTCATAATGATATAATTGTCATCGATAGATCATTCATATTTTCTGACCTTGCTCAAGGGCGTACACCGTCTTACTCCTACGCTATTAATGGTCACAACTATGGAATGTGGTACTATCTTGCTGATGGTATTTATCCTCAATGGGCAACATTTGTTAAAACCATCTTAGCTCTCCAGGGAAACAAAAGAAAATACTTTGTTGTAGCCCAAGAGTCTGCAAGGAAAGATTTGAAACGGCTTTTGGTGTGCTTCAAGCACGATTTGCTAAAATTCGTGGACCTGAGTTGTTGTTGTCGTAAGGTTGATGGTTTCAGTATGAGTTGTGGTTGTAGTATTAAAAACTATTTATGGTTTCTTTATAAGTTGTTATTGTAGTACTATGATGTTTGGTTTTATAATGGAATGTGGTTGTAGTGATGCTCAAGATATTTATGCTTTATTTATGAGTTGTGATTGTAGTACTATGATGTTTGGTTTTATTATGAGATGTGGTTGTAGTGATGCTCACTTTATTTATGGGGTCTTTATGAGTTGCGGTTGTAGTACTATGATGTTTAGTTTCATTTATGAGTTGTGGTTGTAGCATTGCTCAACTTAAGTGTTACAAAAAGAACATGAAAAAGTGACGATAAAAGGACATGAAAAAGTGGTAATAAATCCAACTATGTGTTCAGACCCTTTGAACATGGCCAAAGTGATGATAAATCCAATTATGCTTGCAAATGGTATAAAAAGACATGAAAAATCCAAACTGACGACTATTTGAATTTAAATCCAAATTCAATATTAAACTCTAGTTGTCATTTTACCTCAAGCAAAACAAATATCATAAAGGCACCCAAAATCATTAACTCTGTTATCATATGCATTTTACTTCAATCAAAATACAAATACTACATATTCCTAAACATAATTTTCAAGAAACAACAAACAACATATAGTTTCATTTTCTTAGCATGCACGACTTGCAAGTATTTCTATTTGTCGTTGAAGATAATATTTTTGTAGCATTGGAGCCATGGTGCTTGTATTCATTGTCATAATTTTCTCCCCTTCTTTCTTTTCTTCACTACTCATTTTCTCTTTCTGAAGACGCATTTCCTCTTCCCTAAGACTCACTTTCTTTTCCCTAAGAAGGAACATTTTATTGTCAAGCTCACGTGCTTCTTTTATAAGTATGAGTTTACGCTTTCTGTCTTCTTTCATCTCACTCAGTACTACAAAAGAATCTGAGTTTGTCTTTTTTTTTCTCTTACATTTCTCTTTTTCGGCCTTACGACCCGTTGGTCGATCCAACTTCGAATATGCTCCATGAAAATTCTCATCTTCATCCAAGTTCACTGAATTTGGTGTTGAACCATTTGAACTTGGTTTTTTCCTTCTCCTTCGATGCTTCGTAATGCTCCACCCACTTTGGGTGGAATCGCAACACGCGCCAACAATGATCAAAATGAAAAATCCTCTTCTCTAGTTCTTGTTACATGACCTTTGTCTTGCCAATCTACATACATAAAAAACCATGCAACTAAATGTGATGCTCACTTTATATAATTAAGTAAAGTTTAGATACAACAAAATTATTACAATATTAGAAAGGAATCTTAAAAGGTAGAAAACATACCTTGTCTTGCTCATTATAGCCACTTGATTGCATTCCTTCAACTTGTGCCAAGTAACCACAAAACTTATTCACCACTAATTGAATCATCGATCGCCGGTTCATTAGAGAAGTGGAGTTACATGTAGACTCAAAGTTCCTATTTTGCTCATAATATTCATGAATTATTTCCCAAAACATTTGATGCTTTTGATCTTTTCCGTATACCGCATCTAGGGAAATTTCAAATCATCCCTCCACAAGTATCAAATCTTCCTTGACACTAAAATTATTACCTTGTTGCATTTTATGTCCACTTCGTTCTAGTTGGACCACCGACGGTTCAAGTTCCACCACCGGTGTTTCAACTAGAGGTGAAGAGTATTGTTGTACATTAATGTCATTTGTGGCTTTCACCACATACTCATCGCTACTTAGGAGATTGTGTAGTAGGCATTACTTTGAGTGTATGTATTCATTTCTAACGAAGATAGTGGCGCATCTCATCAATATCTCAATATAACGTATAAGATATCTTGATGATGAGAGTAGGATGGTGTAGACTAAAATGAAAAGCACAACAAATAACACATGCACACACAATCATGTGCTGACCATTATGAACAATCATATGCCTGTAACAAGAAGGAAATGCTTTAGAGGGAAGATGTATTATATTTCTTATGAAAACTAATTGTTTGTTTGGAATGACAGAATAGCTTAACCCCTAGGCCTACCTTCTAACATTCTTGGACATGACCTATTTTCACTCCATAGTAAAATCGTATACTTTGTTCACCCTCCTCCTTTCCGCTTTTGAGATAGAACGAACAATAGATAAGATAAAAATAAAAATAAAATAAAAATAAAAATAAATAAATAAAGGCGTTCCCTCTCGTCTACGTATCACTTTCTATCCCTTGTTTCCACTATATAAACCCACTTCAGCCTTGACATATTGCATTATCATTCAAGCCTTACCTAAAGCCTTCACCCAACTTCTGCACTTCTCTCATCTCTGTCTCTTTGTCACACACACAGATACATTCTATTTATGATAGATAACTAAATACACGTAATCATTCGCCATAAAACTGAAGTGCAAGGTGAGCTCGTTGAAAGCCACTTTCGCATTCTTTCGAACGCATGGTGTGCAGGCAATTTATCGGTTATCTAGGAACACACATTTGTGACAATGAGTAGAAAAGAGAGTGCATCAATTGCATATGCACCTTGCACATTGTTAATCTGCAATCCAAACCCGAATGGAGCAAAAATCATCTAAAGACTAAATCCAAAAGCAAAACGCTTTCCCACTCGTACAAACCCATCTAAAGACCCCCAAATTTTTTTCTTATTCCATTTTCTGTCCTTCCTGATCGATGCTAAAAATCATCTCTTTCCTTTCGTGCATGACCAACATCTACCAAAATCAAAACCAAATCTCCAACCAAAACCAACACAAAATAATTTCAAAACACAAAAATGAGTAGAAACATGGAGACCCACTCCTATTAACGTAGAGGAAGAAAATGGAGAAGCAAGGGTTCAGTGAGCACTTACAGTGGCGAGGGAGAGACCGAGAGAGGATCCTTGCTTGCCTGCGACTGCGAGGGAGAGATGCGATGGAGAGAGTGAAAGACTCAAAGGTCAAAACTGGTCTCGAAATGCAGGGAGTGAGAGATAGGAGAGAGATGGGGCTGAATGTAAGAAATGGAGGGCGGGGGAGATACGTGGAAAGTCAATATTTTAATCCAAAAATTGATTTAACTTTCTCTTTTCTCTAGCTAAATTTGGAGAGCAATAAGAGAGCAAACTAAATTTATTTTAGTTTTGGAGAGCTGTTGAAGTAGATTTTTAATATTTGTTAACCAAAATTTAGTTAGAAATGTCTTTCAGCTAGTGAATTGTAAATACTCTTACTGTACATTTAATGGTAGAATGAATTGTGTGCGCATCTTAGTTTCTATGAGATATATTTGCTATTATACATGAAACGATATGGATTAGGGTACTGAGGATGAATGTCCGGTGGAGAGCTTTTACATCATTTGAGTTGACATGGCATTGAAGTAGAAATTCATTATTTATTATTGGATTAGTGATAGCACTAGATGACACATTTACTTACCAAAAAAGTACCAGATGACACAGTAGTCATTTCTGGAATTGTAATGATAGCAGCCATTTGTTTTTGTGTCACCATCAGCATTGATGTATTATAGCAAGCGTTTCTAGAGAAAGCACAACGGGTTACATTGTAATGCTTCCTTTTAATAGAAATTGTTGTCTGATAGAGATTGGCCAAGTTTTCTTTAGAATTTTGTGTGACTAAACTTATCAGGGGAAAAAATAATTATGATTTGAAGTTAATTTCATGTTTTTCATACTTTTATGTTCCGCATATGATGTAGATGTAAGCAAGGATTTCATGGAGTTATTTGCATTTCCAATGGTATATTATTAGACTTCTTATTGCTGAGGTGCAACAATTTTCTCACCTTGTTAGACTTCTTATGCTTTGTTTTGCACTGTTAGGTTTAGTTCAGGGTGCCCATGGCGTCAATACTAACTCAGTCACAAACTAATTAAGCTGGTTCAGGTTTCACACTAGTACATGGCCAAACATGAAGGTGCTCACTACAAGCAGTTGTTGGGGCAGAACAAGCAATATATCCAAGAGCCACCCATCATTGAGAAGTGTCAAACGCTTGCTAATGAATTGTTTTACACTCGTCTTACCAGTTCTCTGGGCATTTTGTGTTCAATTCTAAAATTCTTATGTGCAGTGGTGTGCGGCTATTTGGACATGCGTATCAGTTTACATTCTATAACTTGGGGTGTTATATGGTAAAATGAAAGATGCACTATACTATGTTATGGTTTCACTTTCAACATGCTGCGCATAGGGCAAATCATCCTTTTATTTATGGTCATATGTAGCTTAAAGTGTCTGGTTCGCCAAAGATTTTTAATCACAGACAAAATTGATGTGTCCTGTGTAATTCAAATACTGTTAGCCCTGAGAGTAAATTTTTGGGGCGGGGGGTTGGAAATTTGTTTTTGTTAAAGGCTTATAGGATGGGGATTAAAGGGCATGCAACTAGCAAACATGAGTGTCTATTCCTATGAGCAAGAGTCTGTCTACATCTCATGCCATATGATATAATGGAGACTTGAAAATATTTGTGAGCATATGTAGGCATGCTTGGAAAACACTTTTAAAGCTTCGATTGTGGGCTATGATGGTATGGGGAGGAAAGGCAACTTCATATCGGTGTATTAGTTGACGCCTGGAGTTAACCAATTACCACAAAAGCAAATTTATGAGCTAGTCTTTCTCTAATACGGAATATTTTCAAGGTTTGGCATTTAATAGTTTGATCTTATCTTTTCACAAATTCAAGTTGAGGTCTGTATTAAAGAGTAATGTTATATACAGTCATAAAATGTATAAGCGTCGTATAGTTGTCTAGAAAAATATTGAGTATATTATTAAAAAATTAATTTTTTTTTATGTAAATCTCATATTTTCAGAATGATTATGTGGCACTTGCACACTCATTACTGTATCTATTATTTCTCATTTATATAACTCCATCATATAATGTTCATACAACATTATCTACTTGTTATGCTCGTGTTATATTCATAAACTCTTTATCTTCCTTCTTACTATCTACAGTATTCCCGGTCGTTATGAGTCCTGGAAGGAAGTTGACTATATCAAGTAAGAACAGGTAGGAGATGAAGTTAGAGAATACTGGCATTGGTGTTCTGTTTGGACCTGAGTGCCTCACCTGGTTTTATGGCGGTGAGATTGTGGGCAGGGGGTTTACGCTCACTGGTTTATCATTTTTGAGAGGATGCTTTAGGGGTAAACATCCTAGTTGCTCAGTTATGGAAGATTCTTACATGGCGATCTGCATCAATGTGCTTATTCATTTCATTTTTTCTTAAGATTTGAAGATGAGGCTGACGAGTCAGCAAAAAATAGCTAACACAATAATATATGAATTTACATTTTTGCCATGAATGTGATCATTTAAAGCCAGATGAGGCAAATTGTTTACATTTACCTGGATGGATAAGATAAAGGAGGTTCTGGATGAGTTTTATGATGGAAGAGTTTTGGAATTGGGCAAACTAGATCAGTTTAGCGTCTCGTCAAATCTAGTAGGACACTATCTCTGGAATCCTAGCTAGGCAGAACAACCTGAACTTTGTCTTCACACCTGCTTGTTTCATTGTTCCATATTATTCTCCCCCTCTCCCATTTATTTAGTTGCGCAATTTATGGAGGCACTTGGGCAATTACATCACAATGTTACCCATGTGAATGCATTGACTTTAGTTGAAATTATTGAAGCGAATAGAATTTGCATTAAGAATATGTTGGAGGTGGAAGTAGCATCAGAATAGATGGAAAGAGGGCAAGAATAAGCACCTCTCGCCTTCAGTTTTCAACATGAAGCCAGTGAAGAATAAACACCTTTAGCTTTTCCTGATTTTCATGGTTGGTCAAAACCCAATACAGAGTTTTAAATGCAAATTGGCCACTGTTTGGAGGAGAATCAAAACACAAACCTAGTAGAGAATCAAGCTATTAAAACCACATTGGTTTAGGAGTTAAAAGGTCTCCATGTTTTAAAGCCTGAAATAAGGTGGGAGAATCAAATAGTGTAAAATAGTGGAAATGAATAGTTTTTGTATACGAACTAGGGCACCCCTTCAAACAAGTAGGGGTGTAAATTGGTTCGGTGCGGTCCAGTTCAAGAGGATGATATACTGAAATTTTCGAAATATTTACTGACAAGGTCCTGAAATAAATAAATAAATAAATAAATTAAGTGAAAATGGTAGGGTTGTAACAGCAATAATTTATTGTCGGCATGGAGTGTGAAACCAGTAGGTCAAGTTGATGTAGGATACCGCAGCATGATATTCCATCCCCCGATTTGAATAATGCTCCAAGGACAAGGGTCCATGCAGGCAGGCAGACACAGTAACACACCCAAAGCAACAAATGAATACAGTGCTGGCGATAGATTAGGGCTTAGAGACACGCCATCTAAGGCCGCTTTGCAAGAGGGATGGACACAAACAGAGACAAGACATTTCCACTAAGACCTTTGTGTTTGTTTAATGGCTCTCTGCTCTGTTGTTTGTTCTGCTGTTGTGATTGGTGGAGGTGTTAATATGATGATAGTTTTTATGAGGGGGTTAACGCTTACGCCTAGTGGGGTGTACATGTTGGAATGAGTACGTTAACGCATGCAATTGGGCGTGGTGTCTGTCCATGAATCATGGCAATCCATGTTTGGGTTTTTATTATGGGTCCTAGGTTTATCTTTATAATTACATACATTATTAAGCTTGGTTTGAATCATTAAATGAGTTTAGCTTATGTCAGTTGGGTTTTGTTTTAGATTTGTTTCAACGTCTAAATACACAATTCTTAAATCACTCAATTCAAAATTTCTTTATACGTGAAACTCGTAATTTTTTTTTAACTCAACATCTTTTTACATATAGAATTTATAATTTTTTCTCAACTTTTTATACGTACATCTAACTCATTTTAATAAATATTCAAACGTATTTAAACTCGTTTTAAGTAGGTCTCACAAATTTTATTTCAATATCTTAACTCATTATTCTTATCAACTCAACTCAACTCAATTTAATTCAATATTTAAATCTAATTAACTTTAGTGTTGGTTGGTGACGATGACACCCTTCGGCTTGGCTTCGAACTACACATGGAGAGTTGGGTCACAATTTCATTTTTGAACCCAAATTTCTTTGAAAAAAAAATTCCAAAAATAACTTAATAGCTACCAACAATGCAATGAGCCTCAATCTTCAGAATGAAAAAAGAAAACTGCCCCTCCAACTCACTGCAGGCCGAAATCACCTCCCATCAGAAACTCGTTTTCGGAGGATTCTAAGCATCGAGACGAATTTAAGGGATTCAAATCTAGCATCCATGTCAATTGGATCAAAGGTCACAATCTCTCTTCTTCTTCTTCTCTTTTTTATTTTCTTATATAAAAAAAAAAAAAAACATTGGCAACCATATTTTGACAATTCCAAGCATTGGATTCCTAAATCCAAAATCAAGCAAAACTCAATTTGATAGAATATGATATTACCCTTATTTAGGGCATCTGCATTGATGTGCCCAATGATCATTATTATGAGAGATGTTTTGGGTTTTACTCAAAAATATTCTCACATCTAGTCTCATATTTTGAGGGGATTGGTCGAGATGTGCTACAATAACTCCTCATATTTGAGGAGCTATTATTCATCCTTAAATCATTATTCTCTTATTATTTATTAGATTTTATTAAAAATAGTATTATAATGTGAAATAAAGTAGTAGAAAAGTAATAAAAAGAATAGAATGATGTTATTTTGATTGATAAAAAATTATAAGAAATGAGATGTTGGAAATTTTTTGAAGATGAATAAAATTTAAAAAAAATTATAAGAAATGAGATTTTTAATTAGAATTTGAGAAAAAATCTGAAGATCCGTATATAAATGCTCTTAAGTGGTAGTCTCATTTTATTAATTATTATTTTTTAATTGAAATTTTTAATAATTGACCCCTCAATATTAATTAGGAGATGTGCTAGGAAATATCTTAGTATACCGACAGTTTCCTTACATAACCAGTACAACTATAATATAGCTGCTGCCCTTTTATCATTTTTGATGTATAATTATGTGCGTAATTATATATATATATATATATATATTATCTTTTTAAATAAATATAAGGTAATAAATAAATGCATGAATTAAACAGTAATATAATATTGCATTCATCATCCGTCATCATATAGCACTGTTAGTTTTTGGATGGGGGCGTGCTACATATCCCGCCTTTGGGATTTCATGAGATCTCAATTCGATTTTTTTTTTAGTTTTTTATATGATTTTTAAATAGATGTTTTTAAATAATATTATATTTTTTTATATTTTTTAAAAAATATTTTAAAATGTTAAAAAATTATAATATTATTTTAAAATATTTACTTAAAAATTATGTAAAAATAAAAAAATAAAATCCAGATTCCAATCAAAATTTAGGACTTATTTATATTTGAAGACGAGACGAATTCGTCTTAATTCATTTTAAATTTATTATTATATTTTATATATATATAAAATATAAATTTTTTAAATTTTAATATAATTTTTTAAATTTTTAAATTAATTTGTTCAAATTTTAAAATAATATTATTATTAAAAAATAAATTTAATTCAAATTATTTATCTCGTCTTTAAATTTAAATTTAGATGACTTAAAAACGGAATAAATAACATTTTTCTTTGGGATGTACAATTATTCAGTAATTGCAGCCAGCCGTCCACGTGTTCTTTATGCGAATCGAATCCATTGAATAGTAATGTGGACCAGTCCTAGTGCCTAAATTTTCTAACGAGGACGGTGGCTATCTTGAACTTCGAGCCATCACAGAGATCCTTTTCAGATTGACGGTCTGGATTCTCTCCCGTCTAAATGATCTTGGCCGTCAATCTCTATCCATAATAATCCGTGGGACCCTTAACGACAGTAGTAAGTCAAAAATTTACTATGGAAGACACGTCAGAAGACAGTCCACTTATACACGGAACAGTGGAGTGGGACCCGCAATTGGTAGTGACGCATGAGTTTCACAACCATTTTTTATATAAGTCTAGCTGTCGCACTCACAGTAGTCCGCATAGCACTTGTGCGGGGTTCTGCCACGTGTTGACGGCAACTTAACGCGACGACCTCAGTATACTCGTTGATTGCATGGCTGGACACTTGGAAAAGAATTCACGGTCCTGATTTGCTGCAGAAAACTAAATGATGCTTTCGCTGGGTGCGCTTGCTTTGTTTGCACGCAAGCTTGTTTATCGGCTTCGCAGCTTCAGCTAACAGTTCCTGACTTGGCTGGGTAAGACTTAAGTGGTTTAATTGGCAGTAATTACTGATTAACAGCGTAATCAACGGGAACTAAATCTGTTGGCTCAAACTTCGAGCTAAGTCGACTAGGTTCTCACCATTTTTTTGTAAAATTTTTTAGAATTTTATGACGTGCTTCCATATACAAATAAGTTAATACTAAAATTCTCATATATTGACGCCAATAATAATGTTTGGATTGAAAATTTATATTATTTTATTATTATATTTTATTTAAATTTTTATACCTAATATAATAAATAATTTAATTTTTTCAAATCTTAAAATAATAATAATATTAAAAAATTTTATTTTAACAAAATTTTATTTAATTTATAAAATTTATCTCAATTCATCACGTCAAACTCTTAATTCAAACCATATTTAAGTAAAAATTTTCTATTTTGAGGATTAGACATCTTTTACACATAGAATAATTTTCGTCTAATCTAGTACATCCATTTTTAAATAAAAAATAAACAAAAATCTTTTAAGAGAAATAAAGTACATATCACAAAATGTATTTTCTCCTAATCCACCATTATTCTCAAAACTTCAATAAAAACATATTTAAGAGTTTTGTCAATTTAAATTTATAAAAATAAATTCGCAAATCTACGAAAACCTTATCTATTTTGAAATCTCATAAATTTTAAGAAAGATCTTTAATCCCAACAGCTCTAATCTAGTACTTCCACACAAAAATCAAATGTCGTGATTTGTTCTTTTAAACCATCACGTCTCATTTTAAATTTATTATTATATTTTTTTAAATTTTTATATAATATAAATAGATAATTTAAATTTTTTAAATTTCAAAACAAAATTAATATTAAAAAATATATAGTATAATAATATTTTATTTTATTTTTAATTTTTATCTTATCTTTTTTATAAAAACAAATCAGATTAATGTTTGCCCTAAACATTAACGAAAGTTTTTTTTTTTTTTTAATTCAAACAAACTATTTTTTAATATTAGTTGCCATAAAACATTCTCGCGGCCTGTGTCACTAATCATTAGCACTAGACAAAGAGAATTAGAAAGATGTTCTTTCCAGACATGAGTGAAATTAAACAAAGGGAATTGTAATCCTTCACAGTAGTGCATGAGAATATAATATATACTTTGGGAATGTCTGTCAGCTTATGGAATATTTGCTTGGTTTGCATTCCTCTTAACTTGTCCATTAAGTGAGTCATGCCCTTTTGTCTTTAGCTCCTCCCTTGAAAATGCCACAAAATATATTATACCTCCAACTTTAATAATACGATCTTATTACTATGATCCTATGTGTTGATGCTTCATCATATTCCTATATTAAATTACTCATATATTTAAGGTTAGAGAAACATCTCACCACACCTATTGACAATGAAATGCATGTGACTATGTTTCTTAGGGAAGTTAACTCGTAAGTATTTATAATGTTCAGTTAGATTTTTAATATTTTATTTGTTAACAATAATTTTTCAACTTCATAATAGGAAATATAACTCACAAACTATTATTTTTTATTATATTTAATGATGAGAACTTATTATATTTTTTTAATTTTCACTATTATAGTATAAATAGATTTAGGCTCTGTTTGGATAGTAAGATTTCTTTTAAATGTTGAACTAAATTAAGTTTTTTATAAATTATAATGAGTTGAGATAGTAGAATGAGTTTCATAAAGTCTACATAAGATTGGTTTAAATGTACTTGTATATTAAGATGAGTTTAGATGTATTTATGAAAAGTTAAAAAAAATTGTGAATCTCACATATAAAAAAATGTTAAATTGAAAATGATTATTCGTCTCACGTGTAAAGAATTTGAAAGTTAAGTATTTGGATGTTAGATTCAATTTAAAATTTGACTGAACTAAATTAATCTCAGTTGAATTTCACAACCAAACGGAGCTAAAAGTGTTTTATCCCCTTTTATCATTATAATTATAATTATTCCAAATTTTTGAAC
Source organism: Platycarya longipes (assembly GCA_036559045.1). Classification (NCBI taxonomy): domain Eukaryota; kingdom Viridiplantae; phylum Streptophyta; class Magnoliopsida; order Fagales; family Juglandaceae; genus Platycarya; species Platycarya longipes. The sequence continues at coordinate 48,254,769 of CM071789.1, forward strand.
AAAATATATTAAATTACTATAATTTAATATTATTCCAAATTACTATAATTCAACTTTTTCAATTTATAAAATAATAATATTAAAAAATAATATTTTATTTATTTTTAAATTTTTTTTATCTTAATTCATCTTATTTTAACTTAAATACCTTAATTATTGTTGTTATAGACCACGTATTTTTAATTAAGTAAAACTATGTACGAATTTCAAATATACAAATTTTTTATAATAATGTGAGCCCCATAAATAGTGAATTTTTTACACTTTTACGTAATGAGATCCACTTTTAAGTTGAAAATGCTAAAGTCATATCTCAATAAGTTTTTATTTTTTTTTTATTTTTTACTTAATGATTAAGTAAGCGTTTTTATTAATATTGTGAATTTAAAAAAATATATATTAAAATTGTTAAAAAAATATATGAAAATAATAATATATATATATTTTTTTGCCTTAGATCCACATGAGTGACTATAGAGCCGCTCTAAAAAGTTGATTTGTGGAATTTGTATATATTATTCTTTTAAAAATTATAGGATTATTTAGATAAAAGAATTATAAAAGATTTTAATGGATGCAGTGAGACCCGGCGAGGAGTAGCTTTAGCCAGTCCCAGATCCACTTGTGTGTGAGAGAGAGAGAGAGAGAGAGAGAGGATTTCTCTCATTAGAAGTCTGCTCATCACTATCACGGAGACACACAGATAGGTCATCTCCATCAAGATCTTGAGACCCAGTATTCCTTTTCCTTCTACATCCTACTCTATAGAATTGAATTCCTCATCTCCCGAAATCAAATCCCACTCGTAAATTTCTAGATTCCCGTTGTTCTTTCACAAAAATACCGGCTCAAAGCCAAAAACACACACGAAAAAATAAATAAATCTTGTGCTTCGCTCATGGTTTTCTTCTTTCCTCCATGAACTGAAACTTCACTTCATTTACAGCTCCCTACTTTTTCTCTTTTTCGCGTTGCCTTCTGGATAGATGGTCCTGTGGTTTGGTCTCTTCTATGTAAACCCACTTCCGAGTCTGAGAAATATCCAACCTTTTTCCTTTCATCCTTACTGTAAATGCTTTGCTTTTTGATCTGATAAAACCAATTCGAATCCTCTAAATCCCAGTCCAGTTCAAGTCGCAAAACCCATTTTCCAAATTCCAACCGGCGCAACACTTTCAATCTCTCTACCAAACAATGATTCGCCAATTCCTGATCAAAAGCCAGTAACTTTCATCTCAAATTTCAGTCTTTTTCTGTCTGGTAATTTCTAGTTTAAAATACTGTAGAAATACTCAAAATCCATTCCGTAAACCAAAAACCCAACGCACCAATTAAATCCTCAAAAAGCCACAATCGGTTAGTCATCAAAGCAAGCCTCTCTTTTTTCTCTTCTCATTCCTATAAAACTTGCACAGAAAAGGATCAGAAGTTAGAAAATGCAAGACCCAGCAACATTCCAACCCATCAAACCCCCCTTCCCAGAGCAAGAACTACTCAAATGTCCGCGCTGTGATTCCATAAACACCAAGTTCTGCTATTACAACAACTACAACCTTTCACAGCCACGCCACTTTTGCAAGAACTGCCGGAGGTACTGGACAAAAGGCGGTGCTCTCAGAAACATCCCTGTTGGAGGTGGGACCCGTAAGAACACAAAGCGGGCCGGATCAAAACCAAAACGGTCTTCTTCGTCATCATCTTCATCGTCAACGGCATCAAATTCGGTGGTGGAGAATCCGGTTCCGGAGCATGACCCCAACCGGCTCTATGGCTCTATGGTGGATCAGGACCGTCGAATGCTGGATATTACGGGGAGCTTTGGTTCGCTTCTGGCATCAAATGGGCAGTTTTCCAGTCTGCTGGCGGAGGGTCTGAATCCCGATGGGTCGGGTGTGAAAATGTTGCAGATGGGTGAGTTTGCTGAGAATTTGAACTCGGGTCATGTGTTGGAAACAGGACATTCAGTTCGAAACCTGGGAATGGATGTGCAGAGTGATAACAATTCAGAGAGTTATTTAGGTCTGCAAAGTGGTGATTCAAGCTGCTGGAATGACAGCAATGGGTGGCCTGATCTTTCAATTTACACACCAGGTTCAACATCCCAGTAGAGAAAATAAAATAGAGAAAGTTTTTATTTGTTATCTTATTTATTTTTCTAATCGTGCTGATTACTATCCTTAGAAACTAGGGTGGCCAAGAGAGGAATGTAAATAAGTCAGACTTATTGTGGCATTTTCTAGTGCTACTGAAGGTGACATATCACAGGCTGTCCTATTGGTGAATTGTTTATCTTCTGTTGTTTCTGTCTGGTGTTTGTCTGTATGAGTTTTATGAATGATAAGCGCAGAGAGAGAGAGAGAGAGAGAGAGAAAGAGAAGTAGTCACTATTGTTTCTTGGTTGGTCTGGACTGAGAGAGAAATGGTATTGGTGGTATATGAGAATCATTTAAATATACATGTGGCCATGCCCATGCTATGCTAATATTAGCAGTAACTGTTACTGAATTGCTTGTTCCCATGCTGATGTATCTGTGCATATGTACAGTTTTTGTACACGAATGTATGCCATTCTTGAGTGCTTTCCATGTGTGGAGTTTTGTATGCGTCTCTGCATTCTTGAAGTTGAAGGATTTTGAGGCGACATTCTTTCCCGTTGAGAATATTTGCGCGTAAATATCGCGTAGTCTTTAAAAAATATATATAAAATTCACATGTTAAAAAGTTATTTTTTTAATAATAAATCACATTTTTTTGTTTGCATATTACACGATCATATTTAGCATTCTCCGTTCATGAATAAAATAATTGAGGAATTGGGTAAGTAAGTTATGGTTGGGGAAACCCAGAAGTTCATGGTCCTATACTTTCTACTGTCTGTCAAGGGCTAGACAAAAGTTCAACTTCCCTTCCTCTTGGATATAATATCTTATTGTAAAGTTTTTGCAGTGGTCTTCTCTGCAATTTGCAAAGATTACTGTTATTATTATTATTATTATTATTATTATTATGTATTTATTACTATTTTTATGATAATTGTATGAGGTGGGTAATAAATTATCAAAACAATTCGATAAATGTTAAAAACAGTATTAGTTCTCTGAGTATTATAGTATAATTTAGTATAATTAGTATTGGTATTGAACTGTGTTAACATCGACTTTGAAAGTAAAAAAGAGTACTAGGCATATTAATGCAATGGAAATCCGTAGGGCCTTTTAATTTTAAAGAGTAGTAGCTACGTACGTGTTTTATTTTGAAATGCTACAATGTTATTATTATCTTAAATCTTTATATTTTCTTTTCCAAAAAATATATATATATATTATTTTCGATAATCATTTAAAATGTACTGATTAAATTTAGAATGTTCATTTTAAACATGAGTAGTAGCTTCTAAATCCTATTATTTCCATCATTCTACCGTACGAATTATAATTTGCAAAAATAAATAAATAAAAGAAGCTAACAACTTAAGTTTTAACGCAACCAGGCATGTCATTTTGTCAGAGCCATGCAGGGAAACTGCCTTAAACTTTATGGTCAAAATAATTTGCAGAATTTGTTGAATTTAAAGTAAATTGGTAGAATGTGGGAATCCTTTTTCTTTTATGTGTATGGTTGATGGGATAATGTGCCAATTCAATTAGTTTGATCTTTGGATTAAATGGCTTAAAACCTCGAATGCTCACCACTATATATATATATAGATATATTTAAATACACAAAAATAAATTTATAAATTGATATAATTTAATGTGATATGTTAAATTATAAATTTATTTTTATCTTAAAGTAGATTTAACAAATATTACGAAATTGTATCAGTTTGTGAGTTTTACTTTGTATAATATATTTGTGTTTGTAACAATTCTCATATATATATATATATATATTTCTCTCTCATCTCTCTCCTCTCTCTCTCTGATATAATGGCCACACACTCCATGATGTCCTTAGTTGGACCACCCTAAGGTTTGCAATTTCATCAATAAACAGCCACTTGTGGGGGGCTCTTTCACAAAATGGAGAAGGAGATAAAAAAAAAAAAAAAAAAAAAAAAGAAGAAGAGGAAATATAGTAGTAATGTAATGGATTTTTATATGATGAGGAGAGCCAATGAGAAGTTAGTGACTGAAAACAATGCTTCATGAAACGACAGGTGATTGATGAATTTGAAGAAACTAATATATAGATGGTTTTTACGTGCAAAAAGAAAAATGAGCAATGATTTGCGGGTCCTCATCCTAGATGGAAATGGCAAATTCTTTGGTGAGTATTGGGGTATGGTACCATATATGGTCCTTGACTTAAGGCTCACAACTTGGTTTCCAACCAAAACGGATGAGAATGTCGACTGAATTGCGTGTGGTCTGTGCCAATCCAGAGGAATTTTGGCTCTTGAGCATGTGCATTGACAATGATGACCTGCATATCCTCTACTAGAGCTCCTTCACTTGGTCCCTCAGCATTAAAAATTTAACTAAATTAATATTTAACAGTCTTAGAATTTTTGGATCAATGGTTGGATCTGTAACATGGTACTGATCAGAAACATGAAAATCTTTGATCAATTGAAAAAAGAAGAAGATGTTTTTCATATATATATATATATATATATACATACATATATTTATAACAAAGCTTCTTAAATTTTGGTACAGAAGTACGTTGGTCTTCTTCCCAAAAATATTTCCACCAAAAGATAGACTACTTTGCTTTGTTTCTTACTGAATTATAATGAGGACTTTTTGTCTTTCCTTCAAAGTTAAATTAAACTCTTTGATTTGTGGATCCCATGCATTCTGGATTCTTGCATTAGTTGTGTCCTTGCCTTAAAAGATAAAAGATAAAAGATAAAAGAACACAATTTGAAGTTACTACTAAAAATGGAAAGGCTCCAAATTGAAATGTTAATGGGAATTGACAACCTCCACTGTTTAAGAGCAATCGGGACAGTGGGAACTGTCAAAAATTTCCAAAATCATAAACTTGGAGAGTGGTTCTGATCTCTCGGTCCAATTACTGAAAAGCGTGTGATTGGCTTTTCTTAACAGTCAAGCTTCAACATTTTGCACTTTTTCTTGCTTCTTTTTCTTGCTTCCTGTGAAAATAATCTCTGTACCAATTTATTGTCTTCTAGTGAATGAATAGTGTTTATTCTTGGAAGCTTCACAAGACATTGGAACTAAACTATAAAACTCACCTTTTTTTTCTGTTTTATGAGGTGGAGACACGTGGCATATCGGAGAGAAGAATACAAAGAGTTTGAAATCACAGATAGGTCGTTGAGATCATGGCTAGCTAATAAAAGAAAAAAGGCATCGTGGGAGTTGATTATTATTTTTCTTTTCATGAAAGAATATTGCATTGCACGATTAATGATTAATGTCTTAATACATAAAGTAATTAACGTACAAAGAAAGGTCTTGTGAGATTTGTCTTCCCTCGGTCAAAGTTCATGTGAACAGTTTCGAGTAAGTATTGCAAAGTGGAACCAATAATTAAAACCTTCTTTAAAAAAAAAATAAATAAATAAATAAAGTATATATTTATGTTCCATGGTTCTGTTGATCTCTCATTTTGATCATGTATTTAAAAAAAAAATTATATTTATTTGTTTGCTTAATTAATATTTAAAAAAGTGACTAGTAGCTAGTGCATTGACGTGTTTTTTTTTTTAAAAGTAATTATAAAATATATTTAAAAAATATTAGAAAATAAAAAGGAAAACAAGAAAATTAGTACCCAAACTACATGATTTTCTTGTTTTTGAGTTGTGAGAGGCCATTTATACCAACTAAAACTACATTAATTAGACACAATTAAAGATTAATCTCAAGGCCCTTATAATATGAAAGAATGGAGTACTCCATGAATTAAGGTAGCTTATTGTTCTACTAAATTTTGGGTCATAATGGTTGCCTATTGTATGCTAATTATAATACCTACTAGTTAATTAACAAGCTAGACTCTCTCTCTCTCTCTCTCTCTCTCTCTCTCTCTCTCTCTAAATAATTAGCTAGAAGGACAACATTATTTTCCATGTAAGGATAAAGGAAACATAGGTTGAGGTGGCTCGCAACTACTATATATTATAAGCACATGATCGATGTACCATATAATATCATAACTCTTTCACTCAACAAGCTGGTGGTGTACGTTGAAACACTGCTCGTAGTGATCATACTCATTCCTCACCAAAGCCACGCCCATAATGATAACCTTCATGATGCGTTGCGTTAACGGTGTGTTCCCCAAACTTTAATCAACGCCAGTTTCTCAACAACAATATGTCTCTGATTTCAGCGACAGCTCGTGTTTTATTACGTCCCTATAAAATTATATATAATCCTTAATTTCTCGACTCTTCTTGAAGCTTGAATTGATTCTAACTTGGACTACTACATGGCCGTGCATGTCTCCTAATTTTATACAATATTAACCCAAGAAGTCAGATCACAAGGCTGATTCTTTGCAATTTTGAGAAATAAATAATAGAACATGAGAAATCTCATGATCATGCAGCGTACTGAATATTGAAAGATAAAAGCAAATTTACTTAGGGTAAGAAAGAAACTAATAAAGTATTATAATTTTTAAGAGTCAAAAATTAATAAATTATTTTTATTATAAAATAGATGTAAACGTATATAATATAAACTTATTTTATGATATGACTATAGCGGCATTTCTATATAATCAAAGTTATCAAACTGATCATGAACTGGGCTAGTGGTGCATGATCTCTTTTACTACAAGGTTTCTAGCCCTGTTTATGGTCATGAAACACAGATACAAATGTTCCTCTAGTTCATCCATCTGCTGCCTAAAGCTGCAATCGTTCTTCTTCAGTTGTCGCGCCACTTCTTCATTTGCTTGAAGCTGCTTTTTGTCCTCTTTTCTCTCAATCCAGAACTTAACCATTGCTCGTATGTGGTCCAGCTCGTCATTCAGCCGAGCCACTTGCTGGCTTATTGTGTCCAAATCCCTATTCAATATGTATATCCCCTTAGCGGCTGCATCAAGTTGAGCCATCGCACGAGCCAGCCCCCTTGCGGAAACCAACTCTAGTGAAGCCACTACAAGACCCGGCATGGCCACGAGTAAAGTTATAACATGAGCTGCCACTATTACAGCGAGTGAAGCCGTCAACGCCACCAGAAATACAGCCGAGCCACGTTCTAATCTATTTACAAGCCGAAGCTTGACTTGAGCCTTGTCACGGCTTGACTCGAGTTGTTTCAACAATCCGAGGCAATTGGCTTGAATAGCCCGAACCCGAGTGGGCGATGATGCGGTTGAAACAAACGGGTTGACGAAGTCGGATTGGGTCAAAAGGGTAGTTGTTTTAAGAGAGCAGTGTATGACACGTGTACGTTCAATATCTTTTAATAGCAGGCCACATAGGAGAGAAGCATCGGCGGTTTGGATAAAATAATCGGATAAAATGGATTGGTAAGGGGGTTGAATACGGGCCGAAGCAAGGATCCGAGTGATGGTGGGTTGGTCCGGGTCGAGGAGGTGTTCGGCAAAGAGGCGGTAGGATGGGAGCCGAGCTGAAGTGGTTGGAATGGTAGAATCAGCATTGGATAGGGAAAAGACACGTGCCCAAAACTCTACGTAAGACTCTGTACGAAAGGCATTTGCATATTCCTCGCGCAATTCCACACCGGTTCGGTCGGGCGGATTACTATTATTGCTTGCCCCAGATGTAGCTGCTGCATACAGATTATTGTTTTTTGACATTAAACAAGCAATTTGTGAATGAAAATTCTTTCTATAAACTCAATTTACAAAAAGAATTTATAATTCAAATCTCTTATAAATTAAATCGAATCATATCAATTTTTTTTAAATGTTTCTATATAATATTAAATATTTTATGATTAACCTTTTTTTTTTAATTTTTTTTAGTTAAAATATTAAGTGTGATTAAGAAAAAGAACAGCCAAAAGTCATGGTGACATATGACCCAGTTTTGTAAATAGAAAACATAGATTCGAAACTTCCCACCCTCCTTGTATATAATAATAATAAAATAAAATAAAAAACTAATAACTAAACAAAAATGATAGATGTACCACTGATCAATTACAATTTATTTACAATTATCAATTAAAATAATATATTTTTTAAATTTAAATTTAAATTTGAGTTTTACTTTGATTTGATGTTTTAAAGATTTAAGAAATTACTTTTACTTTGATTTGATGTTTTTAAAAATTATTATTTTATTTAAAATTATAAAATAATTGTGAATTGATAGTACGTATATCACTGCTAATAAAATGCTTACCAGTGCAAGAAATGAATTTTCTGAAATGAGCACTAATTATTTTCCTCATGGCGCCTTGTTAACTGTAACGTTCAAACCTATGGAGAAAATTTGACAAAGGAATTTCTGAAAATATAAACACGATGATCATAAGCCAAACATACCAACCTGTCTAAGAACCTCGAAAGAAAGGCTTTTTTTTTTTTTTCTTCGATTTCTCCTACTGGTGCGGAAGAAACTAAAGGGGACGAAGCTGGCCCTTTATAGAGCAAAATGATACAAAAAAAATATTTATCTAGGCTTTTGCTTAAAAGCAATATGGGTATTTCTTCTAAGCTGGACATTGTAGTACACGTGAAGACCTGTCAATATTGGATGATACTTGAAGAAGAATAAGAAATTTGCATAGTTTTCTTCCTCTTATTGGAAGAAAATATGGATATTGCTTCTAGACGCAAGGTTGATCATGCAGCCCAAGAAATCAACCGTGGGCTTCTTTTTTTGACTTGATCATGTTGTACCGACTCAACTTGAACTTGGGTGTAGTCTGACAAACAAATCCAAAATAGGGGTACCCACCATATATCGTTCTTGGCTTGAATAAATGCATCATCTCTTTGGTCACACAAGTTTCTGTCAAGACCGACTAAGAATGCGGTTAGATAGTGAGATATTGTTAAATATTATGGGAATAGTAATGAAAAATTATTAATAAAATATTAAATAATCGTAAGTAATAATGAAAAATAAGTGAATAATAATAATAATAATAAATAAATAAATTGCATCAACTGTAAGGATTCACATAAACTGCAATGAAAGATTATCTTATTGCTCTAATCAGGATAATTCAGACATTAAATGGGAAGATCCACGTGTCCTAAAACCACACGGTGGAGGCTTCCATGCTACAAAGGATAAAAATTGCATTTTTTTTTTTTTTTTTTTGACAGGGCAACCATCCCACGGCAAAGCCTTATGACTCACCCATGGAACCTAAACCCCAGGGAGACTAGCACAGCAACCCACAGCCTCCCGCTTAAATCACAGTTTGATCCCAGGGGAAATTGAACCTGTGACATGGGGCTCATGCACATAAGTTCGCCCTTACCACTTGGGCTACCCACGGGTGGGTAATAGAAGTACAATTTACAATAAGAAGCAGCACGTTGTACCTTGGTAGGCCATTGATACGAGACTCTTTCAAGTAAATTGCACTACGCCCCAAGGAAGAAGCCTTTTCCAATTCTGATTTTAAACCCTACAATAACCAGTAAAATTAACAAGATAACAAACCTTATTCAACACCTCAAAGTAGAGGATCTCTGGGTCAAAAAATTAGTCATTGCTTACATGTCACTCAAAGTTTGAACATCCAAATATTCCACACAAAATTTCAATTTAGCAATACAAAGAGAGCACCACAAACTCACACAAACCCAAATTCCAACGGACATGGTAATTTGCAAGTGCTTAAAGAGGAAAAAAATAAAGACCTTCACAATTGGATGATTATACTCACATGCTTTAGTCCTTCATGCAAATGCTTCACATCATGCGATATGTGGCATTTAAGAGAATAAACTGATTCTGTCTCTGAACTTTCTTCACCACTTTCTCGACAATGCACCCTGGCTTGCACCAGCACAAATAATACATTCATACCAAAACAAAAAAAAAAAACCAATCTTCCTGATTTTAACAAAAGAGAATTTACGTGATTAATTACTCATGGAGTTCTGCCTATGAAAGCCAATATTTCTTTGTCCCACAGCAGACAATGTGCTTTCCTTTTTGGACTGTCCCAAAAATAGATGAGAGTTTCATAAAATGAAAGTGATATCTATTAACTTCCCACCTTACCTTAAAAACTTGAAATCACCTTTTTTCCTTTCAAATATGAATACACCTTTCTTGATCCATAAGTGTAATGTGGGAAGAGTGTTCATTTCACTAAAATGTGTATCATTGTAAACTTTCATTTATCTTCAGATCGAGGAAGTGACATCTAAACTAAGACTACTGCTTTAAGCCAACATTTAATTATGAAATAATGGCATGCATGACTACCTGCTAACAAGTTCAATGCCAAAGAGGGCCCTCACAGTGTCAGGAAGTTCACTGCAAGAGAATGTCATACAGGATGATGTTACACTACTGTCAGGGAAAAAAAGGGGAAACAATTAAACCAATAAATGCCGGTAAGACCAAAAAGGATCAGAGTGCTATAGAAAAAACAGCCTTTTGTGAAAATTAGCCATGCAAGAAGTTTAAAGGAGGGAAAAGGGAGAGGGGGCACAGGGAAGTATATAGCAATCAATAATCTACTATAATTTTGTCTACAGCCAACATCAGTTCCAGACATCCACATGGACCTAGAATAGTAGCATTTACATCCTACAGAGTAAAAGGAAAAATACCTAGAACCAGTTGATTTAAGAGACTGAGAAAGTGTATATAAAAGCTGGGTCCAACATTCTTCAGCATCCTGTGACATAGATAAAATTGAATAGATAAACTTATCACCAGATCAAACTAGTAAGATATTACAATCAGAAGAAAGTAGTTTTTTTTTTAAGTTATCCGAAGAAGAGGTAGTTTTAAGACCTGTTACATGAAGACACCATTATGCAGCTGGCCAAATTGAGGATACTTTTTATGCAACACCTGCAAACATAGTGGCAATTTTTATTTTTATTTTTATAAGTGAGAGGTAAATTTCATTAATGAGAGTAAAAAAGGCAACGCCCAAGTATACAGGGATTATACAAAAGAGCACAAACATAGTGACAAATGAACATGGTAGGGTTTCCCTCCATTACCAGCAGGAAAAATGCAATAGCAACCACTCATGGATCACGTTTGCCAAAAGTGATGTTTATGAAGAGGGTCAGATTTGATGAATTTGATGCATGTCGAAAAAACTAGCAAAAAAACCTAACTATGGCTGAGTAACTTTATGAACTCCTATACCAGGGATGGAAGACAGAGCCAAGAAAGAACTCCTAGGAAGTGTTGAATGAACTGCATACTTTAGCAATGCAATAATAGAAAGCATGGGCTGAATGACATTTCCATAAGCCCTAAGCACATAGCATTGTGCAAGCAGAGGACTTCATTTTCTTAACCAAAAAGTCCCCTGCAATTTTTTTTCCGGATTCATGCTATAGGTTTTTCTGTCCATGTTGCTACACTTGGGATCTTAGTAAATCCCAGAAGTACCCAGGTTTCAAAGGAAAGATAAAAAGTGTCCAATAATAAATAAAAGGGTAAAACAAGAGAACAAACCATCCAAAATTGCATCGGTGCTACAGGTTTGACACTTTTATCAAGCTCATTAAATAAATCACGTGTCGCTATAGTCAGCATATGAGAAGACTGATCCACATCATTGCTTCTTCCAGAATGTGAGTACCTAATCAGATTTTACAAATTGATGCATGGCAGTCACATAAAATGCAGCAAATTAACTATGAAAACAGCAATATAGAGAAACATTCTGAAACAATTCCCCTTTAATAATTGAAGAAAACAACTCAGTTGACCAAAGCTGACTTCAACTCTGGAACAGAATGCAGACATTGTACTGTGGAGTTCATGTAACAGGTGTTTCCCAGATTAAATAGACCAGCACTATGACCCTAGAAACAGAAACAGCATGAATTCCAATTCATAAGGCAGAGGAAAAGACTAAAGAATCAAAATTAAAAACAATGACCTTCAAGCAAACTTGGTATAAATTTTTTTTTTGGGGGGGAGGGGGGGGGGTGAAATGGATAAGTAAACAAATATATTATTAAAAAAAGTAACGCTATCCTAAGATTCCAAGATACTGAATCAGCATAAAAAAAAGTTAACAATATCCTAATTTCAAATTAAGGGGAAAAAACATTTTGATAACTAATCCATTTTACTTTGATGACGATAATTAATACATTTAATCAAAAGTGCAAAGGGGCACAACCCAAACGAAATGGGAGCTTGTAAAGGAAACACCCAGCTAAAAGAAGAAATATGAGCAAAAAGTCTTTGAAGTCTAGAAAATTAAGAGAGACAAAGTTGTGGCAAGAAGATGCCCTAATAGGCACAGCATCGTCATGATTTTCAAGATGAACAGGCCAACCTCAGCCTAAACCAAGCATTATTGTAACCTTTTTCTGTGACCGCATCATACCCAAGGGAAGAAAAAAAAACCTCTTTATGCTCCAATTTATTTAATTCCCTGAATTCGATTCTTTTTCTGGTCATGAATATGAAGTTAATACGATTGGACCCAGACTTATTTATATACAGAAATAATTCAATTCTTTCTTTTTTTGGCAGATGCATGATATTCATGATCCACGTCAATTATTAACAATACATATTCATTATCCAACCAACATCATGGTTCTACGTCGTCTTTCCTAACTGAGTTCCTAACTAGCATACAATTGTAAGGCTAAAGCATATGGTAATTGTGACATGAGGTCAAACAACAACATTATAGATCTATCGATTAAAAAAATATTGCTACTGCATGCAACATTTTTTATAAGCAACTCCTGTATACATCACTTTTCTATCAGTAAACTCCAATATACATCTCAAGTATATATTAAAAAACATACATGCACATACTTCAGAACAGAAGAGTCATGCATCTTACCATGGCAACCACTTGCTCTTCTTCTGGAAGATCTTCCACAAAAACAGGTCCCTTCTCTGGAGCCTTAATAATCTCATCCGTGGTTCCCATCATCATTAATTTTTGACCCTAGACAAAATAAATGCAGCGCATCACCTAAGAACAAAATATAGAAGTGCAAAAAAGATAAGAGGCAACGGCATTATGAAGGTCTAAAGCACCTCTTTTACTCCTAGTGTCAACCAATCTGCATCATCCTGCATTTCCCCCCAAACAAAATGAATTTGAGAATTATTAGTTTCTTTTTTTTAAGTAGCCAATGAGCTTTCACTTGTAATGCACCTCCTTGCCAACCAGAATTATAAGAGTGAGATTGAGTGTGGAGGTGATGTTGCAAGTTCAAGACCAACCAGGTTACATGATTCAAGAACTAAAAAGAAATTTAAATTACTGAAACCTTTGATCAAATGTGAAGAGTGATTTATTGTAGACTTACTGTATGATCCACTAGATTTGAACAAATCAAGATATGGATTGATTTAGCAGCATAAACAAAGTCATCTATTTACCTTCAGTAAACCACCCTTAACCATAATCTTCTGCCTTATGGGAGGAACACCGGTTAGATCATACAGCTGGCACTTCAAAACATAAGGAGACTGGGTGGTATCAATTTCCACATCTTTATACTGCTCCTTTTGCCATTTTACATTGACCGTAAAGAGATACACATTGCAGTTATTAGAAACAGGGAACTAAGATGTAAAAAATCAGAGCACTGGAAATAAGAAAACTAAAAAGGAAAAAACAAAAAAGAAAAAACGAGGTTTAGATTAGCAACCAACTCACCCCGTATTTAGGAGGTCAATAAATTCATCGGCTTTGTTGGAACATGGGCATCCAAAACCGCCCGCGCCGCCCCGCCCCCCCCCCCCTTTTCCCCCTTCCCTCTTCCCTCGTGGCCCATCCCTTTTTTAAATAAAAAATAAATAAAATAAATAATGTATGTTCTTTTTTAAAAAAATAAAATATGTTGGTGTTTTGTGATTTAGTAAAATAATATTAATTTGATTGTATTATCCTCTTTCTTTAAATTATCTTGGTCCTTTTCTACAAAATTTAATATAATTTAAAAATAAAATACATTTTATATAAAATAAAATGATATAATAATATGATAATATATTTTTATTATAAATAAAAATAAAAATAAAAATAAAAATTAAATGATTTTTAACGTATTTTTAATATATTTTTATTATGATAATATATTTTTAACCTATTATATATTTTTTTAATACATAAATTATATTAAATATAATTTATTTTTATTATAAATCTTATTATTAGATTATTTTATATCCTATAAAAAATTATATAGACAAAAAAACATTATATATATATTATTTTAATTTTAATTGAATCCCTAAAATAAATCTCTGCAAGATGGTAAAATCAAAAGCAATCCCTTCCTTTGGGAAAAAGTGAACCTTCGAGACCCGAAACATTTATTGCGATATAAAGCAAAGACTGTCTTATTAAACAAACAGGGCAGAAATAAAGGGCCATTAGTTGTCAAAAATACAAGACATTCGCTTTATGGAAAATGTTAAATATACTTAAAGAAAAATTTTAAAAATTTATTTTTCTACATGTTTTTCATAGATAGGCTAAAAATCATAAAATTTGTTCAAATTTTAAATTTCTAAAATAAAAAAACTAACAGGATGAGTTTTGTAAGTAAAAATATATGCAAGACATTGACAACACACAAGATCATCATACGAAATGACAGGCTGGTAGCGCATGGGATACCCAGCCGCCAGCCCCTTATACACGTATATATGTTGAGAATTTAGACCTATCAAATTCTCTTTATAAGGATCTACTTTTAACAAAATATCAAGAAAAATAAAAAAATAAAAAAATAAACATAATATAAGAATTTATGTAGAAAACTCTAAAACGAGAAAAAAACCATCAAACCCAAAGAATTGTTTTTAAAAACACAAATCTCTAAACATTATTTTTAAATTTTAATACATATTTTTTAATTTTTAATTTAATTTTTTCAAATTTTAAAATAATAATAATATTAAAAAATAATCTAAACTTATTTTAATTCATTTTATCTCCTAATCTAAACAAGACCTTAAGCTTTTAACCCTTTCGACAATTCATTTTATTCATTCCAATGATGTCCGACACCAAATGAGACAAACAGGAGCACCAAATGTCCGCACGTAATTAGGTTTTGGGAGACAAAGCTCAGGCCAGGCCTTACGTTGCCTGATGGCCAAATGGCATATGATCTTGATTTTTTGAATGGGGAATTTTGGTCGAAATCTCTCATCCTTTTTATTAAAAAGAAATAATACTAATGCTCTAAGTCCTAATTTAGATTCAAAATTCATTTCATCTAATTTTATTTTATTATTATAATTTTTTTAAAATTTTTAAATAAAATATAATAAATAATTCAATATTTTCAAATCTCAATTCAAAAATTTCAAATTCTAAAATAATAATATTAAAAATAATATTCTATTAATATTTTATTTAATTTTTAACTTTTATTTAAATACATCTTATCTCATGAAAAAGAGACAGTTGGCTTGAAATTTTTTTAATAGACTCAAATTATGTATATATAATATATATATAAATAATAAATTCTTTAATAACATGGCGTTCGTTTGTGTAGGGACCAGGGACCCAAATTTTTTTAATAATAAATTCTTTAATAATAATTGCTACAATAGAAGGGTTTTGTTTTTAAAAAAATAAAAATCCCCCGCATCTCTCTTTATTTCTCCTCTCGATTTCTCTGCTTCAATAGTTAGTACCATTTGTATTTGTAGTCGCCCCACTTCTAAAGCGGGTTCACTCTTCAGAACCGGCTTATAAAGGAATGATATTTTAGGGCTTATAAATTATCAATTAATCTCATACTTAGATCAAAATAGCATCACCATCCTCTCAAGATTAGAAGATCAGCCAATAGGCCTTGAAGTCTTCAGAAGCTTGCGTGTTAATGCCATTAAATACTACAGACGTTACCGTTATACAATTCGTTTTGTTCCCAAAACAAACACAAACCGCAAACGTCAAACACCCCCGGGGCCGGGTCAGGGTTTCTAAATTAATTTCAAACGAGAGAAAGAGAGAGGTTAACATCAAAATCTTACCAAAATATAGAGATCTTATCCATTTCTTAATGCGAAAGTTATATATTCATTTATGTTGTTCGGAACAAAATATAGGCTTTTTATTAATAAAAGTTATATATATCATACCAATATTTCATTTTTATTTAATAATATAAAATATGATACATTTATTATTATTAAATAATTTTTTATTGAATGATTATTTATTATCTGTAGTGACATATATATATATATATATTATATATTTCATATTGAGATAAACCTGAGTTGATAGAATAGTATATAATATTATTAGGCAGTGTTACTCTCCCCGGTGAATAGCAGCATCCAGTTTGTTTTTTGTTGAATTTTTTTTTTATAAGTTTATTTTTTTTATATAATTTTTAAATAAGCATTTTTAAATAATATTGTGAGTTTTTTATATTTTTAAAAAATATTTTAAAATATTAAAAAAATTATAACAAAATTAACTTATAAAAAAATTCAACAATAAACAAACGGAATGAAATTCAACGGGAAATATAACATTTTCCAATATTATTCATCAACTAAGGATGCAACTATTCAGCTCTGTCAAGTGTATCAATATATTTACTTATTTTTAAATATAAAAAAATCATTAATAATAACTTTTTTAAACATTAATAAAATACAGATTGACTAATGGTACGTACATTTGAGGAAGCAAGTTAACGAGACAACCTAGCAGTTTCCTAGAAAACTCAAGAGGAAAAGAAATACACGACACCCCTCTCAAATTACCATATTATTTGTAAGGGAACTTTTATACATTATATTAATTTTATATTTCTATTTTATTAAATAAGATGTGATATATTTTTTATCATTAAATAATTATTTATTAAATTTTTTTATTATAATAATAACTGTGTTATATCTTATCAAATAACATAAAAATAAAATGAAAGTGTGATGTATACCATTACTCTATTTATAATAAAAATAATAATTCATACATTTTATAGTATGAAAATATCGCAAATTAATTTAAAAAAAACATATATATAATATACACCTGATATTTCAAAAAACCTACATAGTAAAAAATGTTAGTATGTGAAATATTATTTCACCCAAAAAAATTCTGAAAATATCTTTTGAAGCCATTTTCTTTTTAATTTTTTGATTTAGTAATTAAAGAAATATTTTTTTCATAATAATGTGATTTTTTTTAAAAATATTTAAAAATAAAAAAATCCAAAAATATATATATATATTTTTATCTTCTTCAGAATGTAGCATTGCTCTCTTATATTATCACACGAATTACAGTCATATAAAATCACAATCAACTCAAAACTTTTCTTGCTAAAATAAAAACTGAAAACTTTTCTTTTTCAATTTTCATATTTTTGAGTTTTTAGTGCACGATTTTTTATCAGCTTAATTGGCATAATTTTTAACCTTAAAATAGAAGATATGGAATTCGAAACTTCTTTTTTTTCGAACGTATAAAAGAAAAAAATGTATTTGGGTAATTAATGCTCTAATGCACTTATCCGTCGTGTGATAGGTAGTGCGACACACGCGCCAAAAAGTCAAGTAAAATTTCAAAATCAAAATTTGCACAAAAAAAAAAACAAAAGCAATAATAGATAAATAGAAGGAAATTATTGCGCGTATGTAGCCGAAAATGTCACATAAAAATTAAAAAAGCTTCGCCCTTTTTATTCTACTGCCACAATCTCCCTGCGACCAGTGAATCTAGGAGCAAGAATCTGAGCCAGGAATAGCACGATCTCACTCTCTAGTTTTCCTTCCAGCAATCCGCAACTGTAAAGGAACGAGTTTTGGAGCAGAAACTTTAAAAATGCTCAACGACCAGACGGAGACTGCAACTTGGGAGTGTCAAAGTTCATATTTTTCTGTTGTATAATTGAGGTAAATGATGATATTTCTTTCTTTTAAATTCTGGGGAGACCTCAAGATTAGAAGATAACGTCTGTTTTGGAGATTCATCGATTATTGCTAGTTTAGTTCTGGAGTTCTTAATTCTTGTCCAAGACTTGTTGGGCTTTGTATAATTTTGAATTTTGTGGCTTTATTCGATTTTGGATGTAATTGACTCGTTCATTGGATAAGGGAATTGATTCAATTTGGGCCTTGGTGTGTTTTTTGAGGACACTGGTTTGAAGACTCTGAAATTTGAGCAGTAGAAATGAATTATAATTGAATTTTCCTGCTTTTTCTGGCTTGAGTTTCCAAGAAGTTCTCTAAAACACATCTAATTGTTGTGCATGTTTGTGAAAATCAAAAGGGTTGTATTATATGCTAAACTCTAAAAGGGGGGATAAATAGACAATCGGCTCATTTTTCTGTTGTAATACATCTAATTAAGGTATTGTATTCTTGTTCTTGTTGTTATTGTTGTTGTTCCTTTTGATAAGTCCTGTGTATCTTTGATTGTATTTATTAGGCCTAGTTTGGATGAGGAGATGAGATAAGATGAGTTGGGGTGAGTTTATTTTTTAATATTATTATTATTTTGGGATTTGAATAAGTTGTCTTAAGAATTAAAAAAATTGTATTGAGATTTGAAAAAACTGTATTGAGATTTGTATTTTATATAAAAATATGAAAAAATGTAATGATGAGTTTGAAATGAGTTGAGATGAGTTGAGTTCACTCACGAATACAAACGGGGCCTTATTAATGTGATCCTAGAAATAACTGGGAAGTTTCGAGAATTCCAAGAGTTTTTACGTTTTAAGGGCTCATGTACTTTCGATACGTATACAGTGGCCAGGTTACTTTTATCGCACTTAATTACTGTGATGCTTGATTTTTCGGATGGATACCTTTTTTGGTAAGTTAGAAATTGTTATTAATAAGTCCAAAATCCATGTATAGGGGGAAGTATCCAAAAGAGTCACCAATTCAGAAATAATATAAATACAAAAAAATCACGAATGCTTGGTCCATTAATGTCTTTAAATGCAATCCGAAGTAAAATAATACACGAAATAGGCAAATAAGGCCATAAAAAAGATCCACTATTCTTCTGGGCATGACCCAAACCAATCCAACCGGACAAAAGAAGTCTGTCCACAATGCCCCAAAATGGTGATTAGTTTGGTGTGTACTTCCCTGTTAAACTCAATCCAACTAAAAACTACAGAGGTTATTAGGTAGAGTTCATTTTTCTGATCTCTGTTAGCCAAATGTTTTTTTAAAAATATCGATTTCTTTTTCTTTTTCATAGATTGATTTGTATATTAATCTTTTGAATGGGACAATTTTACCCAGTTGAGCGCTGAGGATATTACCGTGAACAGATCATAGGATTTTAAGGTGTTGGTGAAATTGTCATGCTGAATGTTGCTACCAGGGAGTGGAGTAGGGATGAATTCCACAATGGATGATATGAACCTGATTCAGCAGGCACAGAGGCATCACCTAGTGGCCAGAGAATTAGGAGAAGAGATAGATTTAGAAATTGGCCCTGGGGATGATGATCCTTCATTTGCTAACACCCCACTCATTGGTGGCCCACCCCGAGAACCTTCTTCAGAAGGGCAGGATGAGACCAAGCAGATGGTAATGGTTTCTCAGCTCCCCAGTGATGGTCAAGATATGTTAAAGATGCAACCTGCAAAAAGGAAGAAGAAGGTTGTGAAAAGATGGAGAGAGGAATGGGCTGATACCTACAAATGGGCTTATGTTGATGTGAAAGAGGGGACTGCAAGAATTTTCTGCTCTGTATGTAGGGAGTATGGTCGGAAGCATAGAAGAAACCCCTATGGGAATGAAGGCAGTCGGAATATGCAGATGAGTGCACTGGAAGAACACAACAATAGCTTGCTTCACAAAGAGGCTCTTCGTCTCCAGATGGCCTCTAAGGATAAGATTATTGTTGACAAGCCAATCTATGTTAAAGGTTAGTCATATCATTTTCTAAACTTTACTGGGCTTTTGTTGGAGCCTTCAGAAGTTCACAACAGGCAATTATATTCTTGCCGGGGGGGGGGGGGGGGGTTTCCTCATGCTTGATCGTGCTTTTGACATTCTAGGGGTTGAACTGGTGCTAATAAAAACTTGGAACCTAATGAATTTTGTCTTCTGCTGTTCCGTAAAAGATGATGTAACAAAGGTATCAGACCTAAGCTGTAAATGGATGTACCTTTAATCAGTCTTCAGGGCATCCATTGCTCACTTCTGAGTTAAACTCTAAACTCTTTTAAATTCCATTGGATAAGGATACAAGGTAATATAATTACATCTCGATAGAGGTGATGGTTGTAATGATTATTATTGTCCTTGAACTTATGCCAGTGTGATTGGAAGATGGTCACTTTTATGGCCGGATCTACCTTCAAGGCATCAATTAGTCTCTTTTAGAAGATAAAATATTTATAATGACCGTAAATG
The DNA here is from genome assembly GCA_036559045.1 of Platycarya longipes. Lineage (NCBI taxonomy): Eukaryota > Viridiplantae > Streptophyta > Magnoliopsida > Fagales > Juglandaceae > Platycarya > Platycarya longipes. The sequence continues at coordinate 48,275,230 of CM071789.1, forward strand.
CTAAACACTAATTTTATGCATCTTTCAAGTTCCTACATGCCTACTCTTTGTTTCCTACATGCATGGATGAGTTTGTTTTCTGTTGCTCATGTAAAATGAAAGAAGAGCATCCTTAAATTATTCTTTACTGATTGGTTGAGAAATTTAAATTAATGTGTTGGAGGCTGTTTATTCATCCCATCAGCTTCTCCGCAACCAAAACTTAGGTGAAAGATTTTATTTGAACATTTACTATAAAGTTGATGTTTGCAGATATATATCGTACCTTCTGCATAACTTTATGACATAATTATGAAGTTCTTTGATTTTGCTTTCTTTTGTTTTTTTGACAACTTTTCTTTTTGGCCCTTTCTGGCAATTCTCCTAAAATGAAGCTCTTATGTCAAAAACGGCTGGATCAATTGTTGAAGCAGCACTGAAAAGGGATCCTCATGAGGTTGAATTTGTACAATCAGTGCAGGAAGTTGTTCATGCTTTAGAAAGAGTGATTGCAAAGAATTCTCAGTGAGTTGATCTAGAATGGTGTATTTTCTTTTGTGTTTCACCATCGGATGTAAAAGGAGTTTTCAATAAGCTCATGAAAAAACTTTTGAAGTAGGTTTCTTATGTTTCAGTTATGTCAACATTATGGAGCGGTTATTAGAACCTGAGCGTATTATTATTTTCCGAGTGCCATGGGTTGATGATAGAGGTGAGACACATGTCAACAGAGGCTTTCGGGTTCAATTTAACCAAGCATTGGGTCCATGTAGGGGTGGTATTCGTTTTCATCCATCAATGACCTTAAGTATTGCCAAGTTCCTTGGTTTTGAACAGGTATTGGACTATTTCTGGTATTCATATTATTTGACATCTCTCTTGTAACTTAGAGTGCTAAGTTCTTGTCAAGAGTTTTCAAGTTTGTCCTTCCTTCCCTTATAAGTTGATTTAGTGATTTAAAGGAGTGGGACTTAAAATATCTACAATTTCTGTTTGTAGTATCCTTAGTTCAACCTTCTTGACTTAAAATAATTACAGTAAGAGTAGAAGTCAATTAGATGGAACAATAAGAGAAGTAATTAGATGGAAGATCCTATCTTTAAGGAGAATGTGGTTTTACATCGGAAGTAACATGTGTCTAGTGGGTGCCCTATAATCTCCTAGTTTCTCCTTGTCCACAGACTTTAAAGAATGCCTTATCTCCATACAAACTAGGAGGTGCAGCAGGTGGAAGCGATTTTGATCCAAAAGGAAAAAGTGATAATGAGGTAAAAGCTTCATTCCATTGACTGAATGTCTGCTACTATGGAACTTTTACCCTTTTGTCAAAATTTCTAAAATTTTCTTTCACAAGCTGGCAGATTATGCGCTTTTGCCAAAGTTTCATGAATGAAATATATCGTTATTTGGGTCCTGATAAGGTAACTAGATGAAGATCCATGACTCTTTTTGCTTCAATGAATATTTATTGTCCAGTCTTCATGTCTGATTTAATGTCCAGTCTTCATGTCTGATTTAATGTCATGCATATTAGGACCTTCCATCAGAGGACATGGGTGTTGGTACTCGGGAAATGGGGTATCTGTTTGGACAATATCGACGTCTAGCTGGTCATTTTCAGGTACTTAAAACACCTGTAACAAGTTATTTTCTGATATCTGCTACATCTTTCTCTCTCGTTGTTTTCTTTTTCTTCGTAGAAAACAATGTGAAACCTCTAGCTGAACCTCTACAATTATTGTTCTTTGTAATTTCTCATTTACATAAATATATACGCATGTGGATATATACCTAACATAGGTGTATGTAAATATTGTACCAAATATCTTAATTTATCACAACCTAGTAGTTTGAGTTGCTACTTACGTAATTACTTATAAAAAAAAAGTTGCTACTTACTTAATTATTCATTCACAGAAAATTAGGTGATTTTTGTTTATGTTTTCATGTGTATGCCTTACATTTTGCAGGGAAGTTTTACAGGGCCAAGGATATTTTGGTCTGGCTCTAGCCTCCGAACTGAAGCTACTGGCTATGGGCTGGTACTTAGTTCTCATGCTTTCTGTGTGTGCATGTCTGGCTGACTATGCACCATCTCTGCGAAACTCCCTTTTCTCAGTCACCGTGTCTCTAGTGGGTATAATAAGTTCCCTTGTTCATGAAGTTCTCATGCTTCTGCAGGTTTTCTTTGCACAGCTCATGCTTGCAGATGTGAACAAAGAACTCAAAGGATTAAGGTTTCTTGCTCAACTTTTTGAACTTTTCAAAGATGGTTGTGATTCTAGAAGTTGATGGCATGGTATAGGAATATTCTACTTCATTGGCTGTAGGATGCTGCATTTTTATTCTTGCTATTTAGACAGCCTCATGGAGGTTTAAATTTCTGTTTGAGATACAGATCTCTGCAGTTTTTAATGTTCGTAAAAAATTTTAATATTGTATGCTCACACTTTGCATAAAACTTGTTAATTTGGGCCCTCATTTAAGGTTGTCATTCCAGTTCATCATTTCTCAATATTTTTCTATGAATTTTTTCTAGATGTGTAGTAAGTGGTTCCGGAAAGATTGCACTGCATGTTCTGGAGAAGCTTATTGCATATGGTGCTCTTCCCATCACGGTATCCGGTATCTTTTTCCTTTCTTTTTTTCCCCTAAATATTTTGTACTCTGAACTACATGATGAAATTAATAATTTTTGATAAGTACATGATGAAATTAATAATTACTAGGGTTCCTTCAATTATCTTTATTTCTTTATTCTGCCCCTGTTGATTCAAAGCAAAGAGAATACTTTTGGCCTGAAACATTTCATTTGGACCTTAGATGTGTAGTAAAGAACATGTGTATAGTTGTTCATGAGTGGCTGGTTAGCCACTTTTTTTTTTTTTTAAATGGGTGAAATAAGTTGGTTGGTCACATTTTGCCTTGAAACTATGGAAAGTATTCAAATATTTTGCCTAGACAAGTAATTTATGGTTAGTTGTTTCTACTTACATTTGCAATCATTCTCTACCTTCTACATTTTCTTGTTTGTCATTTTTTGTCCTGGTATATAAGTTGAGTGCATGAAATTGTTAGTGGTCATAAGTGATTTTGTAGAATTTTTTTTTTTTAATTTTATAATTAAACCATTGTATTAATAAGTTAGCCATAGCCCAAGTACACAAGATTGTATACAAGAGGTAACACCTATCTAGGGGGGGAAATGGAAATAAGAAAATCATGAAGATCAAGTACATTAGAAACAACTTTGGCCCATAAAAGCAAAGTTCTAACGAAAAATAATCTCGGCTCCTCTGGTAGGTGCTCCTTGTCCTCAAACGTTCTGTCATTACTGTAACGCCCCAATGGAAGGCTCAAATCACATGACCTTATATTCTAAAAGGATTAGTCAATGATACAATTGGAGCCCCATTAGAACCTTATAAAGAGCAATAACTTCTCATTTTTAAGCAATGTGGGATCTCATACACCACCCACCCTTATCCTTATCAAACAGGGTATCACAATCTACCCCCCTTTAAATGCCCGACGTCCTCGTCGAGCCTATTCCTCGTAGGTGACACGACTCAAATCCCACATTTCTGGTTAGGATAGGCTCTGATGCTATTTGTAATGCCTTAATGGAAGGCCTAAACCACATGGCCTTATGCTCTAAAAGGACTAGTCAATGATATAATTGGAGTCCTATTGGAACCTTATAAAGAGCAATAACTTCTCATTTCCAAGCAATGTGAGATCTCATACACCACCCACTCTTATCCTTATCAAACAGAGTATCACAATTACCCTCCTGCCATATGGACCACAATACACAAATAGGTACCATCTTCCAGATCGCTGTAGTTTGTGGAAAACCGCCTAAATTTGTCCAACTAGCCAAAAATTGAAGTACTGTAGCGGGCATAACCCAGGCTAGCTCTAACCATTTGAATGTCATCCCATAAAATTCTGGCAACCTGACAATACAAGAGGAGATGATCCACAATCTCGCCGTTGTTTTTACACGTACAATATTTTTATTTTATAAGTAAGAAGTAATTCCATTGATATAAAAGTAAATAGGCAAAGCCCAAGTACACGGGGTTATACAAACAAAATGCCTAAATACATTTTAAAAAGCTCTCGGTACAACAGTTGAAAGGAACTCATGCACATTGCTGCCAATAGGTACAATAGCTGAAAACCAAAAGATTAAAGTGTACAAAAAGAAATCCTATAACTCTACCATTGTTCTCTCTTCATCTTCAAAGTACCATGCATTCTTTTCCGACCAAATGCACTAATATAATATGCAAAGGGATCATCTTCCTAGCTGCAACCACCTGTGGACAACCACGGATACCTTGTCAACACACGTTTGACTACCTCAGCCGGCATAGCCCAAGCTACATCCACTCTACTAAAGATCCCATTCCATAGCATTCTTGTAACCTTGTAATGCAACAAAAGATGATCCATTGATTCACCATGACTTTTGCACAAATAGCATCAATCCATCACCATAAATCCCCTCTTACGTAACTTGTCCGTATTGAGAATATTCTCAAGGGCTACAGTCCACACAAAAAAGGCCACTTTGGAGGGGACACAAGATCTCCAAATGTTCTTCCATGGAAATGATGCATTGAATCACAGGGGCCGTCAGTACTTCAAATTTGAAAACATGTGGCTTGCAGTGGATGGCTTTGCTGATAAGGTTCATGATTGGTGGGCTTCTTATCAGTTCACAGGGACTCCTAGTTATATTCTTGCAAGCAAGCTTAAGGCATTGAAGCAGAATCTAAATAAGTGGAACATAGAAATCTTTGGTTCTATTGATAGTCACAAGACCTCCCTTATGGGGGAATTGCAAGAGTTAGATGGGCAAGTCCTGTTGGGAAATACCTCAGATGAGATTGTGGCAAGGAAAAATGTGGTGGAGACAGAATTAGAGAGGGCGTTGTTGATGGAGGAGACTTCGTGGCGACAAAAATCTCGGGCCCTGTGGTTAAAAGAATGGAATAAATGTACGAAATTTTTTCACAGAGGAGCTAATTCACATAGGTGACAACGTCATAGAGTTGCTCACCTCAAGTAACCAAGTTCTTTCATCCCCTCCTAAGTTAGAGATCCATATTGTGTCGTGCTATCATAGCTTACTTACAAAATCTACCTCTTGGAGGCCAAAGTTTGATGGTTTGCCCTTTGAGTGTATAGACATCCAGAGTGCGAGTCGGCTAGAAAGACCCTTTGAAGAAGAGGAGGTTCATAAGGTCATTTCCAAGATGGCAAAAGACAAAGCGCTCGGGCCGGATAGTTTTTCAATGAAATTTTTTCAGCATTGTTGGGAGACTGTGAAATGTGATATTATGCAGGTTTTTCAGGAGTTCTATGCTTTTGGAAAGTTTGAGAAAAGTCTCAATGCAACTTTTATTGCTCTTATACCAAAGAAACATGGGGCAATGGAGATTGAAGATTTCCACCCTATAAGCTTGGTGAGTGGGGTCTACAAGATTATATCAAAGATGCTTGCTAATCAGCTAAGTTTGGTCATGGGGCAAATAATTTCTAAACCACAAAATGCCTTTAATCAACAAACGAGTGTTTGGATAATAGGTTAAACGAGGGCATACCTGGCATTCTATGCAATCTTGACATGAAGAAAGCATATGATCATGTGAATTGGGAGTTTCTGTTCTACTTCCTTGGGAGATGTGGGTTCAATGATAGGTGGATTTCATGGATTTGGCATTATGTCACTACGGTTTGATTCTCAGTGTTAGTTAATGGTGCGCTTGCAGGCTTCTTTAATAGTTCTTGTGAATTGAGGCAAGGGGATCCATTGTCTCCTTTCATTTTTGTCATTGTTATGGAAGCCCTAGGACGAATGGTGAAGGCAACTGTGGATGGCAGATACCTAGATGGTTTTCCAGTACGTAATGGCACTAATGGCTCTATTATGATTTCACACCTCTTATTTGCAGATGATCCTTTCTTTTTTGTGAAGCAAATCAAGGCCAAATTCAAGCCTTACGTGCACTCCTTTTATGCTTTGAAGCTGTATCAAGGCTATCTTAGCAAAAATAAAGTCTGTTCCCCCATATCTAGTAGGGGATTGGGTGTGCGCAATTTGAGGTTGTTCAATAAAGCACTCTTGAAAAAATGGTTATTGAGATATCACTTGGAATAAGAGTCTTTGTGGAAAGAAGTTATTGTTTATAGATATGGAGGGGCCTGGGGGGTTGATGCACTAATGTTGTGAGGGGTGGGCATGATGTAGGATTGTGGAGATATATTAGGGTTGGTAGTGCTTTGTAAACAATATACAGTTTGTGTTGGGAAAAGGTACCCGAATCAGATTTTGGCAGGATGTATGGTGTGGAGAGCGCTCTTTGGAGAGGGTTTTCCCCAACCTATATAGCATTGTAGCTAATTAAGAGGCATCGATGGCGGATTCCTACGTTATTACTCATGGCTTCTCTTAGTGGAATATCATTTTTACCAAGGACAATCATGATTGAGAATCATCTACTATTGTAGATTTTTTCAACTTGCTATATTCCAAAGGGAATATACCGGCACAGGGAGATAGGATACGGTGTCGGTCTATAACCAACAAAAAATTCACAGTCAAAGCCTATTATAAAATTCTAACTTCACATGGTAATGGGCTGTGAATGCCATCACAATCTAACATAATAGGGAAATTATCTGCGTCAAGCCGACTCAACCGTTTCTGGCACAAGTCTGGAAAGTGTGCTTCCCAAGAAGGAGAGACAATAAATTTGTCCTATCTCGACAAACCCCCATTATTGGACCATGTGAACTTTCCTCCAACAAGCGGTAGGTCCATGAGATTTAGATCAAACAAGAATTTTGCTAAATCCTCCATAGCCGAAGAGATACGATGGTTCCCCGAACGCTCACTCGAAAACCTAATGATGTTAAAGTCCCTACCCATACACCACAACACATCCCATAAACAATATAAACCCGATAATTCCTCCCAAAGACTTATCCTTTATCTAAGTTAGGCTCGTAAATGCCTCAAAAGCCCACTCCCACCCATCAACTACATTTTTTAAGAGACTTGCAACCTAGAAAGTCCTAACACATTCCTCTTTCGCTACCACCACTATTTTGTTCCACATTAGAAGTACACCCCCCGAAGCTCCCGAAGAAGCCAAGTAGGACCACCCTATAAAAGGGCACCCCTACAAATTACGAATAACTCTCTTATCGATAATCTAAAATTTTGTTTCTTGAAGACAAACAACATCAACCTTTCACGTCCGCAATAAAGATTTAATATGAAAGCGTTTATTGCGATCATTTAGCCCTCCCACATTCCAAGAAAGGATCTTAGGTTTCATGGACAAAGGTTGATTCCCCTCCCTTTCATTCTAGACCTTCCGCCACTCTCCTCCTTCACATCTCTATTGGGGGCAGACTTCGATCTATTTTCCTCAAAGGCCATAGCCAAGGCCCCAAATTGCTCTTCAAAGCCGAGAGAAGACACCCCAAAGACACCCTATAGTTCTTCCACTTTCTTGAACACCCAATTTGATAGAAGTCTTTTTGAGTTGGGGCTAGGATAAAACATGCAAATAGGTTCTACATCTCCCCCAACTGGGCATACCCCTTCACAACAAACTAATTGCAAGTCCCCCAACACTACAAAATGATTCTGCCCAACCATCCTTGATGCATCACCACTCCCCTCGTCTTCAAGCTCCATCGTCGGCCTATTTTGGGAGGTCTCCGATAGTTCAAAAATAACCATCGCACCAATCTGTGCAATAGATTGCGAAATGGGGTCCCTCATTACTCTCGCAACATTTGAGGTTCCTAATACTAGAGAAAAGATTACTTGCGACCCAGACAAAGAGGTGTCTGGCGTACCCTCTGGAGTTGCTCGCAGGGGTGCTCGCAACTCGGCAACACAAAGCTCACGGCTCACCTTTGGAGTGTATTCAGGCTACACAGACCTTGCCGATGTACCCATCCCTGTCGTCGAAACCGCCTGACTCCTTGGCGAGCTTTGGTGCTGCAGGGGAGCTCACTTCTCGGCTACACAAAGATCGAGGCTTTCCTTTAGGATGTATTCCAGCTGCCCAGACATTGCCGATGTGATCAAAACTATCGTCAATACCGCCTAACTCCTCGTTGGAGGTGGTGGAGGGTCACGCGACGACAAGGCCCCTCCAACTGACAAGGGCTTCTTGCGCCAGATGTGCCCTAGTTGGGCTTGCTTCACCGAAGTCTATTGGGCCTGATGGGCTGATTAGGTCTCTAGAACTCCCTTCCCCTTAACACAAGCCTGACCAATTTCATTAATCACAGCCCCTGTTTTCCCTTGGCCCAAATCTAGGACCATAACCACCTCCAGTTCTTTTAAGCCCTCAACACACCGTTTTATGAGAGATAAACTACTTTGCAAGTCATTGACTTGCTTTTGCATGTCAGCCATCGTCTGCAAGATAATTTCCTTCTCTGTGCAAGCAGCCAACATAGCTTGCATCGCGTGGTCATGTCCTGGGAAAGAAGGTTGCTGCAGTACTTCCTTATACGACTAAGATGGCTGTTAAAACTTGTTTTCCAACATCGGTGATGGAGCTGATGCCAAGGCCGAGTTCTTCTTCCCACTTCCTTTAGAATCTCCACCAGTTTCCTCCATTCCCTCGCATTTCTATCTTTCAGAATGAAGATGCTTTTTCGGCAGCCACCCGCACGATGCTCCACCAACACCATGAACGTTCCTTGAGAGTTAGAACCTCTCTACACATACAACATTAGTCCACTATGAAGTGATTTGGTACAACTTAGTGATGGCATACAATCATATTTGAATTTTTGTGTTGCATTGTAAAAACCTAACCGCCCAGGGGGTTTAAGTGGTGAAGGCCTCAGTCTTAGTGTATCATTCCCTTCAAGGCCCAAGGTTCAACACCTTATGGATGTAAACAATCCTTTGAGGTCACATCCCCTAGTGAAAAGCTAGCGATTTAACCAGTTTCATTTAGGAAAACTTCCAAAGATGCGGTGCATGGGATCGATGTTTACTCTGCAACGGTGGGCTTGAAGGGCCCTCCCTTGGAGAAGTTCCTCGACATTAAAAAAAAAAACTAGAAACCTTTGTGCATTTGTTTTTTAACCTCATACTTCATTATTGGTGGATGTAGATGATAGATAAGGCTGTGAAATTTTGATATTTTATGTACTTCAGCTAAATTCTAGTTTATTACAAATTAGTTATTTCTACTGAGAATTTCACTGTTTATATCATAAATTTTTTGAAACACGTCTAAAAGGAACTTAAGTGATGCACAGATGGTTGGTAATCAATGAAAGCTCAACTGGCACATTACCTTGGCGAAAAATGTTGGTCAACACTGTATTAAGAATAATCAACTCTTGGGCAAGATTGCTTTTATAGTTGATAATTGATACTGTAAAAGTGGAACTAGAGTTCTTCACATCTTAAGTATTCTATATTACTTCTAAGATGTTTCAGGAAATAGATCTGTGGTTAAGATTTTACACTGAAATGTATTACTGATAAGTATCTTATAACCTACAACTTTTCTGCGAGGCCTCTTATTTCAATAAAATTTTACTTTTACCTATAAAAAAAACTACAACTTTTCTAACAAAATAATGAACAGATTCGAAGGGGTATTTGGTGGATGAAGATGGATTTGATTACATGAAAATATCCTTTTTGAGAGATATCAAAGCCCAGCAGAGAAGTTTGAGGTGTGTCTACAATTTGCTCTTCATGTCTGTTTAACAAATAGCTATCTTTAATAACTTTAAGCTTCCATGATTAAATGTGTGGGTCTTCCAGAGATTATTCAAAGACTTATGCTCGATCTAAGTACTATGATGAAGCAAAACCTTGGAATGAAAGGTGTGATGTTGCATTTCCTTGTGCTTCCCAAAATGAAATCAATCAGGCTGATGCCATCAGTCTTGTCAATTCAGGTTGTCATATACTAGTAGAAGGTAGTAATTTTATTCATTATGGCTTTAACTCTCTTATCATTTCTAAAATTTGTAATTGTTGATAACATCCATGAAACAATCTTGTATCCTAGGTTCAAACATGCCCTGTACCCCTGAGGCGGTTGACGTTCTGAGAAAAGCAAATATTGTCATTGCTCCTGCTATGGCTGCTGGTGCTGGGGGGGTGCGATTTCACTTTTGCAATCTGTACATGAAATATTTGCCTTATTATAATGTACTAGAGTAATGCAATGTTGAAATCTATTTGCATAATCAGAAGCGTACCCTTTTGCTTTCCATTCATTCAATCTTGCACTAAATAAAGGCCAACTCGTTTCATTCATAACATATGGAACCCCTAGGGGTTGGCTCAAGCTGTAAAGGTCTTGGTCTTAGTGGTATGCTCCATCCAAGGTCCAAGGTTCAAATTCCATTGGTTGGAAACAATCTCTAGAGGCCATTAGACTGAGAGATTTTTCCCTTGAATTACCCAAGATGCACTTGTGGGAAATTCCTTATCAAGGGCCTGTGTACTCTCGAGATTAGTTAGGATGCTGTTCTCAGACACCTGGTGCCAATTAAAAAAAAAATCATACTATATGGAGTTAGGGGATTCATATTTAATCTTGAATAAGGAATGCAAAGTCTTGACACTTCAGTTTCTATGAATGTTGATGTCCTTTTTAATATTTAAATGTATTTTTAACTTGGAGCTGTTTTCTTCTTATCTGTTCTTTTGGCACCTGTGTTGGTGCTAATGTCCTTTTCTTTTCCTGGCTTTCATTTGTCTGCGGGAATTCCACTTTACAAAATAGAGACACCGTGGAAAGGAATTACAAAACATAAATTACTAGGCTCGTCATGTTGAGTACTTTCTGAACAACAAATGAGTGAATCTTCTTAGATGCAAGAAAAGTAGCTATTTATGTGTCAATCTTGAATTTTAGTGGTACAAGGTGTGATGAGTAGTTTTATTATGTTCTAAACACGTCATACAAGTTGATTGGTCCGGGATAATTATTTTTAAGAAAAGTGCAGCAGTGTCACTCATCGATTGGTTGATTGTGGCAGTGTTGTCAACTGTAGCAGCTTTAGTTTGCCTAGTGAGAATTGCAAAGCTTTGTATGGCCAAAAGATATTATGTTTAGAAGATTGTTTTGTCTGATATTCCGTTTGTTATAGTTGTGTTTCGACCTGCTGAGTTCTATAGGCCCTTCAGTTTTAAAATGACGATACATGATGTCTAACATAATCACTAAATCTTTATTAACGGTTTGATTTCCATTGTTTGAACTGATGTGAAACCTAATATTTTGAATGCTCAGTTTAGATCTTTTAGGGAGATCTGTAAGAGTTATTCTTCTACTTGGTTGCAGGTTGTTGCTGGAGAGCTTGAATTAAATCATGAGTGTAATTTGATACATTGGTCACCAGAGGACTTTGAGTCAAAATTACAGGTGATGCTTTACACATTTGTATCCTTGGTTTATGGATAAGTTCCTAACTTGAAATTCTTGCAGGAGTTCACGAATACCAAGCAGTAGTTTTCATTTCTTTTGGGTTGGAGCAGTTTGACCAAACCAACATGGTCTATTTAATTATTTTGTTGAGTAGCCAATTACTTGAATACTTTACAGAGAACCATTTGAGCCAAAACCAATGAATGGTAGTTCTGTTTTTTGAGTGTCACAGAACATTTAGATTGAAAGTAACTTCTTAATGAGCTCTTTGAAGTGTCTCTATTGAACCACATTATTGCTTTCTTTTGTTCTGCCTTATCTGTGTAAACATTGATTGCCAACTTGGGTGCTTTTGGGAGAGTTTTTCCTTGATTGTTGCTTCAAGTTTATCTGAGTGGTTTACCTTGTTTAGTTGGAATTTCATTATGAAACGAATTTTAAATAAATGGGGAAGATCATGTTTTGTGGATGTACTATTTTATATCTGGATGCAGAAAACTATATTAGAGTATCACAGGAAGCATAGTTATTTATGAAGTTTTACAGATAGATCAGGACTTCGAAGCCCCTGTTAGGATGACCTAATTCCATAATGCAGGTAAAGTTGACCCTGCATCTTTTGCACAGAGATGTGCATAAAAGAAAAAGCTTGTTATCAAGAACGTGTAACTGAACAGTATCAAGTACCCATATGTTGTCTTTTTCATAAGGAAGAACATTTTATTTACTATCAAGAAGAAAATAAAACCAGGCATAATTGAAGTATACGTAGTGAGAGGAGGGAAGTAGCAAGAAAACTCTGGAAAGTAAAGCTATAGAGACATAGGTTGGCTGCCATCCGATTGTAGTGCATTAAAAAAGAAAGTATTGAGATGTCTTCAAAGTTTTGGTCATTCCTTTCCCTCCATATTTATCAAGCATACTGTGATCGTCTTCCACAATATATCACTCTGCTGGCGCTCAAACTGCCTCTTCCAATATGCCAAAAGATCTATCACCTTTTGAGGCATCACCCTCACTTGACCCAAAACGATTAAAAAGCTTGCCATTCGGTGGTAGCTACCTCACTCTATAAAATGTCCATGATACCACAGCATAAAATTTCCAAAAGCATCATGAGATTTTCATGGGGATCATGTCATATTCAGCAGTTGTTTTTCCCTATCTTTGTTTTTTTAATGGAGAATGTGATGATGTTGAACAACACAATTCAACTGGATGTTAGAAGCATGGTAAAAAAAAATGAAAGAGGTAAAAATGCAATCAAACTCCATATTTCATATAATGAGAATGATAACTAGATTTACTTGTTTAGCCAAAAAGGGGGAGACTTTAGTCTGAACTTTGTTCTAGCTCCATTTTGAAGATTGTTGCTTCTTGTTTTTAGAACTTGAGCCAATGTGGCAATTTTCCTTTTGTCTTTTTCAGTGACTTCTGATCTCCCTTTTGCAATTTTTACTGGCAGGAAGCAATAAAACAAACTTACCAGAGAGCCCTGAAAGCTGCAGCTGATTTTGGTTATCAAAAGGAGAGTCCTGAGTAAGTGCTTTCTCATATCACACCATTGTAGGGATGATTATCTGTTTATGTGTTTATAATAGCTGGTTGTGCTCTTGTATAATTATTGCAAGTATCTTACCAATTGATTTAGCTTGGTATTTGGCCTAATAAAGAGTCCACCCAAGTTAGAAAATGAGCATTGCATCATTTTTGTGAGTTCTCTTAGTATCATTAAAGGGTTTTGATGGTGTTGAGTTGGAGAAACACATCCACGTATGCTGTTGATTGTTTAAGATCATGCCCAGGGTTAATATCTTGTTGCTTTTTAAATTATTTTAAGCTTGTATCATATTCTTTTTGGGACCAGATGAAACTCTGTAGCGCATAGGACTAATGAATCTGATGGTTAGATCTGTTTTGTTTATTCTCTTCTTTTACTTCTCTAATAGAGCTTTGGCATATAGAGCAGTTTGTCTCTGCTTTGACTATCCCTCTAGCTATGAACTATCAAGGATGCGATAATATCATGAGATTGATTATATTAAGAACCTGAACCAATTTATCTCCTCTGCCCTCCTTGGTAAAAATCTCTGGTCGTATAATTTAACTACTCGGGAACTGCATACCATTTAATGACTGTTTTTGCAATTAATACAGAAGGTTTTTGATGGGGGTGAGTTGGAGAAACACGTCCACGGTGTGCTGGTGATTGTTTAAGATAATGTCCGGGGTTTAATACCTTACTGCTTTTTAATTTTTTTTAAGCTTGTAACATATTGTTTTTGGGACCAAATGAAACTATGAAACTCCTAGGATTGTCTTCTGTTCATCAACCCAAATGGCCTCCAAGATTTCAATGCAGAAATAATGGCTGCTGAGTTTCATTAATGTATTGGGTCATTTGCCCAAACAAATCTGATGGTTAGACCTGTGTTTCTTATTCTCTTCTTTTACTTGTCTATAATCAGAGCTTTGGTACATGGAGCAGTCATCTCTGCTTTTATGACTATTGCTCAAGCTATGAACGACCAAGGATGTGTATAGAACCGAAGAGTACTCTTCGAACTCTATGAACAGTTATCATGCTTCCAAAATGTGGATTATGTCATCTGCACCTATTAATGTATTTGGAGATGTTTCTCATCATTGGCGGCAAGCTGAAGATCATACTTGAATGACAGCCTATCCATTTCAAGGTGTAAACCTTGGACTGTGGAGACGATGACCGAAATTGATAAAATCACTGCATATTTCTTTGTAATATATTTGTAATGTAATGGCTGAGACTTGGAAAAAGGGTAATTTTTGGAGAACCCTGAGATACAACTTGATACAGGAAAAATGTGAAGTTAGATCTAGTGGTAGAATAGGCAGGGCCTCTAAATTTTATGGCAAAGCAATTGTTTTTGGCTGCAATCTTGTGAGATATTCGATTAGTTAGATTGGAAATAAAATTAAATGATAAATTGCTGTTAAACCTAGTTAACGCTACATTTTTTGTTCTCGCAAGATATACTGGCAGCTATGGGTCATTTAATTGGAATGAAATTGGGAATGGCTACACTTGACGAGATTATTGGAGTATTTATTATTGCTGGTGCTGTTATCGTGCTTTGTTGAGGGTGTCTTGAGTGATGATGTATCGGCAATGTGCTTCATTCTTTCCATAAAAGTGTTTTGGAATGTGTCAATTATTTTCTTCCAGTTGCTAATTGCGGGCTCGTTAAACAAACATTTTCTATATTGTTAATAAGAAATAATATTGCATAAAATTGATGCGGAAAAGGTTTCTAAAAGGGATGATCTAGGGTAATCGTTTGGCTTTGAAAGTTTGAAAGATTTACCTGCATTTTAACTCATTACCCATTCTAATTTGGATTTATTTTTTTATTTATTTATTGGGAGCTAATCTCGTAAAGTTGATAAAATTAGAGAAAGATTTCACCTAAACTCAAGTACGGACATTTCGAAGTTATACTTATGGTCAGTAAAGCTATAATCGTGTCTTCTATAATACAAGCTATAATACAAGCCAAAATGAAAATATAGGCTATAAAGGGGGAAAAATGTTTCACATAGGCTGCATTTGTTGATAATAACTAGAAAAATTTTCTTTTATAAGAAAAACCACGGCAGTTCCGACTACTGCTGGGTTGGTGGGGCGGTGGATCCTTTCTCGGCCTGGGCGTCATGTGGGATCAACGGGCAGGGTTGGGGGTATATAGGTCCATAAATCTATCATGTCTATCTGTGGCTTGTACGATGTTTTCATGCAATCACCACCACCTATCTAGTTCATTCGTGCTCCCCATTTGTATTAAAAAACATCATGGTTGCAAAAAACTGCGTTCCCTTCCTCCTCCTCTAAGATAGACCAAGGCAAAAATACATGTGAAAAAAATTACACAAATTGAGCCATCCCAAATAGTGCTCCATATTCATTTCTTAGTTCTCTCTCCTGGAAGAAAGAGAGGTTGAGTCAGATTTCTCAGCCAGGTAGTGCTCGAGCATATCGTCATCATCTGTCACACCAAAGAGAGGAAATGTTTCTTTGTCAAACTCAGCATACAAAGCTTATCAACGTCACTTATTTGTTAAAAGGAATATCTAAATGGATCTTCAAATCATAAACATGGGATTTTATGGAGAGAAAGAGGGGGAATCACCTTCAAAATCTTCATCATCAAAGTCAATCTCTTCCTCATCTTCCTCCTCAGATCCTTCGGCAACTGGAGCTGCACCTTTCTGTAAAATAGGAAAGGTCACGTAGTTATTCATTCTTTATAAACTAAGCTAAGTTTTCAGGGGATCTTCATTAGAAGTTCTCTGCAATGCTACTGACTCCTGAGATTGGAAAATTTTAAGATGTCCACTACATTTGAGAGGAGGAGGGGAAGGTATCAGAGCAACCTACCGCAGTAGCTCTTCCGCTTTCAAACCACTGTCTTCCTGTGAGCTTCTTTTCCTTAGTAGCTGTAAGCACAGACTCGGGCATTAACCTGAAAATAAGTGGATTTGTGTATTGTGGTGAAAAACTCGTGAGCTTACATTTAGATATACCCTTTAAGAGACAAGTGAGAGATTAAATTATCTATTTCCGAATAGCTTATGATGTATATCATCACTAGGACACCAATCTACTTGGACTTATCAAAACAAAAAAGAACTTACTTGGCTCGTTCTAGTGCCAATTCTGCTTCATACCTCTCTCTCCATGCCAGAAAGGTATCAACAGTAACTGGTTCTCCATGAGGAATAATTATCTGAAAAAGAAAGGGAGGGCAAGCGTGAGAGAGTTGACTTTTATTGATTATGCAAATGCCTACCAGGTTCATCAGAATGTTTGTTCAAGTACAACTCAACTCGAATAAGGAGCAAGATAGAGAGGAATTGTTCTTTTATAGGACAAAGGGAACTCAGCTCGTTAACAAAACTGATTTAACCTAATCCTAAACTGTTTTATCGAGTCAATGAACAGGTAGCTGAATTCCATCTGAAGCACTACATTAGTTGTAATACCCCAAGGGAGGGCCCAAGCCACATCTTGGCCCTTACTCCATATGGGCTGGCCAATGATATAATTGGAACTCCGTTGAAACCATTATAAAGAGCAAGAGCTTTACCTTCCCAAGTAATGTGGAATTTCATACACTACTTACCCTTATCATTCAATATGGGGTATCACATTAGTAGACAACTCAAACATGGAAAAAAAGGAATTGGGCTGCCAATTAATAAGCTTAGAACGAAATGAAGTAGTCGAAGCATATGACAGGATTCCCTAAAGAAGTACAGTCCAAGGTTTAAACCATCCATATAATCTACAAAAGAAGGAATAGAAGCCCTACCAACGACAGTTGACCATTCATATAGAGATTGCAAGAAGAAAGATTTAATCTCTTTTGTTATAAGTAAAAATAAATTTTACTCATAATAGTAGAATATAGTCGAAGCCCATGTACACACGATGTATACAAGAGAAAACACCTAGTTAAGAGCTAGAAATAGATACAAGAAAATCATGGAATCTGAGCCTGTTAAAGTCTTTTCCAATCGCATGGAGACCACAATGAAACAAAAAATGATCACCATTCAAAATGAAACGTTGATCGCCTTCTCAGGTCTCTCATTGTACTCCAAGCGCAGTGAAAAAAGGAGTAGAACTCTCTCACCTCACAAATCCACTTGAGATATTTTTTTCTAAGGTGACAGCAACTTCTTCAGGACTTTACTACACTGGATACTATTTCAAGGAAAACAGAGGACTGTCAGATCCTCTTAGGGGATGCTTGGATAATGAGGCGAGAATTCTCTGAATAGTAGGAAAATGGTTTATAAATAGTAGTGAAATATTTTGAGTTAAGATTTTTTATTGGGTTTTGGAAAACGAGAGAAAAAAGTTGATAAAATATTATAAAGATAAAATATTGTTAGAATATTACTTTTTCATATTATTTTTGTTTTATAATTCGAAAAGGTTTTATTATTTTTTGTGTTTTGTTTTGAAGTTTGGGAAAGGTGTAATGTTTAGTAAATGATTAAATGAAAAAGTTGAAAATTTGAAATTGAAAAGTGTTGGTGTTTTAGTGATGTTTGGGAAGGAAATTATAAGAAATCTGAGATGAGTTGAGCTTCCCAATCAAGCCTCAATAACTTCATATAAGAGATTATGCCAGGTGATGCTGTTGAAAATATAACTGAGATTGTGAATCAACTTCCCAACCAAAACAAAGGCCATGCTTTAGTTTTCTGTTGGGGTGGATCAAGGTGATTTGGCCATACCTATCTTTTAAAAGTAATTCTACCATGCGTTCATTGGATTTCTACCACCTCGTTGCAATTCAACCGCCCATTTTCACATCATGAAGCATGTTTCATATCCAAAAAGACAAGCATCCATTCATCATAACAAACATGTCTAATGGGCGCAATCATAGAAAAATATAAGGACACTAACAGCCAAGATGCAACTAAAAATAAATCAACTCAACAAAGTCTTATCAAATTGATTAGAGACAGCTCCATTTAACTCTTTCACCATCACAGTGATCTTCTTTGCAACAGTTCTGCTCAATGCCTGCAATTGTTATGGTTTTCTTTTCTTTTCTTTTCCTTTGTGCGTTTTTGTCATTCGTTAAGTAATATTTGTCATTATCATTTTCACAACCTCCACCAAAATTCTTTCTGCCTTTCCATTTTGTGATGCCTTCAGTTTGAACAACTGCAACTCTATTTAGTTGTCTTGTCATTGCTTCTCGTTTCCAAGACATCTACACACACGCACACACATATATGCATTGTTGCAGTGTCCAAATATGGCCCTGTAGGCTCTGTCATCCTCAGTCCTCACTATATTCCATATTTTTAATGTATTTGTGTTTACAGTAACCTCTGCAGCTCTGCTACAGTATTCTTTACTTTGGTATTACGCTCCTTTATTTATGCTAAAACTTCATCTTAAGCATAAGTTGTTTCCTTCCCTACTCTTAAATATATTTTTAAGTTTAACACTCCAATTCTTTGCTGGACTTCACCCACCAGCTCCTACCTTAATACAAAACAGCATTGCATGTTTGTCACCATAATTTAACTTAAAAGGCATGATATGACTTAGAAGAATAACAAGTTCAGCATGCAGTGAGTGCAACCATCTCCAATTATGTACAGATAACAATATACGAATTGCAAGTACAATAAAATTTTATGCATCAATGGATGTGAAAGCTTTTCAGAATTTACAAGCATAAATTGCTAAGGAATGTCCAAAACAGAAACTATGCTTAGACTTAAAACATGGCAAACATGTAATAGATAAACCAGTGAAAACAATAAATAAGAGAAATTCAGGAACACCCATACATCCTCTTTTGCAGCCTCTTCAGCATTGGCATCCTCAATGCTCGTGTCTTGACAAAATCGTTCAGAAATCCACTCTTTAACTGATGCAACTAGTGTGTAAATCATAGCCATGCCGAGGTTTTCACACGCCTGTGGATTGGAAATAACAAATGAAGTCATGCTATGCATAACTAGTCCAACCCCACATCACTTGTAGAATATTTCAACCATCTTAGAGAAAAAAAATGTTGACCAACAAAGCTGACAGTCAATATTTTTAGCTTGACATAAATTCTAGTTTGCAATGTAACTCCCTCAGTCCCACATTGGGAATATGAATAACCCACATAGAGTGGTTACGTTATAAAGGAAGTCATGGGTGTTAAACCTCACAATGGCTACTTACTGAGTGAAACTAGGCTTTATAACTGATTCAAGGGAAGCTTCAAATTGAATACTCTTATCTGAAGTTGTGGTGCAAATGTGATTACCGCTTTCCCTCACTTGTTTCATGCAATCTCAGTTTCCAAGGTTCTAAAAGGATTTACAGCAGATAAAAATGAAATAAAAAACTCATTCTAAATGGCATTGTCCTTAACATGACCGATCTTTTTCCATTTCAATTCACTCTGTGTAAAGGCTAGAGGGAAGCAGAAGGGGGGAATGGAATATTCTGTACAGAATAATCAGGAAGCTAGATCACACAAAGAATGTAAGCATATTTGGTTGGCTCAAATGTTTGCAAATTGCGTGTCCAAGTACAGAACACCAAGAGATTACCTCTTGTTGAAGCTTTTCTTTCAAAATTCTAAGATCTTCAATTTGTATTCCACGTAAGCTGAAAAATGAAAACTACCATCACTAGGGAACATAAATGGTGCGTTAATTTTAAACAAACCACAATTCATACAGTTGTAACTTGTCTTCAATCTAGCAGAATAAGGCAACATTGATTACAGAGAGGTATTCATCTATAAATTTGTATCATCACGAATTTGCAAGATGATGCCAAATTATTTGAATAAGAAAATAAATCTCTATTGTCTAGATGAGCTACTAAAAGCTCCAGATAGCATTCCAACCTTTTAGCAGAATGGATAATCAAAAAGTTAATGCATACCAACCTTTTACATTCATAATAAATAGGAAGCATTCATACAGCAACATCAAAGGGAACATATAACAGAGAAGAGATGCCACCATATGATGGCACTTATCTTAAATGTATTCACAACACGAAGGTAGTTAATTAAGAAAGTTGCTTGTGTGCCATTTCACGCTTATATCATTAAATGTAGCAGAAATGAGTTCAACAAGTTTGTGGCAAAGTTAAGCATGTCAAATTTGGGGTTGAATAAATGCTAAAGAACAGAGAATGATGAAGTACTCTTTAGCACAACAATGTCCACGGGAACGTGAAGAACTTACTAACCTTTTCACATTTAAAAGTGGAGGCTCATCTGGATATTTTTCTGTGTGCGAGAAAATCAAACCCAACTGAACTGCAACGGAAATTTTAGAAGAAGTTTATGTCCACTGGAAATTTTCAACATCCTTTAGTGGTAAACCAGCAAACAAAGTCTTCCAAAAGTTCATTTTTGAGTGTGTATTAGGAAGGAAAGCTTATCGGTGTAAAAGATAACTGCAGAATAACCTGGAATGGACGACTCGTCTATTTCATCATCCTGTCAAACATAAAGCGATATTATACATATAAGGCAATACATTTACCACGGACAATATGTTGAAAGGAAGGATTTAAAGCATCCACAATTTTGTTTAGTATTATCCTTGATTTCTAACTGCATATAAAAACAACAGTAAGTATATTTCTTTTATGAGTAAGAATATACCAATAGCACAACTGTAAGTATAAATTCTCAATCTGATTCTGAAATACCCAGGAAACTTTTTTGCAACGTTCTTTTTTAAGGGGCATTCTTGTACAAATAACAAGCTCACCGACCACCATCGATTAAGGATAAAATTCAAGCCTCTATCACAAACAATTAACCATGATCTGTGGAGTCTAACATATGCATTTACGATCAACGCAGCTATTGATTTACAAGGTCGTAGACATATAACTTCACCCCACAATGCATCGTCAATAAGAACATAAAAGTATCGTTATAACCCATAAGAAAGGTCATATACATGCACAAAATGTCCATGATGATTGAAGCTCTTATAGAATTATGAAATACATGCATAACTTCTTATACATAATTCTTATGTTCCCCGATTTTATGATGGTGGTTCTAGTACCCGCTTCTCATAAAGTTGGCATCAGCACAATCTCCCGTCCAGCTTCACTGGCTTAATAACACCAATACACTTATTCTACCGACTTCCCTATCATGGAGAGGCACCCCAATCCACGAAAAAAAACACAATCGGATATCTATTAATGTCATTTTAGAGTCATCAAACAGAAACAAGATTTACATAAACTCGGCCAATAAAATTTGGGGAAAAAAATCAAACAAACCAAACTGAAGAACGATAATATGCACCTGTGGGGATATCTTTATTTGGAAGCATCGATTGGAAGTAGCTAAACCACTCTCACTAGAGTGAATTTCTGTCACAAAACGGAGACGCATTACATGCTAAAAATGGCAAAACAAGCAAATTAAAATTATAATAGCCATGATAATAGGAATTGAGTTAGGAGACGGAAAAGCATAACAGACCTTTGAAATCATCCGCAAGTATTGCTTCCAAGGCCTCAATTTCCATCTCCTGCTCCTGTACATAGTCTGTTCACATGTTCGTCGATATTAAAAGAACGATAGGCTCAAACTAATTTTAGCGCAATTGGGTAAACAATGAGATAAATTCCATTGAGTCAATTTGATATCAAGACTATACCTAGAAAACCCGGATCCGTAAGAAACAAAAATCCTTACGTTTATGCGGAAAATACAGTTCCCTAGCAAGAGACGAAAGGAGTGAAGGAAGATTAAATACCAGTCATGGTTTTGATTCTTATGAACAGCCTTTCGATAGTTATTTCTCGCTTCTGTTTCGCCGGCGGAAAAATGTCAGTGACTCCACGAGCTCAAAGCGCTCTCTCTTTCTTCGTGGGACGGCCACCCCAGTCCCCCCGCTATCGCTTCGTAATTTATTTATTTGTGAATTGTGAATGCATTACCTTTTGATATGTTGCAGTGTATTGCCACTTTTCATCGTACGACAACAAGATATCAAAGGAAAATATGGGCAGTAATTTTTTTGTTTTTCCTTTTGAAATCTGCCATTTCTGTATATTTTTGTTTTTGTTTTTATTTTTTAGAAAATAACTTCTACACGACTTTCTATTCTTCACCTATTATCATTTTTTATTTTTATTTTTTAATATTTTTATTTTGAATCTTTTCTTTTTAAACTAATTTAATTTTTTATTCATTATTTATATATTAAATATTTAATTAAAAATAAAATAAAATAAAATGTGATATGTGGAGATTATGTGAATAATAAGAGATTAAATAGATTTTTTCTTTTTGGAAATAACTCCATGTATTGTCAAAGACATCAAACCTAGTCTCTCTGTTATAAACCGTGTCTATCTGTTCCAGTGAATCCACGTGACAACGGTTTTTAAAATTTTTGCTAAGGTGAGGGGTCCTTCTCCCTCTCTCTTTGAGATAATCGCTTCGATTTGGTTTGATTTAAACAAAATTAAGAATTGAATCGATATTATTAATTTTACTAGTTCGGTTCGGTTTTGATCTGGTTTTCCAGTTTTAAAAAAATGTCAAATTATAAAAACCATTTTTTTTTTTAAATTTGGTTTGAAAATTCTGTTTTATTAAAAAGATTGTAATCCATTACAAAAATCTGTTTTAGTAAAAAAAATTGTTATATAAAAAAAACTATATAAAATAAAAACTGCTATAAAAAAAACTACTCTATAAAAAAAACTGCTCTATAAAAAAATCTAGTTTAGCAAAATTTGTTGTAAAAAAAAAAACTACATTAAAACATTACTTAAAAAAATTGTTCTATAAAAAATCTACATTATCTCATATATAATTATAATTTATATTATTATATATAGGATAGAACATATTATATAATGATACTAAAAAAAATAATAAATAAAACAAATAAATAGAACCGGTCTGATTCAGTCCGGTCCAGTTTTAAAATGGATGGAACTGGAATCGGATCGATATTATCTAGTTTTTCAATTTATGAAACCGGTACCAGACCGAAATGATTCAAAATTGGCATTTCTGGTCCGATCCGGTTCGGTTTGGGCCGGTTTTCCGATTTAAATTTGCACCCCTACTTCGAATGAGAGTTAGGTTTAGTTATATTGTTGCCAAGGAACTTAGTCTCTTCAAGTGAGAGTATAGAATTTTAGGGTTCAGCCATGGACAAAGAAGAGTTATCAAAAGAATGGGAGAAGCTTAAACTATTCTCAGAATAAGAGAAAGTGTTCATGATATTGACAAAGGCGATAAAAGACAGCACGCTCAGAGGCAAATTATACATTGTTGCGTGAGGAGTCACGAAAAAAAAGTATTAATAGTGAAGGCTTCATATCTACTATGGTACAAGTATGAAAATTAGAATGATAGGTAAAATTCAAGGATTTAGGAAATTCAAAATTTTTAATTGAATTTCAATTTTTGATGGATAAAGTCAAGGTATTAGGAGGAAGACCTTGATTTTTTGACAGAAATCTCATAGCTTTTCAAGAGATTGATGAGAGTGTTATCCTAAACGCTATAAAATTCCAATACAAGCCGTTTTGGATTCAACCAAATGGATTACCGATAGCTTTGATGATGGAGGAGAGAGGGAAAGATTTGATAGAATCGTTTGGTCATGTTATCAGAATGGAGGTAGATGGTACAACATGGGGCAGCTATCTAAGGGCTAGAATTACTATTAACTTAACTAAACCGTTGACAA
Source organism: Platycarya longipes (assembly GCA_036559045.1). Classification (NCBI taxonomy): domain Eukaryota; kingdom Viridiplantae; phylum Streptophyta; class Magnoliopsida; order Fagales; family Juglandaceae; genus Platycarya; species Platycarya longipes. The sequence continues at coordinate 48,298,923 of CM071789.1, forward strand.
TGGGAAAATGGGTTCAGCTAGAAAAACAGAAATTATGGGTTTCGGTTAAATATGAGATGCTCCAATCATTTTGTTTTAAATGTGGTATACTAGCGCATAAAGGGAAAAACTGTCGAATTGTAAGAGGAAGTGAACTTGAGGAAGAAGATAGTCCCATGCAATTTGGGGCTTGGCTCAGAGCTCAGCCTAAAAGTGCGAAAGTTTTTTAAACAAATAAAGTATGAAGGATCCGAGTATCATAGTAAGAGTCAAAAGGAAGTTAGAAAGTAAGAGATGGAAGGAAATTTTCTTGAAATAGAGAAACCAAAAGAAAAAGCCCAAATGAGAAAAGGCGGCACAGAAAACTCAGATAAGGTGGTTGAACCTCATACAAAGCAATCAAGAGACAATGGTGAACAAATAGAGGATGTAGAAAGGAGAACATGGGAGATAATGATTAAGGAAATACAATTTCGAGAAGTACTTGAGGAGCCTCACAAGATAAAAAGTTCTTATTGGAAGAGAAAAGCAAGAATACATAGATCTCTAGGAGAATTGATCTTGGGGCACCACAAGAAAGAATTTATCTTTCTAGGGGAATAAGGCAAGGAGACCCACAACCTCCCTATCTTTTCCTTTTTGTGGGAGAAGTCCTAAGTTCCTTGTTAGACCTAGCTGAAAGGATTGAAGAATTGCATGGTTACCAGATTAGTAAAGGGAAGCTATCTATTGACCATTTATTATTTGCAGACAATTACTTATTATTTTAGATAGCAAATGCAAGAGAATGGGCAGTCATTAACAGAATCCTGAATAGCTTTGAAGCGGCTGTAGACCAAAAATTAAACAAAACAAAATCTGCTATATATTTTAGTGCAGATACACAAAGAGAAGCCAAACAATACTTATTAAGTTTGGCTAGAACTAGAGCAGCTTCCTCATATGAGAATTATCTGGGGTTACCAACATTAGTTGGGAGATCAAAAAGGATAGTTTTCAAATGGATACTGGATAAGATTAAGGGAAGGCTGGAAAATTGGAAAATAAAATTCCTTTTTCAGGCTGGAAAGGAGAACTTACTAAAAGCAATGGTGCAAGCAATACCAAGTTATTGTATGAGGGTTTTCAAGTTGCTGAAATCTCTGATCAAAGAAATGAATAGCTTGATGAAACAATTTTAGTGGAACCACATGCATAAAGAGAAAAATACTCATTGGGTGGCATGGAGTCAAGCTAGGAAAGCTAAGTCCATGGGTGGTTTGAGATTTAGGGAATTTGAGAGCTTCAACATAACATTATTGGCTAAACAATGCTGGCGTATTATACAATTTCCCAATTCCCTAGCAGCTAGAGTATTGAAGCATAAATACTTCCCAAATTTAGACTGGTTCAAGGCAAAAATTGGAGCTTGACCATCTCTGATTTGGAGGAGCTTATTATCGACAAGAGAACTTATTGATGAGAGAACCAGCTGGAGAGTGGGGAATGGGGAAGAAATCAAGATCTAGAAAAACAAGTGGTTGCCTAGACCCTCTAATACTAAGATACAAACTCTTAGAGGAGTGATGAATGCAAAGGCAAAAGTCTCGGAGTTCATGGAAGGAAATTCAAAGCAATGGAACAAGAAGCTGCTAAAGAGGGTTTTTGATTCAAAAGAAGCAAAAATTATAAGCAAAATTCCTATTAGCATCCATGGAGAAGGAGATAGAATATGTGGAATTTATCTACCTATCATAAGCAACTAGAGAAGAGGCGGCTGGAAAAAGGAAATCCATCATCCTCTAAACAAAGCAGCATGGATTGGACCAATATGTAGAATTTCAATATCCCAAATGTCACAAAGGTATTTATTTGGAGGGCATGTTTGGAAACGCTTCCTACAAATTTGAACTTATTTAAGATGAAAATCATTGAGTCACCCGTATGCCAGATCTGCCAAAGAGTGGAGGAATCAACAATCCATGCCTTATGGAGCTGTGAATCAGCAATGGATGTGTGGTGTCAGGGACCTAGGATCTTTCAAAAAAGAAATGAAAATTTCAGCTCTTTTAAAGAATTGCTCGATATGCTTAACAAGTTGAGTGACCAACAAGAAATAGAAGCATTTACCGTGATTTCCCGAGCAATTTGGTTAAGAAGAAATAAGGGGATTTTTGAGCAAGTCTTCACTCACCCAACTCAAGTGTTGACAATAGCTATTTCTTCTTTGCAAGATTTTCAAGAGGCACAGATCAGTTAAAATGTCTCCACTAGAGAAAGGCAAGCAACTCAGCAGCTTTGGTCTCCACCCCCGATCGATTTCACTAAGATAAATTGGGATGCAGCTCTAAACACCACTGCCAGCAGGATAGAGAATGGCTTGCTAGCAAAAGATCATAATGAGACTATTATCAACTCGAAGTAGGTATCGAAGGAGGGCCTCATGGATCCCTTGCTAGCAGAGACGTTAGGAGGTCTAGAAGCAGCTATTTGGACTAAGGAACTAGAACTAGACTGCGTTGTCTTAGAGGATGATAACCAGACGATAGCCAATAACATAAACAAAGGAGTGGTAGGTGGGATAGTGTGGGCTTGGTTATTAATGACATGAAGAGAATATTGTCCACCATAAATCACGGTAAGGTTTCATTTATTAGAAGGAATGGGAATCAGTCGTCTCATTATCTAGCAAAATAGGCGTGTATGCTAGTTGGGGTGTGAGTTTAACGGGATATATGGTCAAGTTATTTGCTCCTGTATCCTCTAATCCTATTGTTTAATGAAGATGGAAATTTCATCTAAAAAAGAATACACATGACAACGTATGACTACAAGTGGCCAATAACATGTTGCTGATTTAGATACACAAGATTAAAATACCTCATCTCATATAATTATTATATTTTTCTTAAATTTTTATATAAAATATAAAAAAAAAATTAACTTTTTCAAATTTTAAAATAAAAATTATATTATAATAATATTATATTTAACTTTTAACAAAACATCTCATCTCATCTTATTTAAAATGTATAATAGAATGAGATCCTAGATAACTCCCAATCGATCGTTTATTCTATTCTTTAAAAAACATTACCAAAACTCTTTTTTTTATTTTTTATTTTACAGACAGATTTTTATAATATACCATACACCAGCTAATTTATTTATTTTATTTATATAATTTAAATATTATACTTTTTAATCTTTTTTATTCATTTCAAATATTGTCTCTAACTACTAATTATATTCTCATATTTTTTTATATTTGCAATTTCTTCTTATATACAATGTCATATATTCATATTCTATTTTAAATTAATTTAAATTTATAAACAAAACCAAAATATAAGTTAATAAAAAAAAAAAAAAGAATGCACTGCATTGCAGTAGACCAAGTGACTATTACATTGTCCAGAGTGCCCTAGACTCCCAAAAAGAAATCAATATCCCTTTGAGGAATTTCATCAAACACCTAATGTGTTCATCCATAGTACACATTATATACTTTTTTTTTCTTTATAAATTAATTAATTTTTTTCTAGTCATCATCTATATACCACATATTTTATAAGAAAAATAAAAAAAATTAAAAAAAAAATTATATATAAATATGAGGATGATGAATAAATTTTTTTATTGTTCTCTATGCTCTATCCCTTGCTCTTTCTTGAAGCAATTAGATCCTAATTGATATTTTTAAATTAAGATAACGTTGCATTTTGGCATTATAAATTGGAAAATAGTACATCTTATCCATATTCAATAGTTGAATACATTCCACGAAATGATATAAATGTTAAACTTATTCATGTTATTCATAAATGTTTGATAATGCCGGACTAAACTTTTTAACAATCAGCGTTACTGCGTTAGACAAAGAATTACTGCTTAAAAAAATGATAATTACATAACAAGACTGTTAGATAAAATAATAAATATGATTGTTAGGCTTGAGAGTATGACCATTTAACATATAAAATAAAAGAATAATAAACAATTATTAAAACAAAAAATATTGCAGCCAAACTTATCATTATTTAATATGGATGTATAGAAACTATATTCTGATTACCGATAACAATTTCTTTTCAACCTCATACTCTCTTTGCTCTTGAACCATTCTCTTCTCCTAAGCGCCTCTCGACCCCAGCCGTCAGCTGAGGGGGGTTGGAGCTAAGGCTCCTCCCTCCCTCCATTCCTTCTGTCATCTCCCTTCTTTTGTCTTTTTGTATTTTTTTTTTTTTTCAAAGCTTATAGGCGGAGTTTGGAGATGGCAGTTTTTAGACCTGAGACTCCTTACGGTGGTCTTCGACCAGCAAGCACACCACCAGGGGTCTCGCCAGCCACCGATGCTCCAGACTATCGAAGGCCTCGTCGAAATCAGCGGCACTTCGGCTGCACGTAGTTGGGGCGACGCTTTCACGCGCCTCCAACTTATGAGTTCCATCGCCTTTATACGCGGTGGTCCTGGACTCATCGCCATCGGTAGCTGCTGGGATAACGATTCAGCACACCTCCCAGGATGGCGCGTGTCCTCCATGCGCCATGTCCGCCCTCGGCTCTGCTTTTGTCTCAAACCAGACTTCTCTGTTATGAGTTTTGGCTTGTTTTGTTTGTATTGTTGTATCTCCCCTTTTTGTTTGGTTGATGTGTTTGTAAGAATAAATAAGAATAGATTTTCTTGTTTGGCTTTCACTACTCTTTTAGAGGATGTAGCTGACTCCTTCTACTCCTTGGAGAATGGAGGTGATCTCCTCTCCCTCCTTGAGTTTGATTATTTCGAAACTCTCTCAAACAAACCATATTTACGTAATTTGTCTTATAAGAGATTAGAAGTTAAAACAATATTTGCCACTTTACGTGTGAAAATACTATAAATCAGTGTTTAATTAGGCTTGTAATACAAGTTTTTTCGTACTTAGAATTTTCAGTTGTAAATTTTATTTTATAAAATGAACTGTAGTCTTTTCCTTTAAAAAAAAAAAATGAAACTAGATTACCTTAAATGTCTAGAATATATCTTCTACAAAAATGCTTCTTGCAAGCATATGTTGCAAATGCCTCACAAACGGCGTGTTATTTAATAAAATTATCTCTTTCTTTCTCTCTCAATTTCTTTCCCTCAGAACGCCTCCCTCCATCTTCACACAGTCCTCTTGAAATGAGGTCTTCATTTCGTCAAGTGCGTCTCCTATATTTTTGTACAATTTTTCTTAATTTGTATCTTAAGATTTCATTTGGCAATCAAAATATCTCAAATATTTTTAAAATATCTCATAATTATTTATTATTATATTTTATTTATTTTTATTACTAATCATTATTTTTTCACTATTATTCAATATTCTATTATTATTTTTTACCTACTTATTACTATTATTCACAATTATTCTCAACATCCAAACTTACTCTTAAATTTTCATGACCTATTCTTTTGTGCAAATCATATTCTCCTATTTTCTCTCGTTTGTTTTCTGGAAAACAAACCAGCTCCTTATTTTCTTATTTTTTTTATAATTTCTTTTCAAGAACCTTAGTAAAAGATAATATTACTTTTTTGGCTCTTGTATGTTTAACTTCTTTAACAACTAACTTTTAGTACTTAAGAGAAAAAAAAAAACTTTTAGTACATATTTTCCGTCAACCTTTTCTCTTGTTCACACCCAAAGCCTCCCTCAAATCAACCACTTTTCCACAAGTCATGCATTTCTTGTACGTTCTTTAGATTTATTATTTCTCAATCAATGATTCAAAACTCGCCCCACTTGAATTTAGAGATGAGATAAATTGAGATGAGTTGGGATGAATTTAATTTATTTTTTAATATTATTATTATTTTTAGATTTGAAAAAGGTATATTGAGAATTGAAAAAGGTATATTAGAAATTGAAAAAGGTGTATTGGGAATTGAAAAAGGTGTATAGGAATTTGTGTTTTATATAAAAAATTATAAAAATATAATAATGAAATGAAGATGAGTTGAGATGAGTTGAGATGAGCTGAGCTCATTTCCGAATACAAACAGGGCCTCAAGTCTCTTTCTCTTGTTCTCACTTCGAATTAAATTTCGTAGATCGAAACTCAGAATCGTGCTGGGCAGATATTCGATCATTCCTCCGAAGCATTGACGTGAACCGAATGCCTTCCTCATGCGATTGCAAAGAAGAAGCGGGTATTTCATCCCCTAACAATACCATATCTAGCTTGAGCAGAAAAAAAAAAGAGTAACAACTCTTGGTTGGTAAAAGAGATTGAAAATTGTTGTTGGGTTGATGGAAGACAACCACAAGACCATATGAAGGACCGGACGAAGACTTTCTCCTTAAACTTCCTCAAGAAGATCGATGAAGAACAAAAAATAGGACTTCTACACAATCTTTCGACTTTTACATACTATTATTTTTTAATTATTTTTTAATTTTTTAATATTTTTTTTGAAATTTTTTAAAAAACTAATTTAATTTTTTTATTCATTATTTTTATATTAAATATTTAATTAAAAATAAAATAAAATATATAAAAGTTATATAAATAATAAGAAGTTAAGTATATTTTTTCAACAAAAGAATCTACAAATTTAGTTTCTTTTGTTTAATTAAAAATAAGTAGATTTTTTTCCATCGGCTTTCTCTATTGTTATGTTTCTTTTGTTTTTTGTTTTTTAATATATGGGATGAAGTGGCCCCACGCCATATCATCCGATTGCACAACGACTCTACCCAGCGCTTGTACGTAGAATAATTTTTTTTTTCTCTACAAATTTAGTAGATATGTATAGATTAACTAATAGATTATAAGACAAATTTTAATAAAGTGATAGTTTTCTACAGTCTTCTTAAAAAACTGATACAAAATATTATAAAAAAAAAGAAAAATTAAGATAACGACTTTTGAGAGAGGGATTAGAATGCCATAAAATAGTTTCGATCCACAGTCTTTAAAAGGAGGAATCACTTACAAATAATTCAAAGTTATAGTTTTCGACTACAGTGGTGAGGTATGTTGCACTATATTAATCTAGATAAATTATTAAGGACTTCTACTTTTATATTCGTTAAGTCTTCGATTAGGTAGCTTAATTAACTAAAATTTAGTTAGAAAAACATATAAGCAAGTTTTACCTAAAACTAAGAATTTTTATACTCCTCATGAAAAAAAAAACAATAAAAATACGTGTACAATATAAAATTGGTAAATAAATGTTTTTAAGAAAAATAAATTTTGTAGTTGTGATGGTATAAATATTGTATAATTATTTTATAAAAAATAAATAAATATAAAATTTATATAAAAAATTATTTTTTTAATAATAAGCATTTTTTTAAGTAATTATATGATATTTACTAATTACATCATTATTTTAAAAAATAACTTAATACCCTACCTCTAATGACCAAATTATGGTGATTAGCCCTTAAAAAAAATAATCACGGTGATTATTATTTTTAATAAATCTAGTCTCGCGAGGACAATTAAATAAAAAATACTCAAGTCTCCACCCACGACTTCCATTATTGCACCAGGAGAGCCGATGCTCGATGAAGTGAACTGACAGGTATAAATTAATTTTTTTCTTTTTTTTTTTAAAATTATTTTTACACAATTTTAATTATTTTTAAAAATAATAAAAAATATTAATTCACTTAATATTTACAATTTTATGCATTAAATAAAAAACTAAAACAAATAAAAATTCAATCGATATTTTTATCGATCATCAGTTCAACCAGCATTTTTCTTTTTTTAATAATTAATACACTCCAAAACGATACAAAAAAATCTCTCTTCCGCTGGTAATTTATCAACTCGGAGCGGTTTGTCTTAGTTTAGCCTCTGTCAATTGCGCACTCTCCCTCGGCGAAAAAGATATAGCAAATGGTACCTTTGATCCGAACACCCAAACTTTTTCTCATCCGTCCAGCAATCCATTCGCCCTCTCTCCGTTTCCGCAGACTGCCAGTCGCAGAGACGGCCTCAAAAACCTCTAAGACGGAACTCGACCAGAGAAGATCGTAAAAAATCAGATAAATAACCGAAATATATGAATCAGATTTTAGAAAAGGTCTGATGAAAAATATTGGATAAGAACGTAAAGTTAGATCCTTTCCTTCTAATATATATCCGTATACATTTGTAGTTCTTCCTCTCCGGTCAGATCTCCTTCATCCATGAAGCCTCCAATATAGCGCCTCTCGCTCCTCAGTGAGTTTTCTTTTTAATAATTTTTTATTTTTTTTAATAAATTTTAAATTTCGTTCTTCGGGTTTTGAGTTGCATGCAATGTTATGAATTTCTGATATTTGTTGTTACTGGGTTTTGTTGCTCTTGGTTGTCAGGTTGAGAAGCCCGGGCATTTGCTCATGAAACTGAGGCGTTGGACCAATTTTTGGGACTTGAGAATACACGGCCGAGATTGATTATTTGAGGTCACAATATTTTTCGTTTTTATTGGGTTGGATTGTTCTTTGTTTGTTGTTGTTGTTCCTCATATGGGGAGTAGTTCTGGTGAGGCCAAATCCAACGGCATCGATGCGTCGGTGGGCGGGTTGGTTTGGGTCCGCCGCAGAAACGGGTCGTGGTGGCCGGGCCGTATAATGGGCCTCGACGAGTTGTCGGAGGGTTCCTTGGTTTCGCCGAGATCGGGGACTCCCGTCAAGCTTCTGGGTCGCGAGGACGCAAGCGTGTGAGTGCTCTTTCTTATTTTACACTCTCCCTACTTGTTTACCTTGGTTGGTTTTTGGGATTTTTTCCGTTTCTCATAGTTTTTGTGTTGGTTGGTGTGCTTTGAGCTTCATATTCACTGCATTTTGATGTGTTTGTTAAACGATTGTAGCCTGTAGGTAAATCGTTCGGTTAATTTCCTCTTCAAGTGCTTGATGTCAATGTTGGTGGTTATTAAGCGTTATAATAACGCATTGTAACCGGCAATGCATCTTTACCGAAAAAACAAAGATTATGTAATAGGGCTGAGGATTCAGTCCCTTTTTTTCTTTAATTTATAGGTGGTCTTGCAAGATTTCTGTTTTTACTAATGTTCTTATATTTTGATAATCTGCAAAGTCTGGGTCCTTCTTACCTTTTGAGGAAATGTAAAAACTATTGAACTCATACTTCACAAGGGAGATGCTCCTTCCCCCTTCCCACAAGCCAAAGAAAAGCATAAGTAAGAGAGAAAAACTGGCTCACGAAATTAAAGCTTGACCTTGTTATATATGCTATTTCCTCTACGATCCCCTCTTATCATCAGGTGGGTTTGGTAAACAGTTGCCTGGATATCATTGACCATGACCCTCTTAGTAAGGAAAAATTATGCCGTTGCTGTTATTGTCCTGTTGTCTGTATCCTTTCATTATCATATCTGCAGGGTAATGGGATTGATGGTGCAAAAACTATATGCTTCTCGAAAGAAGCAAGATTTGTAAAGAAAGAAGACAGAGAGATTCAAATTGCTATGAGGTGGTTTATTGTTTCCACCTTGTTTTGTGGACTAAACCGGAACTTCTTTTTCTCAGCTTAATGTTAACCATTTCTCATACCAATATTTAACTGCTTCTCAAGTTGCTACTATCAATATCTTTTATCTGTTCCAATATAGTTCACCAAAATAGATGCTGTCCATGTTTTCCTACTCATTTGCCAAGTTCTTTATTTCTGTAGTGTTGATTGAAGTTGACTGTTGAGTTGTGAGTTGTTTTTGCATGCATTGATTCTATCTCTTTAGTGGCACACGTGGTTTCTGAGAGTATAGGGACAATTGCTAATGTCAACTTGATAATTGAGTTCTTACCCCTCCCCCCTTCTGTATTGATTGGAGACTTGTTGTGTATAAGCCAGGGTGGGATGCATTTATAATGTCATTACCTTGCTATCATTTTTAACTGATGGTGTCACTAGGTTGACAAAGCCCCTCTTTGTTTGTTGGTACAGGGATTGGTATAATCTTGAAAAATCCAAGAGGGTAAAGGCATTTCGGTGTGGGGAGTATGATGAATGCATTGAAAAAGCAAAGGCTTCTGCAGCTAATTCCAATAAAAAAGCTGTTAAATATGCTCGAAGGGAAGATGCAATTCTCCATGCTCTTGAGATTGAGAGTGTCCGCTTGGGCAAGGATCGATTGGACTTCTTTCAAAGGGATAATTCAGGAGAAGACCTTGGTATTGCCAGAGAGTCACCTAGGATGTCTCATTCTGGTGAAGAAAATGAGGGTGTGGATGATGATGCAAGTGATTATGAAGATAACTCAAATTCAGCACCTGAGTTATCTCAATCTGGTTTATCTTTTGAAGAGCCAAATCATAATAATATGTATAAGGTGCAAGCTGTCACAAGAAGAAGAACCCCGAATGATTCTGAGGATGATGGAACAGAAGGAGTTAAGCGAATGAGAGGACTTGAGGACCTGGGCATGGGTGTTGTGTCGAAAATTAAGACAGGAGGGGTGCTTGATTTAGTTCAACAAGATGGTGCTTTACTCTGTGATTCAAGTGCTGGGAATTGCATGTCTAACGGAAGTCCTGTCAATGGTAGCAAAAGTTATTTGTTGTCACTTAAAAGAAAGAGATCTCAAGTGGCGAATGTTCACGAATTTATTAAAAGAAAAAATCGCCGCCGACCATTAATGAAGGTTTTGGAGAGTACTGCCATGGTGTTTGTTCCAGTTATTTGTGATCAGCTTCCCAGTTCAAGTGGTTCACCTCTTCCGGGCATATCTGATGGTAGGGTTTCGGTTTTAGAATCTAACGATATGAAGAAATCTGTGACAGTTAACAAGAATTCAGATAGCATTGAAATTTCGTGTGAGAATGGAGTCCCTCTAAAGGCTTCTGAACTTGCTTGTGATGCTTGTGATATAGTTTACAAGATGAAGGAGAGTGAAACTTCCAGTGTAACTGCATTGGTGGAGAATGATTCTTCTGACAGGTTATATGATGTACCATTTGTTGGGGTCCTTGGGGAGGAAAAACACTCTGCAGGTATTCTCAAATAAAATTATCAAATTCATTAATGTCAAGTGTACATAACCTCTTCTTTTTGTCTTTATTATCAGTGCACGTAAAAAATGATGAAATTTTGCTTCTTTCTTCATCTCTTTTTTTTGGGGGGGGGGGGTTGTGGATATGCGAGGGAAATTTCAAAGAAGGGCAGAAAAAAGAAGGAAAACTAAAGCACTCCTGCAAATATGAGCCATTCAGTATATCTGCCGAAGAGGAATATGGGAATGGTTCATCAAGATGCTTGTTCACGTCTGCTAAGCCACCAATTAGTGGGGTCTTAAGCCAGGATCTGAGCTTAAAAAGTAAAAATTGAAAGTATATTAAGGCTTGGTGTTTAGTCCAATGAAGGTTTATGTGTGTAGACATATTGTTTGAGCAGGAAACTTGATAAGCATGCTTGCTTGGTTCTTGTGCACTTCTATGATATGTGTGTATCTTTTTTTTTTTGATAAGTAAGAGATCAATTTTATTGATAGGAAGGAAATAGGCATAGCCCGTGTATGCAAGGAGTATACAAAAAACCACCTAGTACATGCTAAGAGAGTTTAATAAAAGACAGGAAATCTTGAACATTGTCCCATTTAATACAATAGCGGAGAACCAAGAGTTGAAAAAATAATTCTTCATCTCCTCTATAGTGCGTTCCTTATCTTCAAAGCAACAAGCATTCCTTTCTGTCCAAATGCACCACATGAGACAGAATGGAATCATCTTTCACACTACTGTCACTTGAGGACAACTGTGCACCTTCCTCCAACAACCCAGCAAATCCACCACTGTGTGTATCTGAGTGTTCTACATCACCGGGTCCTGGCGGTGGGGGTGGGGGTAGTTGTGTTGCAGGGAAGGTACTAGGTGATGAGAGAATGCTCTTGGTAGAGATTGAAGATCGCATGCCAAATAGACAAATATTTGGGAAGACAGTTTATGATTTTGTTGGTTTACAAATTTGGAAATACTTTTATCAGCCCTAATGGCTAGGAAGTAATGAAGCTCCTGAGATATTGGATCTGGCACTATGGATGTTGTTTATAAATGCTACTTGTGACTGTGCAGACACATTTGAATTTATATATATATATATATATATATATATATTTTATAAGTCATTTGAATTTATATATCTGTTTTTGCCTTTAAATTTACACCCTTAACACATACCTTCATTTTCTATTTAAGTGATGGATAGTATTAGCATGTAGGCATTAATTGGCTTCCTGGATATATGTTTTCCAGTGATGAGAGGAAGGATGGAGGTGACAGGACATATGCCTTTCATCTATGAGTCAGCAAGAGTATTTTAAGTTTTACTTTCACAGTCAGTTATTTAATAATTTATCTCATCATTTTCCTGCAAACTAGCTATTAGTGTAATTAGTAATCTGTTTGTTCATTCAGCTGGTTGCGGGTAAGAATGTTTCTCTTTGCTTACGCATGATCTGTTCTGCCAGGTCTTTCGCCTATACCCGTGTCTTTTTCATCAGAAAGGCCTCACATTGCTGCACTGGGAAGGCAATCTAGTCAGAGTAGTCCAGCTGAAGCTGTATCTTTGAGACATGAGGGACTTAATGAATCTGGTTCTACCAGTTCAGCTGCTGTTCCCGTTAATGATATTAGCCCGAGGATAGAGAAAGGTACTTCAAAGTGGCAGTTAAAACGAAAGAGGAATTCAAGAAACTTAAGTAAAAATAGAAAACAGGTCTCCAGAAAACTTGCGGACGTGGATGATGAATCCAATGCTTATTTGGCAGGTATAGAACACTTGGAAGGCTCAGATCAGAAAGTTGATTGCACTGGCGTTGGTGGAGGCCCCACTTCATATAATTGTACCTCACGACCAAAGTGCAAATCGATTGCTGAAGGCCCAGAAGATGGGTTCAGGGACTGGGGAAAGCATCTGTTGAGGGATTCTCATATGAGAGTTCCAACAGCTGAGGTGAAGCTATCACCTGATGGCTCTTTGACACCTCTAAGGTCACTCCCGTTTCGCCAGTCCCGCTTTACGGTTCGCTCCAGATATCAGATACCAGGTTTTGCTGTCAGAAATATTTCTACTGATGCTTCATTATATGATATTAAGATTGAGGTGAAAGCGAGCTACCGGCCACAGCATGTTCCACTGGTTTCCCTAATGAGTAAGTTGAATGGTAAAGCCATTGTTGGTCACCCTCTCACAGTTGAGGTTTTGGATGATGGCTGTTGTGATGATCTCTTGAGTAGCATGGAGTGCCGTCTGGAAGTTGGTGAAATGCATAATGCCGTGAAGCCAAATTCATTAACTAGAAGAGTTAGTGCCAAGCACTTACCATTGCGACCACGTTTTTCACTGGCCAAATCACCAAAGACGAAGAAAACTGGGTTATTGTCTAAAAAGACACGGAAACTGTCTTCATTGACTGGTCACAAGCAGTTCGAAGAAGAGCGAAAACCAGTGATGGAAAAGCCCAAAGGTCCTGTTATGGCGTGCATCCCTTTAAAAGTAGTCTTCAGTAGAATAAATGAAGCAGTGAATGGATTGGCACGGCCAACGCACACTGTCGGTTAACGTCATGCGTCCCATGAATTTATTTGGTGCTGGGGGAGTAGTTGCAGTTGCTGGGTTCTACCCAACTTTGGTTTGGTATTTTTTTTTTTTAAATCAGTTTTAGCTGCCTAGTTGCTGCTTTTATTTAACTGTGCTCTGTTTGTGGCACATATGCCATGGAGGTAGAATCCTTCTGTACACAGTCATAACATTTCCATGTAGAGCTGGTAGGAGTGCACTCAACGGAGGCTGCTTTTGGCTCTGTATATAATGTAACATTATGTAAAGATGGTGGATCTGATGACCTGATATAGGTCTTTAATTTGAGTTCAAGTTGATTCAGAGGCAATAACTTCATTCCCCAGAGTACTTGGTTGTTGGACATGATTATTTATAATTTACTCAATCCACCTGTTTTCTATTACTTGAATCCAACTACTTTTGTCTTCAGTTTTGTGACTATTGGGCATCCATCCCAAATCAGTTTGATATGTTGAAATCGAGAGTAAGGGTTTCTCTTGAATTGATGATATAGTTCGTAATTACATAATCAAACTATCAAGCCGTGTCCAAGATTACTGTCAGTCTTTTGGCATGAATGGAAGACCCAAAATTGCTTTGATCTTGTCATTGATCATCCATAACTAAATATACAAAGAAAATAGTAGAAACTACAACCATCATCTTATCACTATCTAATTCTTTTTACATTACAATATTTAATAATTATTGTAGCAATTCTTTTTTAAACATTGCCCAGTCAGCAACCACTATATCATAGGCCTTCTCTTCTGGTGGGAAGGCTTGCAACGTAAATAATCATCACTCTTTCTCCTATATGATTAAGATAATTGTGAATTAATGAAATAAATTTGGAGTGCTGTTTTTACTATTATTATATTGATAGAGTTACTAATCTCTTACTATCCATTTACTATTTAAGAATGTATTTGAATTTTTTTTAAAATTTTTTTATCATTTTCTTTTAACTATTTTTTAATATTTTTAATCATTAAAAAAATTAAAAAAATAAAGAATGTTACTAATAGCACTTAAATAAAATTAAAAAAAAATAAAGAATATATCAAAATAAAGAATTTACTAGTACAAACTACAAACATGGTTAACAGTTAAACGACGAACATTTACCGTCGTTTCCTTCTTTGGCTTATACGACAACTGTCGTCAGGACAAATGTTCACAGGACATAAGTGTAATTGAGTGATATGAAGTGTACCCCTCAAGTCCCATCAAGCTACTGCAGAAAATTAGGGTTCGACTCCAATATAAATACCAACATAAACCCTCCCATCTCGTTTACTCTCCAAATCTCCCGTTTCGTATTCAGAAACAAGACACCAGCTGGTGCTCTCTCTCACTCTGTTTCTCTATCTCTCTGTATATGTGTGTGCATGGGTATATGGTTAACTTGATATCATCTTAGGCAGTTTTGGATCTGGCGTAGCATTTTGCAGGCACGGAGATGGCGACAGTACCGGGGCCGTTGATATGGGAGATGGTGAAGAAGAACAACTCATTCCTCGTGAAGGAGTTCGGGAGAGGAACGGCGAGCGTGCAGTTCAGCAAGGAGAGCAACAACCTCTACAACCTTAACTCCTACAAGCACTCTGGTAAGCTTATTTGATGGCTTCCTTTATGGATCCGGATAAAATGTGAGATGGATTCAGTAAATTTCGACTTTACATCCGTTGTGTTTATTTTTTTCGAGTGTTAGATTTATTTTCGTTGCATCTTAGGGAAGCCACCGTTCTTGTGGTTTATAAGTAGATTTAGGGAAACAGTGCGTTTTGGATATTTTGTTTGGTCTATGAGAAAGTAAAGCTAAAGAGAACGGATAAGATATATATATATATATTTTTAATTTGGTTTCGATTTGTCTACAGTCCATTCCCCTTTCTAAAATGAAAACGTTCATAGCTCTCTACATTAGATATATATCGATTAGGACGGAGGAGCAAATAAAGTCGTGTGCCTCTTGGCTGTTTGGTTTCTGTGAGAACCCGGTTAATAAAAAAGAATTAAAAATGTGTTATTTATTTCATTTGTTGTGGTCTCTTAGTTTTCTAGGATTTAAATTCTAGTGCATTTTGCCCAATTTCTGTGTGTGCCGGAAAGTGTGGAAGGGCAGATTTTGATCTTGTACTTCTTATTACTTAAATTTTACAACTAACCACACTGATGGTGCCACTTCATAGAAAATGCTGAATTTTTCTAGTTAATATCAAATTCAATATAACCACCCTGCATTTAAAACAGTCATAAAAAAGTCGCGTGTATGTCTTCCTCTTTTTTTTTTCTGTTGAGAAAAGGAAAGGGAAAAGAAAGTAAAAGGGGTTGAAAACTCGTACATTTTTGGAATGATTTAGATTTGTAACAGGGGGCTCAGATGGAGTCTGTGCATCTTGTAAGATAAAATTTTGGTTGATTAGTTCAAGCTTCAATGTAAAGTTTCTGTTTGCTCACATAAAAGTAGTGGAAAATGAAGGAAAAGTGTTAAATTTTCCAGTTTCTGCTCTCTATTATATGTAAAATTTTGTTTACTTAAGGGGTATGGCTTTGAAAATGTGTGCGCTTCAAATTGCACTGGTACAGAAAATGGGCTATTGTTGTGTTTTTGAGAAACTAGGGATTTGTTTGCTATCTGTTATCTGGGAGTAGTTTCCTTTAGAGCAAAAACAATACCTTTGTTCACTCGAAGAAACGATACTCTTTTCTTTGCACTCTCGTAAGGAGAGCCATCATGTAGTTTTTCTTTTTTGAGAAAAGCCTTGGGAAATCTGGGCTTCTTTCTTTATTTAAATTTTTATTTCTTTAAGTTGGAAGTCTCACAGATTTCATTGAATTGCTGAAATTGTGGTTTTGAGACGAAGATGAATGTATCAAGGTTCTGATTTCCTTTTATATATTCTTGGATTTCTTAACATGGCTTGAGTCAACCATTTTTACCAATAATAAAAGGCTGGAATCATCCATTTTGTTGAGGCAGGTGTAATGGGGGTCTGTATGTGTGTTTTCTGAAATATGCTTCTCTATTGGAATGTACTTACATAAAGATCAAACATTTTTATTGGGATGTCGTCAGGGTTGGCAAACAAGAAAACAGTTACCATTCAGCCTGAGGGCAAAAGTCAATCTGTGTTGCTTGCTACAACCAAGACTAAGAAACAGAACAAGCCTGTGGCTTTGTTTCACAAGTCTCTCATGAAAAAAGAGTTCCGAAGGATGGCAAATGCAGTTTCAAACCAGGTAATTTAAGAAGTTGGTTGAGACATGTTCGGAGTATTTTATCTTCTCAGTGATGTTTTGGTGCTAAAGTTCTGAGCGTTGTTATATTTACTGGAATCTGTCCTTCAATCAAGATCTTTATCTATTTTACCCCTCAGGGTTTTTACTTTTTTGTCTTGCAGTGATGAGCCGCTAACAGATAAGAAGAAACCACAACCATCGTATGTGGTTTCTTCTATGACATATACTTGTTACGCTTGGCTTCTGAGCATCCTATGGTTTTTGTCTTGTCCGTTGTATATATTAGTATATGATGTAGTCAAGGCTTCAATTGGTTATTGATAGTCATTGTGATTGTTAAATCATGTTTGGATATTCATGGTTTGCCCATTCACCTTTTTCTTAAGCAGTCTTTAGTTTTCCCTCGATTAAATTTATGTTGAAACAGCTAAAGCAGGCTGTATTTCTAAAATCATCGTTATTTGCTCTTCACAGGTTGCAGATAACTACTACAGGCCGGATCTAAAACATGCTGCCCTTTCTAGGTTAAGTGCTGTGCACAGGAGCTTGAAAGTTTCCAAATCCGGTGTCAAGAGGAGGAATAGGCAGGCTGTGAAAGTTGCTGGTAGGAAGTGAGTTTTAGAGGGCTGATATTATATCGTGCTGCCTTTCCGTTGCGTTCTTTCCCTTATAGCCATTCTGAATTCCTTCTTTTTGTTTCCATCTTCGTTGTCTTAACTTCTTGTTTGGGGTGCCCTCTAGTTTTGATATGCAAAGAGATTTCTTACCTAATTGTTTGGCAACATGATATGGTTGTTTTATGTGGTCGAGTTTTGAACATAATGCCAGTAGTCTCTGGTCCGAGCCATACGAAAGTGCCTGCAATAAATGACCAAACGAATTAATTCTTCTTATTGACCGATGGTGGATTGAAACAGACCAATCGGTCGTACATTGAGGAGTTAAGAAAGTTATGAGTTGGCCATGTACTTTTTTATCTCGTCCATTGTTTGTGCCAACCTCACATGCCCTTGACATCGTAATAAGTTCGATGTTAATCCAACGAAATTGTTTTTCAAAGACTATGTTCAATTGAGTTGTGAAAAAGATAAAAATAAAATAAAAAACTTTGTTCCATTGTGAAAAGGATGCGTGATAATCTTTTTAACTAGCATGCCGTAGTTGTTTGGCATGGTATGAACTTATGAAGTACTGCTACGACAGCTCAAGTTCCGTGCCAATGACGGCTCGCACGGGCAAGCATATTATTAAGAAATAAATCAGGATAATATGAAATTGTACATTTAAAAAATATATATTTTCTTTCTAAACTTTCCAATCATTATATTTAGGATATTTTTCTTCTTTCCCGTACATTTTACTTTATTAATGTTTTAAAACATTTAAATCATTCATATGGTTTCTCAATCCGTGCGACAAAATGGTTATATAAACAAACAATACAAATCAACGTCAAATAGATTCCTTTTATTATTCTATTATTCTATTCTACTTGTTCGTGTTCCATATGTTGGCCAGCTCTCTCGAATGTTTCAAAACTTAGCGAGCAAGAACAAATTACGTGGAGAAATGGGAAAAAGACATCGTATTTTTTAAAATACTTAGTTAATCACCCATGGTTTTATACTTATTTATAAAAAGTCAGATTAGATGTAAATACGGCCTCCACTGACCAATTAATCCTTTGTAGTTGGCTCCCCTAATCCGAGTAACGACCGAGTCTAATGTAGATAATTAAAATCATATATATATCCCCAAACAAAAAATAAATATTAATTCAAAATTAATTTCTATTACCAACACCTTTTCCTGCTGAATATTATCATTTGATTAATTTCTTTAACGCATTGTACTGTAACCTAACAACAAACTTGTCTAATACAAATAATTAAGGTAATGCAATGTTGAAAAGTCAAGTCAACGCAAGAGGTTTACCACACGCTTTAGAATGGGCTTTCAATTTGCCTTGTTTAGTTCTCTAACCCTATAACTTTAAATTAGTGCATATGTATTTTTCATAGCAATCAGTAATAATGTGCACCAAATTAAGTTTCTAGGCTTTTTGAGCTGCACAACACAAACCGCAGCAGCAGCAGCCATGTCGGTAAAGAAATGTCATTCTCTTGACAACGGTGAAGCCGTAAAGAAGAGCGGGGTTGCAAAACGCGGGCACTTTGATCGTTGCTTCTCCTTCGTGGAGATTACAGTAGAACCAGGAAAGCAACTAAAGGACATGGATTCCAACAAGTTGAAGTCTGAGATCAAGAGGTGGGCTAAGGCCGTTGTGTCTTACGCCCGCCAGGTTAGTGGTCGATTCGGAAGCTCTCGTCCCAGTTGAACTATATATATTGTTGTTTTACGTTACTCATGATTTGGAAATTCGATCGATCGCGATGAGAACAAGTATCGATCTGAGTTTCTTTTTGCTGATGATTGTTCTATTGCAAGCCCGTTTCACGAAGACTGGTTGTTTTAAATCTGATTTGCAGAAATGATGGGTTGGTTAAACTGTTTCAATGGCGGACAAGAGAGCTTGAAGCAAAAAAATATGGAAGATTTTTTTCTTTTTCAAAAGATGAAAAAGGAAGGGTCAAATAACATGTGGCTGAAACCCGCGGCCCCGGAATATACCAGCTTGCATGCGTTGTCAAGATTCTTTGGGAGATGATGAACTACCTGAGTTATCTCAATCTGGTTTATCTTTTGAAGAGCCAAATCATAATAATTTGTATAAGGTGCAAGCTGTCACAAGAAGAAGAACCCCGAATGATTCTGAGGATGATGGAACAGGAGTAGTTAAGCGAATGACAGGATTTGAGGACCTGGGCATGGGTGTTGTGTCGAAAATTAAGACAGGAGGGGTGCTTGATTTTGTTCAACAAGATGGTGCTTACTCTGTGATTCAAGTGCTGGGAATTGCATGTCTAACGGAAGTCCTGTCAATGGTAGCAAAAGTTATTTGTTGTCACTTAAAAGAAAGAGATCTCAGGTGGCGAATGTTCATGAATTTATTAAAAGAAAAACTCGCCGCCGACCATTAACAAAGGTTTTGGAGAGTATTGTCTGTTGATGTGTGTTCTGCACTCCTGAGTTGGATTGCAACTTCTAGTCTTAATTTGCAATAATAAAGATAGAGGGTTGGGTTCCTCGATCCTGAGAATTCTCCGAAACTTTAGTTAGAGATGAAAGTGGAACAAAAAACCAGACAATAATTCATAAAAGCTTTTAGATAGATGTTCAAACCTCTTTCGAGTGATCTATTCTTTCTTTTATATGGGCTGAAATATTGATCAGATACACGTGTAATCATCCGGGAATATCAGAGAACATATTACTCCTCTTCCCATCATAGATTTCTTGAGATCATTTATTAGTTTTGTTTCTTCTCAATAATATCTCTAGTAACATGATTACCTCCAATCGATCAATAGATATCTTGGGATATTCACATCAATCCGCATTTAATGCGACATGCCACCCTGTCAGACATTAAATGTTTATAGGATTTCCGATCACCACACTATCAATATGTCAGGGGTAACTATAACAAGCTAACTAAATTTATCGTTTTTGTATAATAAGAAACCATGTGGGAGGAGTTTAGTTTGAGTAGAAAACACTCAGAATCCAACTGAAGGAATTTTATCGAATACAATTCCTTCTAAGTCTCTGGAAGAAGGGTAATAAGCGGGCGCCATTTCGAAGGGCGCCTGCTACTTTATCCTCTGTCGCAATTACCCCCCTCACACTGCAGAGTGAAACTTCCAGTATAACTGCGTTGCTGGAGAATGATTCTTCTGACAAGTTATTTGATGTACCATTTGTTGGGGTCCTTGGGGAGGAAAAACACTCTGCAGGTATTCTCAAATAAAATTATCAAATTCATTAATGTCAAGTGTACATAACCTCTTCTTTTTGTCTTTATTATCAGTGCACATAAAAAATGACCGTAATTTTGCTTCTTTCTTCATCTCTTTTTGGGGGGGGGGGGTTGCGAGGGAAATTTCAAAGAAAGGGCAGAAAAAATAAGGAGAACTAAAGCACTCTTGCAAATATGAGCCATTCAGTATATCTGCCAAAGAGGAATATGGGAATGGTTCATCAAGATGCTTGTTCATGTCTGCTATGCCACCAATTAGTGGGGTTAAGCCAGGATCTGAGCTTAAAAAGTTACAATTGAAAGTATATTAAGGCTTGGTGTTTTGTCCAATGAAGGTCTATGTGTGTAGACATATTGTTTGAGCAGGAAACTTGATAAGCATGCTTGCTTGGTTCTTGTGCACTTCTATGATATGCGTGTATCTTTTATTTTTTTGATAAGTAAGAGATCAATTTTATTGATAGGAAAGAAATAGGCATAGCCCGTGTATGCAGGGAGTATACAAAAGAATACCAAGTACATGCTAAGATAGTTTAATAAAAGACAGGAAATTATGAACATTGTCTCATTTAATACAATAGCAGAGAACCAAAGCAATAAAGAGTGGAAAAAATAATTCTTCATCTCCTCTATAGTGCGTTCCTTATTTATAAAGCAACGAGCATTTCTTTTCGTCCAAATGCACCACATGAGACACAACGGAATCATCTTCCACACTGCTGCCACTTGAGGACGACCATGCATCTTCCTCCAACAACCCAGCAAAACCACCACTGTGTGTATCTGAGTGTTCTACACCACCGGGTCCCGGGGGTGGGGGTAGTTGTGTTGCATGGAAGGTACTATGTGACGAGGGAATGCTCTTGGTAGAGATTGAAGATTGTGTGCCAAATAGACATATTTGGGAAGACAGTGTATGCTTTTTTTGGTTTACAAATTTGGAAATACTTTTATCAGCCCTAATGGCTAGGAAGTAAAGAAGCTCCTGAGATATTGGATCTGGCGCTATGGATGTTGTTTATAAATGCTACTTGTGACTGTGCAGACACATTTGAATTTATGTATTTTTTTTATAAGTCATTTGAATTTATATTTCTGTTTTTGCCTTTAAATTTACACCCTTAACACATACCTTCATTTTCTATTAAGTGATGGATAGTATTAGCATGTAGGCATTAATTGGCTTCCTGGATATATGTTTTCCAGTGATGAGAGGAAGGATAGTGGTGACAGGAGATATGCCTTTCATCTATGAGTCAGCAAGAGTATTTTAAGTTTTACTTTCACAGTCAGTTACCTAATAATTTATCTCATCATTTTCCTGCAAACAAGCTATTAGTGTAACGTGGTAACCTGTTTGTTCATTCAGCTGGTTGTGGGTAAGAATGTTTCTCTGTGCTCACGCATGATCTGTTCTGCCAGGTCTTACACCTATACCTGTGTCTTTTTCAATGGAAAGTCCTCACATTGCTGCACTGGGAAGGCAATCTAGTCAGAGTAGTCCAGCTGAAGCTGTATCTTTGAGACATGAGGGACTTAACGAATCTGGTTCTACCAGTTTAGCTGCTGTTCCCGTTATTGATATTAGCCCGAGGATAGAAAAAGGTACTTCAAAGTGGCAGTTAAAACGAAAGAGGAATTCAAGAAACTTAGGTAAAAATAGAAAACAGGTCTCCAGAAAACTTGCGGACATGGATGATGAATCCAATGCTTATTTGGCAGGTATAGAACACTTGGAAGGCTCAGATCAGAAAGTTGATTGCACTGGCGTTGGTGGAGGCCCCACTTCATATAATTGTACCTCACGACCAAAGTGCAAATCGGTTGCTGAAGGTCCAGAAGATGGATTCAGGGACTGGGGAAAGCATCTGTTGAGGGATTCTCATATGAGAGTGCCAACAGCTGAGGTGAAGCTATCACCTGATGGCTCTTTGACACCTCTAAGGTCACTCCCGTTTTGCCAATCCCGCTTTACGGTTCGCTCCAGATATCAGATACCAGGTTTTACTGTCAGAAATATTTCTACTGATGCTTCATTATATGATATTAAGATTGAGGTGAAAGCGAGCTACCGGCCACAGCATGTTCCATTGGTTTCCCTAATGAGTAAGTTGAATGGTAAAGCCATTGTCGGTCACCCTCTCACAGTTGAGGTTTTGGATTATGGCTGTTGTGATTGATCTCTTGAGTAGCATGGAGTGCAGTCTGGAAGTTGGCGAAATGCATAATGCCGTAAAGCCAAATTCATTAACTAGAGGAGTTAGTGCCAAGCACTTACCATTGCGACCATGTTTTTCACTGGCCAAATCACCGAAGATGAAGAAAACTGGGTTATTGTCTAAAAAGACACGGAAACTGTCTTCATTGACTGGTCACACGCTGTTCGAAGAAGAGCGGAAACCAGTGATGGAAAAGCCCATTATTATGGCGTGCATCCCTTTAAAAGTAGTCTTCAGTAGAATAAATGAAGCAGTGAATGGATTGGCACGGCCAACGCACACTGTCGGTTAACGTCATGCGTCCCATGAATTTATTTGGTGCTCGGGGAGGAGTTGCAGTTGCTGGGTTCTACCCAACTTTGGTTTGGTATTTTTTTTTAAAAATCAGTTTTAGCTGCCTAGTTGCTGCTTTTATTTAACTGTGCTCTGTTTGTGGCACATATGCCATGGAGGTAGAATCCTTCTGTACACAGTCATAACATTTCCATCTAGAGCTGGTAGGAGTGCACTCAACGGAGGCTGCTTTTGGCTCTGTATATAATGTAACATTATGTAAAGATGGTGGATCTGATGACCTGATATAGGTCTTTAATTTGAGTTCAAGTTGATTCAGAGGCAATAACTTCATTCCCCAGGGTACTTGGTTATTGGACATGATTATTTATAATTTACTCAATCCACCTGTTTTCTATTACTTGAATCCAACTACTTTTGTCTTCAGTTTTGTGACTTTTGAGCATCCATCCCAAATCTGTTTGATATGTTGCAATCGAGAGTAAGGGTTTCTCTTGAATTGATGATATAGTTCGTAATTACATAATCAAACTATCAAACCGTGTCCAAGATTACTGTCACTGTCTTTTGGCATGAATGGAAGACCCAAAATTGCTTTGATCTTGTCATTGATCATCCATAACTAAATATACAAGGAAAATAGTAGAAACTACAACCATCATCTTATCACTATCTAATTCTATTTACATTACAATATTTAATAATTATTGTAGCAATTCTTTTTTAAACATTACCTAGTCAGCATATATGATTAAGATAATTGTGAATTAATTATATAAATTTGGAGTGCTGTTTTTGTTATTAAGGTAGTGAAAGAGTTACTAATGTCTTACTATCTATTTACTATTCAAGAATGTATTTGAATTTTTTTTATAATCTTTTTATCATTTTCTTTTACTTATTTTTTAACATTTTTAATCATTAAAGAAATTAAAAAAATAAAGAATGTTACTAATAGCACTTAAATAAAATTTACAAAAAATAAAGAATATATCAAAATAATGAATTTACTAGTACAAACTACAAACATTGTTAACAGTTAAACGACGAACAGTTACCGTCGTTTCCTTCTTTAGCTTAGACGACAACTGTCGTCAGGACAAATGTTCACAGGACATAAGTGTAATTAAGTGATATGAAGTGTACCCCTCAAGTCCCATCAAGCTACTGCAGAAAATTAGGGTTTGACTCCAATATAAATACCAGCATAAACCCTGCCATTTCGTTTACTCTCCAAATCTCCCGTTTCGTATTCAGAAACAAGACACTAGCTGGTACTATCTCTCACTCTGTTTCTCTATCTCTCTGTATATGTGTGTGCATGTGTATATGGATAACTTGATATCATCTTAGGCAGTTTTGGATCTGGCGTAGCGTTTTGCAGGCACGGAGATGGCGACAGTACCGGGGCCGTTGATATGGGAGATGGTGAAGAAGAACAACTCATTCCTCGTGAAGGAGTTCGGGAGAGGAACGGCGAGCGTGCAGTTCAGCAAGGAGAGCAACAACCTCTACAACCTTAACTCCTACAAGCACTCTGGTAAGCTTATTTGATGGCTTCCTTTATGGATCCGGATAAAATGTGATATGGATTCAGTAAATTTCGACTTTACATCCGTTGTGTTTATTTTTTTCGGGTGTTAGATTTATTTTCGTTGCATCTTAGGGAAGCCACCGTTCTTGTGGTTTATAAGTGGATATAGGGAAACAGTGCGTTTTGGATATTTTGTTTGGTCTGTGAGAAAGTAAAGCTAAAGAGAACGGATAAGATATATATATATATATATATATATATTTAATTTGGTTTCGTTTTGTCTACAGCCCATTCCCCTTTTTAAAATGAAAACGTCCATAGCTCTCTACATTAGATATATATCGATTAGTACGGAGGAGCAAATAAAGTCGTGTGCCCTTTGGCTGTTTGGTTTCGTTAATAAAAAAAAATTAAAAATGTGTTATTTATTTCATTTGTTGTGGTCTCTTTGTTGAGTTTTCTAGGATTTAAATTCTAGTGCATTTTGCCCAATTTCTGTGTGTGCCGGAAAGTGTGGAAGGGCAGATTTCGATCTTGTACTTCTTATTACTTAAATTTTACAACTAACCACACTGATGGTGCCACTTCATAGAAAATGCTGAATTTTTCTATTTAATTTCAAATTCAATATAACCACCCTGCATTTAAAATGTGTGCGCTTCAAATTGCACTGGTACAGAAAATGGGCTATTGTTGTGTTTTTGAGAAACTAGGGATTTGTTTGCTATCTGTTATCTGGGAGTAGTTTCCTTTAGAGCAAAAACAATACCTTTGTTCACTCGAAGAAACGATACTCTTTTCTTTGCACTCTCGTAAAGAGAGCCATCATGTAGTTTTTCTTTTTTGAGAAAAGCCTTGGGAAATCTGGGCTTCTTTCTTTATTTAAATTTTTATTTCTTTAAGTTGGAAGTCTCACAGATTTCATTGAATTGCTGAAATTGTGGTTTTGAGACAAAGATGAATGTATCAAGGTTCTGATTTCCTTTTATATATTCGTGGGTTTCTTAACATGGCTTGAGTCAACCATTTTTACCAATAATAAAAGGCTGGAATCATCCATTTTGTTGAGGCAGGTGTAATGGGGGTCTTTATGTGTGTTTTCTGAAATATGCTTCTCTATTGGAATGTACTTACATAAAAATAAAACATTTTTATTGGGATGTCGTCAGGGTTGGCAAACAAGAAAACAGTTACCATTCAGCCTGAGGGCAAAAGTCAATCTGTGTTGCTTGCTACAACCAAGACTAAGAAACAGAACAAGCCTGTGGCTTTGTTTCACAAGTCTCTCATGAAAAAAGAGTTCCGAAGGATGGCAAATGCAGTTTCAAACCAGGTAATTTAAGAAGTTGGTTCAGACATGTTCCGAGTATTTTATCTTCTCAGTGATGTTTTGGTGCTAAAGTTCTGAGCGTCGATATATTTACTGGAAGCTGTCCTTCAATCAAGATCTTTATCTATTTTACCCCCCAGGGTTTTTACTTTTTTGTCTTGCAGTGATGAGCCACTAACAGATAAGAAGAAGCCACAACCGTCGGATGTGGTTTCTTCTATGACATATACTTGTTACGCTTGGCTTCTGAGCATCCCATGGTTTTTGTCTTTTCCGTTGTATATATTAGTATATGATGTAGTTAAGGCTTCAATTGGTTATTGATAGTCATTGTGATTGTTAAATCATGTGTGGATATTCATGGTTTGCCCATTCACCTTTTTCTTAAGCAGTCTCTGGTTTTCCCTCGATTAAATTTATGTTGAAACAGCTAAACCAGGTTGTATTTCTAAAATCATCGTTATTTGCTCTTCACAGGTTGCAGATAACTACTACAGGCCGGATCTAAAACATGCTGCCCTTTCTAGGTTAAGTTCTGTGCACAGGAGCTTGAAAGTTTCCAAATCCGGTGTCAAGAGGAGGAATAGGCAGGCTGTGAAAGTTGCTGGTAGGAAGTGAGTTTTAGAGTGCTGATATTATATCGTGCTGCCTTTCCGTTGCGTTCTTTCCCCCATAGCCATTCTGAATTCCTTCTTTTTGTTTCCATCTTCGTTGTCTTAACTTCTTGTTTGGGGTGCCCTCTAGTTTTGATATGCAAAGAGATTTCTTACCTAAATTGTTTGGCAACATGATATGGTTGTTTTATGTGGTCGAGTTTTGAACATAACGCCAGTAGTCTCTGGTCCGAGCCATACGAAAGTGCCTGCAATAAATGACCAAACGATTTAATTCTTCTTATTGACCGATGGTGGATTGAAACAGACCAATCGGTCGTACATTGAGGAGTTAAGAAAGTTATGAGTTGGCCATGTACTTTTTTAATCTCGTCCATTGTTTGTGCCAACCTCACATACCCCTAACATCGTAATAAGTTCGATGTTAATCCAACGAAATTGTTTTTCAAGGACTATGTTCAATTGAGTTGTTAAAAAGATTAAAAAGAATAAAAAACTTTGTTCCATTGTGAAAAGGATGCGTAATAATCTTTTTAACTAGCATGCCGTAGTTGTTTGGCATGGTATGAACTTATGAAGTACTTCTACGGCAGCTCAAGTTCCGTGCCAATGACGGCTCGCACGGGCAAGCATATTATTAAGAAATAAATCAGGATAATATGAAATTGTACATTCAAAAAATATATTTTTTCTTTCTAAACTTTCCAATCATTATATTTAGGATATTTTTCTTCTTTCTCGTACATTTTACTTTATTAATGTTTTAAAACATTTAAATCATTCATATGGTTTCTCAATCCGTCCGACAAAATGGTTATATAAACAAACAATACAAATCAACGTCAAATATATTCCTTTTATTATTCTATTATTCTATTTTACTTGTTCGTGTTCCATATGTTGGCCAGCTCTCTCGAATGTTTCAAAACTTAGCGAGCAAGAATAAATTACGTGGAGAAATGGGAAAAAGACATCGTATTTTTTTAAATACTTAGTTAATCACCCATGGTTTTATACTTATTTATAAAAAGTCAGATTAGATGTAAATACGGCCTCCACTGACCAATTAATCCTTTGTAGTTGGCTCCCCTAATCCGAGTAACGACCGAATCTAATGTAGATAATTAAAAGCATATATATATATATATATATATATATATCCCCAAACAAAAAAGAAATATTAATTCAAAATCAAGTTCTATTACCAATACCTTCTCCTGCAGAATATTATCATTTGATTCATTTCTTTAACGCATTGTACTGTAATATAACAACAAACTTGTCTAATACAAAGAATTAAGGTAATGCAATGTTGAAAAGTCAAGTCAACGCAAGTGGTTTACCACACGCTTTAGAATGGGCTTTCAATTTGCCTTGTTTAGTTCTCTAACCCTATAACTTTAAATTAGTGCATATGTATTTTTCATAGCAATCAGTAATATTGTGCACCAAATTAAGTTTCTAGGCTTTTTGAGCTGCACAACACAAACCACAGCAGCAGCAGCAGCAGCAGCAGCTATGTCGGTAAAGAAATGTCATTCTCTTGACAACGGTAAAGCCATAAAGAAGAGCGAGGTTGCAAAACGCGGGCGCTTTGATCGTTGCTTCTCCTTCGTGGAGATTACAGTAGAACCAGGAAAGCAACTCAAGGACATGGATTCCAACAAGTTGAAGTCTGAGATCAAGAGGTGGGCTAAGGCCGTTGTGTCTTACGCCCGCCAGGTTAGTGGTCGATTCGGAAGCTCTCGTCCCAGTTGAACTATATATATTGTTGTTTTACGTTACTCATGATTTGGAAATTCGATCGATCGCGATGAGAACAAGTATCGATCTGAGTTTCTTTTTGCTGATGATTGTTCTATTGCAAGCCCGTTTCACGAAGACTGGTTGTTTTAAATCTGATTTGCAGAAATGATGGGTTGGTTAAAATGGCGGACAAGAGAGCTTGAAGCAAAAAAATATGGAAGATTTTTTTCTTTTTCAGAAGATGAAAAAGGAAGGGTCAAATAACATGTGGCTGAAACCCGCAACCCAGGAATATACCAGCTTGCTTGCGTTGTCAAGATTCTTTGGGAGATGATGAACTACTGTATTTATATATATATATATATATATAGATATATAATAAACTTGTATCATGGCCATCCAATTTAAGATTTTTGTTTCTTGTTTGCTTTTTTCAATTTCGAAATCAGTGTTGTTCATTCAGGGGGAAAAAAACAGTACTGTTGGAATAAGAGTTCCTGTCCTAAATCCTAGATACTGTAGATATTATCCAGAAGAAGATAACCCAACCATGCACGTTGCTTGAAAACCTCATGTCCACGCAAATCCTCAATTAATATCAGAATTAGATAATGACAGATCAGGCCCAAAGGGAAAGGCAAGTAATGCAAAATATTTTCTGAGTTTTTTATTTTAAGTTTTGCTGTTTATAATTATATAAAATCCAAAATAAAAATATTTCTTTATTCTAATACAGATTTAAATCATTAGTCTATTTGGTGCAAATTTTGAAAAATAAAAATTCTCTTTATTATCTCGGACACCACACATTAACATATGATTTGTCATTTTAATTTTTTTTTATAATTATATTTAAACAAATACATATCGATCTGTAAATATGCCAATATGTGTATTTAAATAAAATGAAAAAAAAAATGATAAATCACATATTATGGTGAGATGCCGGAATGATGAATAATATTTCTCATTTTAAAATGGTTATTGGGCTGAAAGGGTAATGGAATAGTACTCTATGTTTGAAGTAGTGTCCTTACATCTCAAGAAAAGATTTATACAACCATAAAGTAGGTAATTGATGCATAAACGCTATGGAAAAGTAAATAAAATGTGAGATCCCTATAAATAATAATAATAATAATTTTTTAATAGTAGATTCAATTTTTTTAAAAAAATAATTATGCGACGTTTACGCACCTCACGATGGTATATAAAATTACTCATAAACGACTTAAAATAACGGCACGTTGGAAATGAATATGTTTGCCGTTATTACATGAAAAAACGCCATCATTTTGCTGGCATTAACATGAATCCAACACGGAAAAAAGATGTTTCCTTTAAAGACCTGGCGGAAGGAAAAGAGACCAACAACACAAGTTCACATAGCAAAGACTGCAAATGTTACTCCATGGTTCAAGCCCCACATGATGTACTGTTTAATCAACGAAAAACGAACTCCTTTTGTGCTGGTTTAAAGTCGCTAGAATTAGCATTCGAAATTGGATAATGGTTGTAGCTTCTGGTAATCATTCGAGTTATGGTTCATAAAAATGACTATAAAAATGCAAACGTTGATATACCTTTCTCACCTTTTTCTTACAAAGCTGTGCTACCTAATTGTGCAAAATTTCACTAATTTCAAGCCGGTTACATACATTTCAGCAATCCTGTACCACAATCTTTAGACATTCACCCTAGAAAAACACTCCCAGTACTAAAATGAGTTGACCCAAGTGCAGAAGAATCCTCTACCGATAAACCACCAATGCCGGGAATTAAAAACTCTGATCAGCTCCGAAGAACCATTCCAGACTAAACCTCTGATTCTTTTTGTTCTTCTGTGCCAAAAAGGCAGTAGTGACGCACTAGAAAAGATCCAGACCACTCACCTCTCTCCCTCTCTTATCACTTCAAAAACCTTTTTGCCAACGGACATGCTTCTCAAGAGCTGTTTTGAACACATATCTTGTGCCTGTGTGGCATTCTTCACCCGACTGGCTCTTACCCAAGCAGGTTCCTGCTAGAAACAAAGTTCATACTCTTTGATCTCTCCTTGTAAACCCAAAAATGTTATTTCAACCGATTAACATTCCAATCTTATGAAGAAAAGTGGAAAGAGGATTCTTTATAAGAGAGAATCACCTCAGGGACAAAGCGGGAGACTCCAAACTTGATCAACAGGAGGATATGTTCCATGACCAGAATTGCTGCAAGTCCAGGCTCTATGCTCCAATTCCCCTCCTGATCATATAACCATACCAGAAGTGCACAGTTTGTGCAGATGGACAACACTATCAGGAACTGAAATATGAAGAAATCCTGAATCAGTAGGGCACCATTACGAAAGTAGATAGGAAACCGGTGATTTCTTAGCTTGTGTAAAATTGACAAAATGAGGAAGTTTGGGGATAATGGACGTATGAAACAATGATACATGCATTCTGAATTTAAAGATAATTATATAACAAGCTTTGGATGTTGATGTTAGAACCCAACCATCTAATATCCTGATGTTCATGCCCAGCTTATGCTTTCCAAGTCTTCTGAATGAAGAACAAGGGGAGGTGTTCTTTTTTTTTTTTTTTTAATCCAAAAGCATGCAAACTAAAACACTGTTCTTCTTCAATAATTTAAGTACCTGGAAAATGTTTAGCCAAGCTCCAATTGTAGTGGCAGCACGAGGGACAGGCCTTTGAAACATGGTAAGCAGCTTTAATGCATCAGTTTTGATTTCTGTAATGTTGTTCTGCGTTGTGTGGAACTAATCACTCACTTTACTAAGAACCAAAACCAACTTAAAAAGGGAAAAAATGGTGGGAGTACCACTAAAAGCATTATATACCAAAGCAGCAAAAGCAAATGCGAGAGGGAATGCACAAGCAAACATCATGATCATTCCAAACTGCAATGCCAACTCCAAAAAATCTGCAGGTGGATTTTGAGTTTAATCAGTCAAAGAAATGAACAATCTAAAATCTCATGGTTGTTTAAAACAAAAAAGAAGAAAATGAACCTATACAGTTTTAATTTCCAAGTGTACCAACCACACAAGTTATTCTGTTGACATCAACTCAACAAGCCAGTATTATCATTGAGAAAATTAAGGAAAAAGAAATTAAAGACCCAAATATCCAGCACATGAAGTATATTTCTCATCAACCCGATCCAGTTTGGCAACCTAACTCAATACAGACTCCTCTCTAGAAAAGTAATGTTCTTTTTACAAATATATTATCAATTTATCATCTTTCTAATATTTTGAAAACAATAATTTGCTTCAAATTCCATTTGACTCCAAATGCTATAATCTTGTCTACAGTTATATATGTGTGAGAACATTACCATCGAACAGGCCATCCTCAAGCTCCTCGCCAATGCTTGCTGAATAAGAAGATTTCATGTACTCTTTCTCTACCCTAGTAGTGAACTGAATTTTTCTTGTTGATGAGCCTTTTTCACGTTTCTTCTTGTCTCTTGATACAAAAAGGATGCATCAGCCCATGTTCAGGTAACGAGCAAAGAAGGTAAACTTAAGCGTTAACCAAAAACGCAAGGGACCAACAGATGACGCATACAGAAGAAACTTACCGAACTCTGTATTTTTTGTAGCTGTACTTAAGATAGGGCAAAGTATTTTCCAACAAATTTTCAAACACCTGTATAACATTTCCAAATCAATAGAGCATATACAGGACCCAGAAGTAGCAAAATAAAATTCAAAAGAAAAAAAAAAGCGCACAAAGCCCAAAAAGTTGAATGCACGGCATTCTTCCCTCAATCCAAACCATAAAGCAAAAATCCAAGGCCAAAACAACTTAAAAAAGAAAAAGAAAAATCTGTTTCACCTGAGACACAAGGAGGCGCTGAATCAAGACTTGACGGAGAGTCAAAAAATTGCGGTGCAAGAGGGCATGATAGAAAATTCCAATATATGACTGCATGAAGTAAAGACCAAAGACCTGCAAGAGCAATTAAGGTCTTGAACTGTACGAAATAGATATCCTCACAAGAGATAGTAAAAGCCTGAGAGGACTTGTTAAAATTCTAGTC
Source organism: Platycarya longipes (assembly GCA_036559045.1). Taxonomy (NCBI): domain Eukaryota; kingdom Viridiplantae; phylum Streptophyta; class Magnoliopsida; order Fagales; family Juglandaceae; genus Platycarya; species Platycarya longipes. The sequence goes on from CM071789.1 coordinate 48,331,339, forward strand.
AATACCTTGTACACCAAGCTGTCGGCCCTTTTTTCTGTGGTTTCATTGTTTTCATGTTTAATGAGCTTGACCGATACCTTACCACACACCCTTGTAAAATGCTGAATGGAAAGAATATAACAGGCTGTCAGCCCAAACCTGAAAAACAGAAACAGAAGATGGTGTCATCTTCATGCAACTAATGCGTGAAGTGAGAGCTTTGTACTATTAATACAACACAAAAAAGTGGAAAAAAATGTTTACTATGAAAAGTTGGGGAAAATCACTCATCAGTATTTATACATCCCCTCCCATCATGTGGAGAGCCTAAACCTAGATTGAAATGATTTGACAAGGATATTTGAAGAGAACTTGATAGCAACTTATAAATTATAATAATCTGCATTTACATGAAAAGGAATTGACCAATAGCTACTGTTTTGGACCTTACCCTGACAAACCTTCTAAATCTGTCTTTCTTTTAAAACGAAAGGTTGTAAAACACCTAGCTCTTTTGCTCATCTATCAATTTACCTTACGCACTAGAGCAATATATCTCGAAGTTGATTGTGGGCAAGTGTTTTAATCTACTATGACATAGCCACAAGGTGCTCAACGGACCCTTTAGACCTTATGAAACCATTTCTGGTCTTGAAATTGATTTTTTTTTTTGGTGCATCTCATTATCTTTTATTTGTTTTTTTTATAAGAAAGAAAGTTTTATTAATATGAATGAAATAGGTAATGCCCATGTACACAAGAAGTATACAAAAGAAATACCTAAATACATTCTAAGAAGTAAAATATCTCTTATTACCTATCCAAAAAAAAAAAAAAAACATTCTAAGAAGCAGAAAATGACAACAATCACAGTATATTTTATATCTCAATCATAAAATTGTAAACGTTACAACTTTATGTCTTACATCGAACATTTTACTTATTACTCTATTAATCAAAATTTACTCTATTTCAAATCATGCAATCAGTTCATTGGTCTGTACTAAACTAAGAAACATTCCAGTATTTATATTTAGCCATTGGAAGGCCTTTTCTATTAATTTTAAAAGAAGAAAGAAGTATATTATTTATTCTATCAGTTTATTGAAATACCCTACGAAATAGGAAACAATCTTAGAATTGTATAGATACACTAACATTTTTCAACCAATGGAAGGTTCATGGAGGTAGTTTGTAGTAGCATCATCATCTTAAGTGGATATGGAAAAGTTAGGACATGAAAATGACTGTATCGACTTATTAAAATAAGTTGATGCGGTCTTAAATTCAGATAAACACACAATGAAGGTATGAGAGAGCTAATCTACTAGATATGGCCATGGGGGTAAGGACTAGAAGAAAACTTAGGTGCCAAGAGCACAATCGAAATAATTCCTTTCAGTAAGTTGAAAAAAAAAATCATAAATGCAAAGGACCAAGATTCTTACTTCATAATATCGGACCCGATAACCTCGTAAAGATGAGCATAGGCCAACTCAAATGGCAACTGAAGGCATATAATACTCAAGATGAATATAGAATCATTTCTGAATCTCATAAGATATCCGAACCACTCATTTTTTTGGTACACTTCTTTCTCGTTTGTTTTATCAGTCCCCCATTTTCTTAATGGTTCCCCAGGTGACTGTAGGGAACTCCACTCCATGCCTAGAAGTTTATATCCCGGGTCAACTGCAACTGAATAACTAATCTGCCATCTACAAAGTAAAACCCAAAGAGAATGAAAGGAAGGGCACCAACATATAATTGACCAAACAAAAAGGAATTTTTTTTTTTTTTTTTGATAAGTAATAAGCCACTTTATTGATGAGAATATAACAAAGCATAACCTGAGTATACAGGAAGTATACAACGAAAAATACGCCTAGTTACATTCTACAAGTTTGAATTAAAAGACAATAAATCATGCACATTGCTTCCAGAAGGTACAAAAGCTGAGCCAAACAAAAAGGAAAATACAGGGATGTGAACCTAATAACCAATTTATAGTTGACCAACCTGGCTAATAGGGCAGCATTTTTTCGTTTCCAGAACTGGGAAAAGATTACAGCCCATAATATGATGCCTACGAAGAAAACAGGAAGCACCAATAACCGCAACGACCTGAAAATACATTTAAGCAACCACTTTATTTATTTAAAAGCAATATTGTACCACATTTCCAAACTAGAATAAAATTTAACACCCTGCCGGGGCAGTAAGAGGTAGAGTATCCAACCCAAAATCAATTAGCTGTAAAGCGATAGCAAACGCAGCTGGGAAGAGCATCCATCGCGTATACATTCCAAGGAAAGCAAAGTAAATTGCAATCTACACAGTATTAATACCTCTTTGGAAGTTAGCAAAATCATATCAAAATAACTGGAAAAAAATAGAAATTAAAACTGCATTTACACGTACCTTTGTCCCAAAATATGAATAAATTTCATCGATTGGCTGGTTTGTAAGGTTCCACCAGTGCAGCGCCCAAGTTTTAAGGAGATTCTTCCTCTTTAGTTCATCTATCAACCAAAAGTCATCTCAGTATCCTACTTTGGAATTAAGGTGAGATCAGTAAGCACACGATTTGGTGATAAGTTAACACACCATGCAAAGGAAAGACTTGTTTTATAAAATGCTCTGATTCCAATTTCTGAACTATGTTTTCACCAGCTTTCCAATGGTACTCATTTCCTTCAAATTTCAATGTCACAGTGGACTGGCTCTTGTTCACCTGCAAAGTTCAGTAAGAACACTCACTGAGACAAAACCAATGACAACTAAAAAAACTGAAGTAAGAGGACAAACATTGATGATGGTTGAATGAGATGTAAGAAATATTCAGATTAATAGGATTTTTAAAAAGAAAATAGAGTGATTTTTTTTTTATAAAAAAGATACCTTTTTGGTAAATATTGCCTCCACGTTAAAATCATACCTGCCTATTCATAGACAATTTTTTTTTTTTTTTTTTTATGGACACTTTTTTTGCAATCTCAATTGCCTCCACATGTTAACTTATATCTGCCTATTTGTAGAGGAAAAAAAATCTATGAATCAAAGCGGTGAGAAAAGATCACAAGAATACGTTAGATTGGTATATATGCAATGACTCACAATCCCATATATCAAGTGATGGTAGCAATGAAAACGCTCACACCAGCTGAACAATGAACCATCAGGCTGTCTCACAAAAGCTTCAACCTCCTCCCATTCAAATGGTAAATCCATCCCTGAAACATAGTAAGTAAATACATTCTCTCTACTAGAAAATAAAAACTGTACATTTTTTCAACAAAAAAAAAAGAAAAAAAAAATATAAGTACTTATAAAAGAAGACAAGCTGAAACATGCCAAATGAGACGAGAAAATAGAAACTGCATGATAATTACCAATATGAGTCCTTTTCCTTAACTGTAACTCGGCAGCAGCCCTGCCCAAAGTCTCCAAAGGTGCTGCCAGCTGAAATAAAGGTCGCTAAAATCAGCATCTCAAATTAGAAAGAGATCAACTTAATTTAATTCAGGCCAGCCAGGAGATTACAGTAAAATAATGTAAAATGAAAGAATGTCCAATTGTGGGAAACTTCTTTACTCGGCAAGAACCATAAATGCCTAAAGTAAAAACTCCAAACAACATTTCTCTGCTAATTAGGAAGAAATATGTCGAAGATTCTTTTCATCAACACATTGCAAGTAACGCTGAACTAATACGTCAGCAAGACACGAACATGTAAATTAGTAGATCCAAATAATGTTTCTTCCTAATTAGCCACACCCACGAACCAAAAACTGAAAATTCTTCAAAAACTTGAAACTCTATCATAAGATTCACTAACATGACGCAATGTAAAGGCATGAGTCGGCACATGGCATAAGAAATATGAATTAAAAAGAGCGAATCGACTTGACGAGGAAAATAATTATAGGGGGCTTATGAAGACAATTAAAAACGAAAACCTTGATAAACTCATCAGCAATGCCTTGGACTCTCTCAACAATCAAACCCGCTTTCCTGAACTCATCAACAAGAACCCCCACGCAATCACAATCCTCCTTTTCTTCGTTTGCACTCCTCTTCGGAACCACAACCCCGATCTCAAAAGCAGTTTGTTCCTCCTCGTGCTCGTTCATTTGAAATGCCAGTCACCCACTTCACCCTCGAACCGCGAAAAAAGAAACTAAGAAAAAAAAAACAAGAAAACAAACACCAAGTCTTCTTCTACAACAAATAGTTGAAAGGGCCTCCGATTATGGTAACCAGTGGTGCTTAAATCGAGTAAAGATTTAGTCTTTCTCGTCGAATTAAATCAAATTCCCAAAATGGCTCAGATCTTCTGGGACCAAATGTAGATTTAACCAACCAATGACATAGTGTTTCAGACGAAAAGACTCATGGGTGGGTTTCTGTGTTTAGGATCCAAAAGTTCGCAGCAACCTAACGGACGAATTTCTGACGATACAGCGATTTAGGTTATTGACAAAATAACTGCAGTTACTCAGACAGAGAGCGAGATAGAGAAAACAGGTGTCTGAGTAATCGAGAATGGGAAGAGCATCTGCGAGGAAGAGACGTAAGGGAGACAAAGGAAGGAAGCGTGCGCGTGGGTTATGGGTTTAGCGGTTTGTTTGCATTTTCGGAAGGTACAATGATCATTTGAATGGAGTCACTTGATACTACCTAGGCATCATCGGTATCCGTGCAAATTCAAAATGGCAAATTGACTCTCTATACTATATTATTCCATTCCCCTTTCTAAGCAATTTGTAATATTTCGGGTAAAAGTTTCGAGTAATCGATCAATCAAAGCATTCAAACACAGGGAATTAAGCGGTGAGTGATAAACACCGTTTAATTTCTTTTCTTTGGCATCGGGTTCTTTTTGCCAAGAGTCCCATCCATTAAATTCCAAGCATGGCGTTGAAGTTGGAATAAAGGATTTTATAGCCATGATAAAAGGAACCCATTGGTACTATAAAGCACAACATGGTTGGCACACATGGCGTATGTTGATTGGATAAACTGATGCAGCTTTCTTGATCTTGATTTTGTATCACAGACATGGGCTCGATTTCGTATGTGAGACCGTTGGAACTCTAGAACAGTCAGTCAGTCTCCTTCAACCATCAAAATTAGTTAATCATCACATCAATTTTTTTTTTAATTTGTATTTTGACAAAATTTGATAAGAATTTTGTTGGTTTATATCCAATGTTCCTAGCATTATGATGCAACGTGGGCGCGTCTAAGTGGACGTATGGGCAAGGTCCGTAATGCGAGCGTTAGGACCAGCCAACCTAGGTAGATAGCTTTTAAAGTTTCGTTTATATTTGAAACTCATTTTAACTTATTTTTATTTTATTATAATATTTTTATAATTTTTTATATAAAATATAAATTTCTATATACATTTTTCAAATTTTAATACATATTTTTCAAATATTAAAATAATAATAATATTAAAAAATAAATTAAACTCATTTCAACTCATCTCATATTCGAATTCAAATGGAACCATATGCATGTAATGTCCTTACCTAATTATTAGAAATGATATTTATAGTATTTGAGTGTATAATTTTCGTATATATTTTTTAAAAATATATAAATTTAAAATTTATATGAAAAAATTATTTTTTAATGTTGAGTCTTTATTTATTTTTTAATTAGAGTACGTGCACACAGCACAATACTCAAAAAATTGTTTATAACATTCCTCTTAATTTATTTCAATTTTTGTTTTCATCTATTGTTTTGGGATCAAAATATGTGTTTTGATCCAAATAGGAGGGTTCTATTGCATGGGAGGAGGATTGGTGCACTAATGAATTGACATCTTCCATAATTTTCTTTCTGATTTGAATTTTAAAATGTGAAAAACCATATTAGCAAGTAAATTATTGTTCTAAAGCTTGCTTGCCCAATTTGTCAAACATTCGTTTTGGAACATTAAAGACATTCCAAACAACAAATTTAAGGACGCCACATGTCTTTTAACTGGTACTACTTATGATAAGTTTCAGGGCACGTGTAGATGTAGAGTCTTATTTCAATTAACGATCTCATTACTATTTATAAATTATTTTAATTCATTTTATTTTATCTCACTATCTAAACAAACTTTAATTCTCATCATCTTTAGGGGCCAGAGAACCAGTACAAGTGAGCAAGCGAAGGGCCTTGAACAGAAGTACCCCATGAAAGAATGGTGGAGTTTGTGTTACAATTGAAAAATAGGGCACAAGAAAGGTTTCAGGAAAGGGGAACACTAGTGTTAATTGAAGAATTCTTCAATTGAGTATATTTCATTGAATTGAGAAATGAATACAAAGAAACAACTTGTATATATGCCTTCTGTAAAGATGATCTCGAAGAAAAAGAATAACTAACTCTACCACTAATCTATGTACAACTCAGCAACAAAATAACTAATTATTTAAAATACAATGCAGACCAAGACTACCCCTTCTCATCTGAAGTGTGCCGAGGGCTCTTTGGTAAAGTAGTGGTTATTTTCAGCTGCATGTGATCTTCATTTTGAAGTTTATTATCGTCCAATACTCCCCCGCAAGATGGAGAATAGAGATTAACTATTCCCATTTTGAAAAAAAGAGTATTGAGCACATGAGAAGAGAGTGTTTTAGTGAATATATCAGCTAATTGTGAGTGGCTAGGGACATGGGCAGTGGCAATGCTTCCCTCTTGAATTTTGTTTCAAATGATGTGACAATCCATTTCGATGTATTTGGTTCGTTCGTGGAAGACGAGATTCGTAGCAATATGTAAGCCTGCTTGATTGTCACAATGAAGAATTGCAGGAGTAGGATGTGGAATGTGTAGGTCATTAAATATTTGACGGATCCATGTAAACTCGCAACAGGTGGCTGCCATAGCACGATACTCAACCTGAACAGAAGAACGAGATACAACGGACTGCTTTTTGGATTTCCAAGAGACAAGTGATTGTCCAATGAAGATGTAAAAACCAGTGGTGGACTTTCGGGTATCGAGGCATGAAGCCCAGTCAGAATCACAGTAACCATGCAACTGAAGAGGGGAGTTAGCTGAGAAGAGAAGGCCCTGACCTGGGTTGCTTTTAAGATACTTTAAAATTTTGTGTGCAGCTTGTAGGTGAATATCACTTGGCCGAGACATGAACTGGCTGAAAAGTTGGACTGAATAGCTGATATCGGGCCTGGTGATTATCAAGTATAAAAGCCTACCAATGAGTCTCCTAAAAGAGCTAGGATCTTGAAGTGGAGTGCCAGAATCTTTACTCAGCTTGAGATTTTGATCCATAGGTAGTTTAGCAGGTTTAGAGCCGAGAGTACCAGAATCTGAGAAAAAATATCCAGTGTGTATTTGTGCTGACACAAATGAATTCCTTTGGTAGATCTTGCTACCTCAATGCCAAGAAAATATTGAAGTGGACCCAAATCCTTAATTTTGAAGCAAGTGTTCAGAAAGTTCTTGAGAGATTCAATGCAAGCAATAGAGTTGGAGGCAACAACAATGTTATCAACATACACCAACAAAGCTGTGAATGAATCGTTAGTCACCATGGTAAATAAACTATAATCGGAAGTGGACTGTGTAAAACCATAGTGAATGAGAGAATTGGAGAATTTTGCATGCCATTGGCATGAAGCTTGCTTGAGTCCATATAAACTTTTGAGAAGCTTGCATACCTAACTAGGTTTGCCTTTTGTATAGCCAAGGGATTTTACCATGTATATGTCTTCATCCAAATCCCCGTGAAGGAAAGCATTATTGATGTCGAATTGCTGCAAATGCCAGCCTTTAATGGCTGCAATGGCGAGGAGACATCGAACAGTGACAATCTTGGCCACAGGATCCTAAAAAAGTCTCGTGATAATTTATCCCTTCCTGCTGAATATAGCCTTTGGCAACAAGCCTAGCTTTTAATCTTTCTATTGTGCCATCCGAATGGTATTTTGTCTTGTAAACGTATTTACAAGCAATGGGTTGGATCCCTTGAGGCAAGTCAGTCAACACCCAAGTTTTGTTTAGCTCGAGAGCTTCTAGTTCAGCCTGCATAGCCTCACACCATCTCGAGTCCTTAACAGCTTGTTTGTAAGTTTGTGGATCAAAATGGGAGGAGATGGAAGTGGAAAAGGCATGAAAAACAGGTGATAAACGATGATATGAAAGTGTTTTGTGTAAAGGAAAAACAATACCTGCTAGAGGTATCTTGTCCAACGCTTGTGAAGAGGTGAAATGAGTCTAATTACAGTGATAATCCTATAGATACTGGAGTGCATTCCAAGTTCTTGTAGACCTGCGGAGTTGTGGTGATGGTGAGGAATGGTTATGTGTGGGAAATGATGAAGAGGGATGAGAATTAGTGTGGGTTAGAATGCTGTCTGTTTGTGGTAAAGCTGAAGGGGAAATGGAAGGTGAAGAAGTTGTTTGGACTGGTTGAGGATTGAGAATGGGGAAGGGAGGTGAAGGAGCTGTGTGGACAGGTTGAAAATAAGGAGTGGGGAGAGGAGGGGAATGGGGCTGAAGGTGATGTGTAGGAAAGTGTTGATGAAGGAAGGGAAAAATGGTTTCATGAAAAATGACATTCCGAGAGATGAATATAGTGTGAGTTTGCATGTCCAGGAGCTTGTATCCTTTGACAGCAAAAGGGTAACCAATGAAAATGGCTTGCCTAGCTCGTGGATCAAATTTTGTTCAGCCATTTAAAATGGTTGAAGCAAAGCATAGGTAGCCAAAAGTTCTCATATGGGAGTAGGTTGGAGGTTTATGAAAAAGGATTTCGAATGGAATTTTATTGTGTAGTAAGGGGGAAAGAATTCTATTGATGATATAGACAGCAGTTAGCACACATTCATTCCAAAAGGTTAAGGGGAGGCCAGCTTGAAATCTTAGAGCTCGTGCCATGTTTAGAAAATGTTGATGTTTTCGTTCCACAATGGCATTTTGTTGGGGGGTCTCAATGCAACTAGTTTGATGGATGATGCCTTTTTGATTAAAGAAAAAGGTCATATTGAATTCAGCACCATTATCACTTCTTAATATTTGAACTTTGAGGTTGAATTGTGTTTGCACAAGGTTGCAAAAAGATTCAATGCATGCTCGAGTTTGGGACTTATTTTGGAGGAGGTAAACCCATGTGCTGCGGGCAAAATGATCAATAATAGATAAGAAATATTTTGAGCCATCATGGGTAGTAACGGATTATGGACCCCATCTATCGCAAGCAATAATCTCAAACAAACGAGAAGTGGAATGTGTGCTAATAGAAAAGGGCACTCGGCGCTGTTTAGCCAGAGGACATATGCAACAAGGAATATCATTTGTATTTGAAATTTGAGAGGTTACAATAGGATCTTTGATTAAAGCAATTCTGGAATGAGAAGTATGGCCTAGCCTATAGTGCCAAGGATCAGATTCTGTGTATTGGAGAATATGGAAGCTGAGACAAAATCATGTTTATTTGAAATAGTGGAAAGGAAGTCAGCAAGAGCTGTGGAAGGCACTGTAGTATGCAACAGGTGATAAAGTCAATCGTTGTCTAAGACGAAAAGTCTTGAAGAAAACAAAAATCAGAGAAGAAAAGAATGCAACAAGCAAGAGAGGTGGTTAGTCTTTTAGCTGAAATTAAATTGAAATTAAAGGAGGGGACACAGAGAACAGAATGGAGAGAAATGTGTTGTCCTAGATGAACGGTGCCTATATGAGTGACGGGTGCTTTAGCTCCATTTGGCATTTTGACAAAATATGAGACAATGTGAATTATGGTAGTAAAAAGAGAGGTGCTACAGACTATTTGGTCTATAGCACCTGTATCAATGATCCAAGGAAAATGTGAGTGCTGAGAAGAAACAGATAAAGATAAGGGGTATGAAGTCAAAATACCAGACATAGTTGGAGCAATAGCAGAGTTAGTATTGGGATGAAAAGTTGTCTTGGATGAGTTGGTGGAGGAAGAAGGCATCACCGAATGCTCTTTATGCTGCAACAAACTAAGGAGTTGATGATACTGGTCTTTTGTAAGGGCAATTGTGGCAGAGGAGTCTTCATCTGGTTTAGCTGAAGCAGAGTTTGCAAACACTGGTGATGATTTTGCTTTGTTGAAGAGTTTGTGCCCTGGGGGATAACCGTGGAGTTTATATCACTTCTCAGCAACATGACCACTCATGTGGCAATGAGAACAAGTGGGAGGCGCAGCATTGCCTGCTTTGAAACAATTTTCAAAAGTGTGACCAGATAAATGGCAGTGGGTACAATATGGGCAAGGTTTTTGTGTTTGGCCATATTTGTTGGGTGGTTTGGAGGTGGGAGAAAACTTCTTGACAGCAAGAGCCATGGAATCAGGGGAGGGGTTATTGTTGAGCATGAGCTGTTGGTGTTCTTGCTGCTGGATTAGGGAAAAAACTTTGCCAACAGAGGGGAGGGGATCAAGAAGCATAATCTAGTCACAATAATTGGCGTATGAGTCGTTTAGGTCCATTAGAAATTGGATAATGCAGTCCCTATGGTATCGATCCGAAAGGATTTTCAATTGACCGCAAGTACAATCAGGCAATGGGTCAAAGTTCAAACAGGTTGAGTTCATCCCAAATAGCTTTCAATTTTCCATAGTAAACGCTTGCCGGATCTTGTTCTTGATGAAGTCTAGCGAGTGTTTTCTTGAGGTGAAAGATTCGAGAGCCATTTTGTTGAGTGCAACGCTCTCATAGTTCAAGCCAAACAATAGCGGTATCATCGATGAGCGCAATGCTAGATTTGATGGAAGGAGAGATCGAGTTTTGGAGCCAAGAAGTAACCATATCGTTACAACGTTCCCATGGTTGAAGTAAAGGATCAGATGGGTTGGTGGGTTTGGCGAGTTCATCGTTAATGAACCCTAATTTGTTCTTGGCTTGTAGAGCACGGTGTATTGCACGGGATCTAGTGGTGTAATTGTCAATGGTAAGGAGGTCGGGGACGAGAGAATCAGAGGGATTGTCCCCATGGTCAAGTCGAAAAGGATTGGTTGGGTCATTGAAATTAAGATATTGGTTTGGTGCAGGGGGAGGAGGAGGTGGGGGAGCGCGAACAACAGAGTTGTCAGAAGCCATGGATGGATTCACTGCTCTGATGCCATGTTACAATTGAAAAACAGGGCACAAGAAAGGCTTCGGGAAAGGGGAACACCAGTGTTAACTAAAGAATTCTTCAATTGAGTATATTTCATTGAATTGAGAAATGAATACAAAGAAACAGCCTGTATATATGCCTTCTGTACAGATGATTCTCGAAGAAAAAGAATAACTAACTTTACCACTAATCTGTGTACAACTCAGTAACAAAATAATTGATTATTTAAAATACAATGCAGACCAAGACTACCCCTTCTCATTTGAAGTGTGCCGAGGGCTCTTTGGTAAAGTAGTGGTTATTTTCAGCTGCATGCGATCTTCATTTTGAAGTTTATTATCGTCCAATAGTTTGGGCTCGGGCAAGATGGAAGCCAATGGCGTCAAGGTACCAACCGCTCCGGCCAGTGAAGCCGACGATCAATCCTCCATCCATTGGCAAAGTAAATGGGGTCCCCTCTTCCACCCCAAATGGCCCAAAGCTTCTCTTGTTACTTTTGAATGCCAGCGATCGGATCACTGAGCTCTTATCCCGCACCGCTGGATAATAGTGCCCGTTCACACTCATCATTATCTCGTCTGGGTGTTGGAGCTTAATCTGCATGGATTCCATGCAAAATAAAAATAAAATAAAATACTCTTGCAGTTGTTCTATTCTAAAATTTGTTAGCTACTTTAGAAGTATTGGTGATGCAATATTTACATCGCATCATAACATATTGTAATAGAAATCATTATGACATCTTGACATAAAATAATAATAAAAATACTCTTAGAATTATCTAATTATATATAACTTCTCATTATTTTATGACCTCAAAGTTTTGCTCATCACACCTGCATTCATGTAAAATTCAAAAGCATGTAAAAGTATAATTATGGAAAAAGCAAGTCTTTAATTAGATACTTCTATCTTCCGACTTGTGTATCTAATTAATTATTATTATTAGTATTATTGTTATTATGGAATAGAAAGAATTAATATTGTACACACCATCAATCAATTACTGAGCTGTTTCTCGTTTAGACACCAGTACTTCTAACAAGAATTCGAGTCAAATACATTGTGAAGGCATATTTATTTAATAGGAGAGACGGCATCTTAACTCACACCAATGTATTACTAATCTCCTAAAAAATGTTAAGATTATATTTTTCTTAAAAAAAAAAAGAAAAGAAAAGAGTGAGAATGGCCAAAACAGTTATTTTATATTAAAAAAATAACGCAATCAATCACATTATTAAAATATACAAATATATATATATAGAAATTACTTTAAAATTTAAATGACTATACATAGAAATTTTGAAATTGGAACAGGGCAAAGAATCATGAAACTAACCTCCGCCGTTTTATTGCCTCCAAAACCTCCGTGCTTTTCTGCTGTGAAAGGCTTACCATTCTTATCATAAACCACTTGTATTGAATCGATGCAACGGTCATAAACGAGCTTGATTTCTCTCACCCCATTGTAGGTCCCATCGTCCCAGCTGGTCCCACCATTTCCACCCCATGGTCCCATCGATATTAAGCTTTTCTGTTTCCCATTCGCACGTTCCTTCTCAGTTCTCACTTTCCTATAAAACCATTTAACCCAGCTTTTCTCATTGAAAACTCGCGTCTTCTTTTTGTAAAAATACAAAAAAACTCATTGAATTTTGATATTTTATTGTCTTTAAAAGATGGGTTTGCACCATTGACACCATGAGCAGAGTGGGAGGGAGAGAGAGAGAGAGAGATTAAAAAATGTTGTAAAATGGCATGATTTCGATTAAAAAAAAAAAAAAAGAAGATACCAGTAAATTAATTGAGGTTTGTCAGTTGGGGCTCGGCTGAAGATGATATCAATCCTACCTTCTAACGACACAAAAAAAGGGTTTTAAAGAGAACTAAAGCCCGGTTTGCTTAGGAGGATAAATCTAAAAACTCAAAATATATTTTAAATATATTATTATATTTTTTAAAATTTTTAAAATTTTTATATAAAATATAATAAATACTTAAACTTTTTTAAATTCCAAATTTTTTTTTTTCAAATTCTAAAACAAAATTAATATTAAAAATATATATTATAATAATATACTCAACTCAAAGGAATAACAACTCATGATACTCATCCAAAAAGAGCAAAACACGAGGAAAATGGCAGGAAAATAAACACTTGCTTACCAGATAAATTGATATGACTGGGAACGAGAAACGAAGAGATGCTGACTAGAGAGCTTAACAGAAGAGGGAAGCAGTGCTATAGGAGAGGCTGTGGTTTGTGTGGGGGAGAATGATGCCACTTGCCAAGTAAAGATAACGAGTGATAGATCTTAGCAGCATCTGATTCAATTCCATTTCCCAAGGCCAATACTCCAACCAAAAGACTAGGAAATATGCTTTTGCAGCTCTGCTTGACATATATTTTGGTTCCAAAGTTTATAATGCTAAAAGATCCTTGACTCAATTAATTGTACTTACTTGCAGTAAAAATAACAATCTAAACAAAATTGATTAAAAAAAAAAAAAAACCTAATTCGTCCAACCTTCTGAAGATCCAGAATATGTTGTATCATCATAGCTAAATAAGCATTCATTTTAAATAAATATTTGGTTCATGAAAAGATCTTGTGAATCTTATATAATCTAGTTCAGTTTGTAAAGTTCGATCTTTCTACGAATATAACACTTCTCTTGTTAAATTGCAATTTTTTGTCATTAGTTCACATGCTCTCACCAGAAAAACTAAATGAACATACATCATGATTTCCAAGTTCAAAAAAGAGTTCAACTTAAAAGTTAAAACATTGGTCTCCATCCTCGTTTCGTACAGCTTTTTCTACTCTAGTTCTAAAATATATATATATATATAAGGCTTCCTAGTTCCTACCATGTTGATCAAGATTTCCAAAACAATGCCAAAGTAGTTGTCTGATACAGCACAGTCGGAGGTGAGTCGGTAAAAGTCTTTGTGCTGAGTGACTTCCGTTCAGAGCTCAACCAAGATATCCAGTTAGATGTCCATCCTTTATGAGCAGGTCCTTGATACTTGACATTCTTCAGAAAGTGCCGCCAGCATTTATTATTTCGACTGTTGTATGTGCAGCAGCTTGGATTCTTTTTTCGGTACTTCATCTTTTGATATACCAACTGCAAAAGAAAAGGAATGCAATTGCAATATGATTGAACATTTTTACATGATTTTTTTATAACCTATATTATACTATATACCTAATATTAGAAAACGTTTTTTTTTTTTTTTTTGATAAGTAATACTAGAAAACGCTATTAACATAAATCAAGAGACAAAAAATATATTATCAATATATTTAATGAATTTAAGAATACATGTGTACATTTACAGAAATACAAAACCAATTACAAATTACAAATAACAGCCTTCCTTCTTTAACCAAACAAAGTGTTAAAGATAACTCAAGGTAAAATGCAAAAGAGTCACAATGTAGACAAAGAAAAGTACAAGAGTACGAGAAAAAGCTTGAAGATGGCTTAAATCCCCTTTCACAAGGAGTCTTCAGCTTATGCATTTTTACAGTATATAGAATGTGTAATAAGGTTACGGGTATGGAATTGTAGCTCTGAAAGATATTGTCATACCTTAGGCAAGTTGCTGTTGGAAGGCGACACTATTGATAGGGTCTCTGGCTGCCATGTCCTCAACAACTGATCTAATAGATCTTCAAGACCCGTTGATGGTCTGACAATTTCAAGCTTGAGATCGTAAATTGGAGGAAGCAAGATTTCTCTCAAGTCTTCATGAATAATGATATTCTGAATTGACAGTGGGAATCAAGAAGTTTTATGTCAGATTTGGTAAGTAAATAAATATTCATAATTTCCCAGAAGTTAAAAGGAAAAAATACCTTTTTGCAGCGGACAACCAATTTTAATCCATTGGAGTGATTGAGCTTTTTAAGAAATTGTCTCAATCTATCAAACCATATAGCATCGCTAATTCCAAGCTGGAATTCAAGGCTAGGTCTCTGTCCTCTTACTCGTTCGAAAGATAATTTGGCTTGCTTTAGGCACAAAGGATTTGTAAAGAAGAAGGGCATCTTATTACCTTTATATTCAAAAGAAAAAAGATTTGGAGTGTCTATGTCGGTCCCCATCAGATTTTTGCATCCTCTCAAGACAAGTTGTTTAAGCCGTGTACTTGAAATCGTTATATTCTTCAACTGATCGCATTTGCTTAGCTCCAATTTTTCAAGCACAGGAAAACTACCAAACCGATCTTGAAAAACTTCGTCTGTCATGTATGCATCCTCCAACGTCAATCTTTTTAAAGATGCACAAGTAACCAAGTCAATTTTACAGCCTGCAAGCTTATTACCACAATACCAAAATGTCAGAAGATTTGGAGCAGTAATTTCAACCTTTCTCATTCCATGGAAATTGTGCATCTCAACCCTATCAAGTTTCAGAAGATCCGAAATCTGCATATCTGTCGAACCTGTGCAGTGTATGAATCTCAAATCCCCAACCAAAGGGCAGCCAGAGATCAGATTCCTGATTGTCTGTTGATCAATGAAGACTTGTCGCAAATAAAGTTTTTGCAGATGTGGAAGCTTTATATAACCGCAAGATTCCAAATCACAACCATATAACCTTAATCCAGTTAATGTCTTTGCAGCAAAAACAGACTGGGGCAAAAGGTTATGCAAGTATTTTTTCTTGACGACAAAGTGGAGATCTAGCTCTTTCAGGTGGTTTTCGACTGCCAAATTAATCCACTGATCAATATGAAGGTCCAGTTCTAAATCATAAGAGGTAATACGTAGAACCAATTTATGGATACATTTTTTTTGCTCGAGGTGTCTCTTCAGAGAATTGTCCACAAAGTCCTTAAAGTTCCCATTCCTCAAATCCAGATTTCCCTCTTCTTGAATCTTGTGTTGGTCAAATTTCAAAATGGAGAATGAAGTCCATAGCTCTCTCCACCTTTTGGACAAGATACTGGTTCGAGCTGCATCTTTCATATTACGAAGGAGAGAGAGGATGTAATGGATGATGTGATCAGGCAACTGGGTGATCAGATTCATGGATTCAACTCTTTGGTCCAGGTTGTTTAAATATTTTCCACCATGCTTCCTTTTTCGATGATTGTTGCAACCAGTTCTCTTTCGCTTTCTTTGTACACTAGGTTCTTGTGAGACTGCATTCATGTTGGTACTCTGATTGACAGAGATGGTTTCTTCTTTCTCTTTTCCAGTAGATAGATTCTTCTGTTGGGATCGGCGGAAGCTCACAAATAAAATAGAAATAATATGGAGACCAGAATTTAACGTGGTTCGGCCAAGATTGCCTACGTCCACACAGAGAAAGGAAACTTCCACTAATAACCAGTGAAATACAGAGAATATTTTAGGGAGGAGATCATACCCTCTCAACTCGCCTCTCACTTCTCTCAGAGCTCAACCAGCTCTCTCTTTCTCTCCTTACATCTCTCATACCATGCCCATGGGTGCAGCAAGTTCTGCACCCATTGTGCAGCTCTTTGCTGCACTTCTTGCAGCTCACATCATGCACTGCTGCACACACACGCCCCCTTTGTTTCAACATTCGTTACATGTATTTATAGGCAAACAAATAAGTGTGAACTAGATTAAATGACGGTGGAAATTCCGGCGCCTCAATCCAGCTCCTTCCGTTCGGCGCCTACCACTCTAGAAGCCTCCAGCTTCTTATCACGTTGCATAATTTTGGTGTTGACTTGACTATTCCAACATCTTCCTCATACTTTTCTGAAGGACTCCAAGATCTTTCTTATCCACTTCCAGAATGTGCTTGCAGTAGTCTCATGCTAAATTATATAAAAAAAAACTTCTCCCCTCCTTGCGAAAACAATATTCATGAAAAGAAAAAAAAATCAATTTTTATTAAAAAATCCCCAATCTTTTATAAAGAGAGGATTCCGTCTAACCAAGCTACTATGATTACAACCCTGAACCTTGCAATTCACACATTCAAAATTATCACAGAAACATGGTTAACCAATCATATAAAATAGAACGTATATAGAAAATCGTAATCAAGTTGCTACTCGGAACTTGGTTTCAGAATCAGGTATTGGTATATCACCTTAGTTCCTAACCGTAATTAATGATAAATCTCAAAATATTGACCCACTTGCTCAAATATTTCAAAGCAAATTTAAATACGTTAATACCAATGTACCATTACATGCTTCTGGCCCCTAAATCAGATATAAACCGCTGGAAAAACAACAACCGTATTCAATAACACCGCCCCCAAAGGGCGGACTCAGCCCAGTCACCTTAATTTAATCTGATGCACCACCCGGCTACCCACCCAAGTGCGTGGACACAGCCCCGTATCCGCTCAGAGCGGACGGATTCTCACAACCGTATTCATCCGTTCCACCCGCCCCAAATAACATTCCAGATTTAAGATCACTCCACCCCAAAATAAAACCAAGAATCGAACCCGGGAGAAAAATAGAAACCAAAACCAATAACAGGGCTTCCTATTCTACTCGAAATAAATCTGAAGTATTAACCTTTCGAAATTTATAAACACGGAAGTATTTGCATGAATATCCGCATCAAGGCGTTCCTTTTTCATTCTAAACCTTCCTTTGTATTCGAGAGTGAATTCAACTCATCTTCATTTTATTATTATATTTTTATAATTTTTTATATAAAAAATAAATTCTTATACACCTTTTTCAAATCTCAATATACATTTTTCAAATCCTAACACACATTTTTTAAATTCTAAAATAATAATAATATTAAAAAATAAATTAAACTCATCTCAACTCATCTCATCTCCAAGAGACATGCTAGGGAGAAGCCACATCCAAGAGCACTCACTCACATGAACAGTGACATGAACAGTACATATCACTTTTCATGTGAGTGAGTGCTCTTGGATGTGGCTTCTTCCTATTATTTTTGTATCTCCAAATCTAAACAAGACCTAAATGAATATGAAAGTGAGAGACCGAGAGAGTTCAAGAATTAGAAAACAGAGGAAGAAACCAGAAAGTATAAAATCGAGAAGAATGTACCTACAGAAGCCGTGGTGCGCAAGTATTCGGAGAAGAGAAACCCTTTGGGACGGTCCGGCTACTAATGGCACCAACAGCCCCCTTCACTGCATGCCACGTAGGAATTTTACATATTCACCGCATGCCACATCAGGAATTTAAAAATAAGTAGACCCATCACACAGAATAGTTTGAAAGCAGCCTCGATACTTTCGCCCAAGATCAGTTCGAAGCATCGGGCTGATTGGTATTCCAAAAATTTGCCGTTATTACTTATTGGGAAATGTTAGGAGTATTTACGTTCAGGATACTTTTTCTTATATGAACAGTATAATATGAACAGTGCATGTTAGAGAGTATCTACATTCAAGATACTTCATCTCACATGAACAGTATCGTACACTACTCATATGAGGAGGAGTATCCTGAATATAAATACTCTCCATCATTTTTCTTATTTATTAGTCACCAATACAAAAAAAAACATACGTTTCTTTTTATTTATATTTTGGCCGTTTCAATTGTACTGGTTGATACTAGTTAAAATATCTAAATTTGAATTTCGGCATATTCTTTTTTTAATTGATTTTTTAAATAGATTTATATTTTTTTCCATTTTATTTATATAAAAGATATATTTTATTTGTATGAATAGCAAAATAAATAATAATTTTATCTTTTTATAATTTATGCATATATATTATAATTTATTTATATATAAACTATTCTAAGATGGTAAACGAAACGATATCGATACTAAAATATTTTATTTCAATGTCTTATAGCTTCCAATATGGTATTCAAAGCATTGGACTTCTAAACCCTTCCTTCCTCTTTCCCACGTCAAGCCCGTATCAGTGATGTGGGAGGATGTTTCTATCTCATTTGCTAAATTTGCTCATAAAATTATTTGTGCGTCAAGTTGTCAACCACTAAATTGAATGCCCATAGAGCAAAAAAAAATTCAAAAATCTTTGTTTATTGTGCCTCTCTCACATTTAAATGGAAGAACATTAATACCAGAAAAATGAGATTTGTAATAGAACAGAACATTGTTGCAAGGAAGGCCATACTTCGACATCCAAACTTCTGTTAGAGATCAACAACCGGTCTTTGTTTCAAAAAGATCCTAAAAAACTTTCCGGTGTCATTATGTACAAATAATTTAGTAATTTACAATTAATTAGAACTTCTCATCAATTATAAAATTAATAAAACGAATTCTTTGAAACGAGATTACGAAGATTCAGGTAATGGCGATTTTAAGTCTTGTAGTGAGTTAGGTTGGTAATTGTTTCTCAAAATAAAGTCTTCTATAACTTGCAGAGAGGAAGCCGAGTTAGGTTGCTGCCGTGAGAGAGCTGCAAGAAAAGATGAAGTTGAAATTGAGCTTTTTGTCAGAGTCTCTGTTTCGCGAGAGGAGACGACACCGATAAAGGGTGGAGAGGGGGTTATGAGGCCTAGGGATGCAAAAGGGGAGTTGAGAATTTCATATGGGGTGCAAAGGCTTATGAGTAAAAGAACTTCTAGAGGCAACCGTAACGCATTCCCGTCGCGGCCTCGCGGATGACATGGCAATTGCCACGTCAGTAGCTATTGTTTAAAAAAAATAGTTAATTCTACTGGAGATCTGACCATCGAAGTCTGGCTGTGGTTTACCGCTATTGTTGAGAAAGCATTCAAAACTTCATACAGTTGAAATAAAAATGATAGATTATATACCCAAGAAACTACGAGGCCCTACACTTTAATTGCGAGAGGAAATCCTATGGTTTGAGGTATTGCAATTTCAATCACCTTTCTTGTTGCTTTAATTAATTTGGGCATACAAAAACACATGATATTTGCCACACCAAGATCAAGTTTTGTCTACCTTTCAGATTCTCTCTCTTTCATTTAGCTTTCTCTCCTAGGGTTGCCATCGCCACCAACGTTTTTAACAACGTTTGTCTTCACGAGACTTGGCTATTGTGGTGGCCTTTAAGAGATGAAAATTTCTGATGTCTATACATTTTTTGTGCAGATCTTCGTGGCGAAGACGGATGGAGAAGAGTCATGATAACGCGTACGATGTCGTACTATTTTAATATGCCGTGTAGGATACGAGGCCGCGACAGGAATGCGAGCCGGTTGCATATAGAGTTTTTCATGTAGGAATTGTACGAGTACCATCGGAAAAAAGGCATGTGTTGGGTCCACATGAGTTCCCATTTGAACTCTACTAAAATTGGCTGGAATCGTGCGTTTAGAACTTGAACCCCCTCTAAAAGTGAGATTAACTCGAGTGAGTTGGACAACCAAATCCAGCTTAGTGGGCGCATGGGCACGGTCGGTAATGACCAGCCAACCTAGGTCGATAGCCATTAATATGCACGTGACGTCCTTACCTAGCTATTCATGCATGAGAATTATATTTGAAGTATTTAAGTGTGTAGTCTAAGTTTTTTTTTTTTTTTTTTAAGTAGATAAATTTAAAATCCACATAAAAAAAGTTATTTTTTTAATACTAAGTCTTTACTTTTTTTTTCCCAATGAAATATGTGGAGACTGCAAGCTTAAAGATTGTATATAACATTACTCTGTATTTAAGATTTTTATTTTTTTTTTCATTTCTTGTTTTAGGATCAAAATATGTGTTTTGAGATCTAAATAGGAGAGTTCTACAATATGGGAGGAGGATTGGTGCACTAATGAATTGAAGCAAAACAGTAACTGAATTTTGATATTTTATCATCTTTTAAAGATGGGTTTGCACTCATTGACACCATGATCAGAGATGAATCGGCAAAAATATGCGTATAGTTGCAATCATGAAACTTGATAGATATTCTACAAAATTATTCCTAGCAATGGACTTTAAATTGTTGTAAAGTGGCATGATTACAATCTCGGCTAAAGATGTATAGCTTCAAGCCTTCATCACGTTAAAAGTGGTGATATCGAGTAAATTAAGGTTGGCCAGATGGGGCACGATTGAAGATGATTTCAATCCTACCTTCTAACGACACACAAAGAGTTTTTAAGAGTTCTAAAACTCGGGCGAATAACTCATCCAAAAAGAGCAAAACTCGAGGAAAATTACAGGAAAAAAAAAAAAAACAAAAACACTTGCTTACCATATAAAGTGATATGACTGAGAACGAGGAAGGAAGAGATGCTGACTAGAGAACTTAAGAAGAGCGAAGAAGTGCAACGTGACAGGCTGTGGTTTGTGGGGTAGACCGATGCTAAGTAAAGATAACGAGTGATAGATCTCGTTATGCTTAGCAGCATCTTCTTCAATTCCCAACACTCCAACAAAAGACTAGGAATTATGCTTTTGCTCGACATATATTTTGGTTCCAAAGTTTATAAAGCCAAGAGTTCCTTGCCTTGGTTAATTGTACTTATTTGAAGTAAAATAACAATCTATACAAAATTGCTCAAATCCCCCTAATTTGTTCAACCTTCTGAAGATCCAGAATATTTTGCATCATCATAGCTAAATAAACATTCATGTTATATGATTAGAAAAAAAAAAAGCATTCATTTTAAAATAAAGTGACTCAACCTAGAGTAGTAATGCCACTTCGGTTAAAATAAAGTGAAGTTTGGCTTCCTACCATGTTCATCAAGATTTCCAAAACAATGCCAAAGTAGTTGTCTGGTACAGCACAGTTGGAGGTGAGTCGGTAAAAGTCTTTTTGCTGAGTGACTTCCGTTCAGAGCTCAACCAAGACATCCAGCTAGATGAATTTCCTTGATGAGCAGGTCCTTGATACTTGACATCCTTCAGAAAGTGCCGCCAGCATTTATTATTTCGACTGTTGTATGCGCAGCAGCTTGGATTCTTTTTTCGGTGCTTCATCTTTTGATATACCAACTGCAAAAGAAAAGGAATGCAGTTACAATATGATTGAACATTTTTATATGATTTTTTTATAACCTATATTATACTATATACCTAATACTAGAAAACTTTATTAACATAAATCAAGAGGCAAAAAATATTATCAATATATTTAATGAATTTAAGAATACATGTGTACATTTACAGAAAATAAAAAACCAATTGCAAATTACAGTAACAGCCTTCCTTCTTTAACCAAACAAAGTGTTAAAGATGACTCAAGGGAAAATTGAAAAAAAGAGTCACAACGTAGAAAAAAAAAAGTACAAGAGAAAAGGAAAAATCTTGAAGATGGCTTAAATCCCCGTTCACAAGGAGTCTTCAGCTTATGCATTTTTACAGTATATAGAATGTGTAGTAAGGTTACGGGTATGGCATTGTAGCTCTGAAAGATATTGTCATACCTTAGGCAAGTTGCTGTTTGAAGGCGACACTATTGATAGGGTCTCTGGCTGCCATGTCCTCAACAACTGATCTAATAGATCTTCAAGACCCGTTGATGGTTTGACAATTTCAAGCTTGAGATCGCAAATTGGAGGAAGCAAGATTTCTCTCAAGTCTTCATGAATAATGATATCCTGAATTGACAGTGGGAATCAAGAAGTTTTATGTCAGATTTGGTAAGTAAATAAATATTCATAATTTTCCAGAAGTTAAAAGGAAAAATACCTTTTTGCCGCGGACAACCAATTTTAATCCATTGGAGTGATTGAGCTTTTTAAGAAATTGTCTCAATCTATCAAACCATATAGCATCGCCAATTCCAAGCTGGAATTCAAGGCTACGTCTCTGTACTCCTACTCGTTCAAAAGACAATTTGACTTGCTTTAGGCACAAAGGATTTGCAAAGGAGAAGGGCATCATATTACCCTTATATTCAAAAGAAAAAAGATTTGGAGTGTCTATGTCGGTCCCCATCAGATTTTTGCATCCTCTCAAGACAAGTTGTTTGAGCCGTGTACTACAAATCGTTATATTCTTTAATTGATTGCATTTGCTTAGCTCTAATTTTTCAAGTACGGGAAAACTACCAAACCGATCTTGAAAAACTTCGTCTGTCATATTGGCATCCTCCAACATCAATCTTTTTAAAGATGTACAAGTAACCAAGTCAATTTCACATAGTGTGGATTTATTCCCGCAATACCAAAATGTTAGAAGATTTGGAGCAATAATTTCAACCTTTCCCATTCCATGGAAATGGTGCAGCTCAACCCTATCAAGTTTTAGAAGACCCGAAATCTGCATATCTTTCAAACCTGTGCAGTGTATGAATCTCAAATCCTCAACCAAAGGGCTGCCAGAGATCATATTCCTGATTGTCTGTTGATCAATGACAACTTGTCGCATATAAAGTTTTTGCAGATGGGGAAGCTTGAAATAACTGCAAGATTTCACAGTACATCCATATAACCTTAATCCAGTTAATGTCTTTGCAGCAAAAACAGACCAGGGCAAAGGGTAATGCATGTATTTCTTGACGACAAAGTGGAGATCTAGCTCTTTCAGGTGGTTTTCCACTGCCAAATTAATCCACTGATCTATTTGAAGGCGCAGTTCTAAATCATAAGAGGTAATTCGTAGAACCAACTTATGGATACTTAGTTTTTGCTCGAGGTGTCTCTTCAGAGAATTGTTAACAAAGTCCTTAAAGTTCCCATTCCTCAAATCCAGATTTCCCTCTTCTTGAATTTTGTTTTGGTCAAATTTCAAAATGGAGAATGAAGTCCATAGCTCTCTCCACCTTTTCGACAATATACTGGTTCGAGCTGCATCTTTTGAATTACGAAGGAGAGAGAGGATGTAATGGATGATGTGATCAGGCAACTGGGTGATCAGATTCATGGATTCAGCTCTTTGGTTCAGGTTGTATAAATCTTTTCCACCATGCTTCCTTTTTTGGCCAACACTCTCATCAACATTGTTGCAACTAGTTCTCTTTCGCTTTCTTTGTACACCAGGTGCTTGTGAGACCACATTTATGTTGGTACTCTGATTGACAGAGATGGTTTCTTTCCTCTCTTTCCCAGTAGATAGATTCTTCCTCATACTTTTCTGAAGGACTCAAGATCTTTCTTATCCACTTCCGGAATGTGCTTGCAGTAGTCTAATGCTAAATTATATGGAAAAATACTTGTCCCCTCCCTGTCAAAAACAATATTCATGAAAAGAAAAAAAAATCAGTTTCCATTAAAAAAATCCCCAAATTTTTCCGAAGGGATGATTCCGTCTAAACAAACTAATATGATCACAACCCTGAACCTTGCAATTTACACATTCAAAATTATCACAGTAACATGGTAAGCCACTTGCCCGAATATTTAAAAGCAAATTTAAATACGTTATACTTTTACATGCTTCTGGCCCCTTGAATCAGATACATAGCACTGAAAAAACACCAACCTAATTACAATGGCACTGCCCCCAAAAGGCGGACTCAGCCCAGTCACCTTAGTTTAATCGGAGTTGATAGAGAGAGATGGGGCAAACGGCGACGGAACGAAAGGATGGCAGACTCGCAATCGCAGACTCACAATCGCAGACGACTAGGGTTTTAGTTTTCAGCAAAGTTGAGAGAAAGCGGCTTCGAGACTTCGCGGACTCGAGTGAATTGAGAGGCAGGGCTAGGGTTTCAGATTTTGAGACTGATGTTTTCGTTTGAGAGGAAACGATCGAGAATCCCAGAAATTAGAATGCCGATTCGGTGAGAATGAAACGAGATGCGTGGGGGATAAAAGTGGCAAAAACGGCATCGTCTAAATTAAAAGCAGTGTTTCAAAAAATAAGAGCCGGTTATCCATAACGGGGATTAAAATCTGGATCCTTGATCGATCGGACAGATAAGTTGATAACATAATATATTGGAAAAGAGCACTCCTAAGAGCAGCCAAACTCAGATGAGTAGCATTCTGATGAGTAGCGTCCCGATCCCATCCCCCCCGCCCTTTTTTTTATTTATTATTTATTATTTTTTATATAATTTTTAAGTTATATTTTTTTATATGATTTTTTTAATATCTTAAAATAATTTTTAAAAATATATAAAAATCACAATATTATTTAAAAATACTTACTTAAAAATCATATAAAAAAATTTTAAAAAATAAATAAATAATAAAAATAGGATGGGATCGGGATGCTATTCATCGGATGAATATATTTAATCCGTCTGGATTTAATCCGGATGAACACGGATTGACTAGTTTTTCGAATTTCAGTTTGAATCAAACAAAAATAAATAAATAAATAAATCCGACCTAAGAGCACACTCTAGTACTTCATGTGGGAGGAACGGTAATTAGCTTTATAAGCACTAGGGTACTCAACATTAAACAGTTTTTTGAACATAATTTCAATGAATTTCTCCCTCTCATGATGAGTCACAGAGATGTAATATTAATTAAGGTGTATATATCGTTCCAGGCTCCAGCTAGCTCTGCCATAGTTGAGAATTGGAGATTTGGAAGTAGAAAGTTCTCTAGAGGCTTTTGCAGAAATAAAATAGCTCTCGTTATTTTAATTGACTCTTGATTCAGTTGTCTTAATCTTCAGCATGTATCTGTATGGAATTCCATGCAGGCATTTACTATTAGCAGATTACGATAGGTCTGGCCATAAAATACAAAGGTTCAAGTTCTATTGTATGTAATGTATAAAATTATACCAATGACTTGTGAAGCTTGTTTTGAACCCACGCTGTATTTGGTAAATTATGGTGCTTTTATCACTTAAACATGCTTATGCTTATATACATCAATGACATGTGATTATTGTATGCTTATGCTTGTTTTGAACACGTGAGTTTAGTGGACTTTTTTATATTAACCGAGTGTTCTTTATATGGACCAACAGTAGCTAATAGAGTTTTTTTTTTTTTTTTTTGTAGTAATATAGAAAGTAGTGGAAGAGACACCATTTCTAGCTTTTAGACAAAAGATGAAGGTCCCGTTTAGATTTGAAAATGAGATAAGTTGGGATGAATTTAGTTTATTTTTTAATATTATTATTATTTTAAAATTTAAAAAAGTTGAATTGAGATTTGAAAAATATGTATTAAGATTTAAAAAATATATATAGAGATTTGTGTTTTGTATGAAAAATTAAAAAAATGTAATAATAAAATAGAGATGAATTGAAATGAGTTGTGAATTTAAATCGAGCTGAAGTGATTTTGGAATGAACATTACTATGTTGCTGTGACATTCCCTCCTTTGTCAATCAACCAAAAAAAATTTGGGCATATCGGGACAAGTTATATTTATTTTTCCTCATCAGTTTATGTACTTGGCCAATAGTTGTTGTCTATGCCTTTTGGCTAAAACAAAGTTTATGTACGTAGTTGGATAAAATGGTACTTGAGATGTTGTGTGATTGTTGGCCAAACCAAATTGCATGTGCATGTTATTTATACAAACCTGATGTCAGAACCTCTAGAAATTCAACCTCTAAATATTCATAAACTTCAACCTGATATCAAAACCTCTTGAAAATCAAAAGCTTATTTATATGGTCATGGTCATGGTCTACAACCCATAAAATTTAACTTGATATCAACCATGTCATCAAATGTGGAATACTCCCACTATTAATTTCCTATATTTACAAAGGTCATTTCCTATATTTACAACCCACATTGGCATCAAATACACTCACAACAATAAGTACAAAGCAACAAATGCACCCACAACTACATGTTTCTTCAAGCAACAACAAATACACCCAACCCCACCTTGGCATCAACCACAACCCCAGACCCTTCTATTACGTAGCAACATATTCCAATACACCATAACCAAGCAATATTATCATTATAGAATAAACAACTGTTCGATTGAGGGACGGCGACTAAGTGATGAGACGTTTGGAGGAGGAGAGAGAGAGAGAGTATCTTAGTGAGATTGACGGCTGGAGAGGTAGAGAAAGAGGCGAGCATATTTTATTTTTGAGGGGCAGGGGGAGATTAGGTTTGTTTTTGGGGAAGGACACGATGAATATCAAGATTCTACTTTGGGGGGCATACATGTTAAAACTGCCTTTTTTTTTTTTTTTTTTTTAAAGGCAAGCATAACATATATTAAATTATATATATACAAAAATATATAGTTCAGTAAAGTGAAAATCCAAACAATCATCTCAATATAATAAAGACATAATAGACACCAAAATAAAATAAAAAAAATGGTTTCAGAGTCACAAGTATGGCTCCCACTAATTACATTAAAAAGATGCCGCTTAAACTGGTTTTGAGTTGGTTTGGTAACTAGACTATTTGACTATAATTACATGCTGCAACGAGAGGAAATGCAACGAGAGGAGATGCATTCTGTTGAGCTGGTTTGGTTAGAGGAGTCTCACGTCTACTTTAACAAAATCCCTAATTATGGAAATCAGAAAATAGCTATTGGAAGAAGAACCGATACACCATAAAAGTACCACTATCAGCTATGGAAGCACGTGAGGAGCACGTACCACAATAGAGAGAAAACTAGTTGCCAAAACCAGAGGATTGAGATCATGAAATCTGATGGTGTCGTGTGTGATGGTAAGGAAGTTCTCCTAGTGCGTACTATCTCTTGCGCGTGAGATAGATTAATAGCTGTAGGGTTCATAGGTCTAGTGCGTGGTGGTCGTGGAGGTCTAGCAAGCAGTAGATCAAATCTTCTTTGGGCTCTGGACATAAAACTAGAAAAGATTGAAAAAACACTAGAAATATCAAAGAAAAAAAAAAAAAAAAAGTCACAGAGGGCTCCACCTTCCTTAAAAAACGAGCTGAAATGGTTGGAGAAAACCAGACAAACGGCTTGGAAAGAAAATGCTTAAGAGAGAAAAGAGTTTCTACTTGTTGAAACTTCTAGTAACATGGTGTTTCGTACCCGAAAAAAAAAAAGTGGCATTGGCGGGTGTACTTTATTTTATGCTCATCCAACTAGAATTTCCTTTTTCAATTTTTAGAAATTAAATAATTTTATATATATTTGTGATGTGTAAATATTATATAATTATTTTAAAAAAATAAGATCAATTATTTAAAAATTAATTTTTTCATATAAATTTAATATTTTTATTCAATATTTTCAAAATAATCTCGTGATGGTTGCACAATTTACATCTTAAATTTGATAAATGCTAGTATTTCTACTTATTTTGACACATTATATATTTTAAAATTTTTCTTACATAATAATTAAAGAAATAGTTTTTAATATATTGATTTTTTTTAGAAATATTCTTTTTTTTTTTTTAAAAAAAATGAGAATTAAAAAAAAAAAAAAAAAACAACTAACGGTAGAAAGTGAGCGGCACCGCTCCTAGAAATTAATAATTATAAACGTCGCACTGAAATGCCAAGAAGTGCAGGCTCCACAAATCGCAGAAGCACGAAATGCGTTTTGCCGCGAACACACACTGAACCAACCCTGTCAAGGCTCCTCAATCTCGAAGGATCCGACAAACCCGCGAACAAACCACGATCTCATTCCTAGGTTTTTCCACCGCCACCCTACTTATTGTCACACTTCTGTCTCTATTCCCCTCGCATTTTCAACGTGAAGGACAGAAACATGGATATCGAAGCCCGTTTAACCTCTCCGATGGCGATCACTTCACACTAATTCCACATTCAACGAAAGCTGTTGCAAGGACGAAGACTGTGAAGTATGAACTGATCACATATTTGTTTCTCAAACGTCTTTAGTGTTAACTCGAATCTTATATATAGCCCACCCCGTTAGCACCCACATTGGCATCGTAGTATCTCTGCCACCTTTTTGGGAAGTACCCATAAGCGAGGGGTTGGATTTTTATTGGCCTCTTTGGACCGATCTCGGTCCTGGTGATTTAGATACTATATACGCTGTTTGATTCTAGATGTAAACCAAATACCCAAACCAGACTTTCTTAAATCATTGCCACTGGGAGAAGTTTTCAAATGTAATGGGTGTTACCGGATTTGTGAAATTATGATACCGAGATGCCGGGTTTGATTGGAAATCGAGGTAAAGATGCAATCAAAGTTGATGGCATTGGAGGAAGGCAAGGACCCTGCCAGTTCAGTGAGAACAAATCAATCTAGGGCTCTGCCTTTGAGAGTCCTCCAATTTTTCTTGATATTTTTGGTTCTGGGTCTTGGGGTTTCTATTGTTAGCGTATATATGACTCGATATTTCAAAGTTCAGTTTGTTGCTCCGGTTGCAGAGTCCACTCTCAAGGCTTGCTTTGAAGGGCTAACCAATATAGAGAGCTGGATCAGACCTCCATCAAATCTGTTGCACACCATGAATGACACTGAGCTGTTGTGGCGGGCTTCATCTGTTCCTCGGATAAAGACTTATCCATTCAAGAGAGTTCCCAAGATTGCCTTCATGTTCTTGACAAAGGGGCAATTGCCAATGGCACCTCTTTGGGAGCGGTTTTTTAAGGGGAATGAGGGTCTTTACTCGATCTATGTTCATACATTGCCATATTACAATGCCAGTTTTACTCCATCTGTTTTTTACAGGAGACAAATCCCAAGTCAGGTATCATAACCTTCATCTTTTATTGCCATCAAAATTTTTCTTCTCCGGAACATGCGTTGAAAACTCTCTATACGGTTCTTAAGCATCTTCATAATTTTTGAATTGACATGGATGATGATAATGAAAAATAATCCTTTGAGATGTATTGGGACCTTCAGCTATAGAATTTTGGGACGAAGGAAAGCGTGTAATTGGTTGCAATTGCGTTGTTTCTGCATGAATGCTAGAGACTTCCATCTTTATATATTGCTAAGTATGTGCTTAATAAAGTGAATAGGTCTCTCTCTCTTATATTGGTCAACGGTAAAGTGATTGTATGGTCGGTAAATTTAAATATAGCATTGATAGTTGATTAGACCATTTAGATTTGGTTTGAGATGTTTCAGCATATTTGTTGAAGACTATCAACTATCACGGATAAGGACATTTAGTGCTAAGTGAATTGATAGATGGCACAAAGTTTGTAAGATCCTAGCCTGGTCGAATGTTGAAAGGGTTAGCTGGCTGAAATTGAAAATGGGCCCTAGTTGATCTACCCAAATATTTGGAATAACCATTCTCAATTAGTAAAGGAGGAGGTTCCTAAAACCATATCAGTTTACATCCAAGCTTTTGTCCTTTTAATGAGCATATAATTTGATCATATGGCGGAGGCCACTGTTTTGCGAGTGTCTTACAAACATGGTTTTGTTCCTAGATAGAGTAAAATGTCAGAGCAGATTTTATCAATCCAACCTTCAATTTAGAGTGGACGTCACTGAGTTGGGTCTGACAATAATTATGTTGTGGGTCCAAGATTTGGATTGGGAGATAATTGGCAATAGCTAACAGTACTCAACACGAGCATATAATTTGAACATAAGGCAGGGACTGTACTCCTTTGTGTCAGTGTCTTTTAATCATGGTTTTATTTCATGGAGTAAAATGTCAGAGCAGGTTTTGTCCATCCAACCTTGAATTTAGTTGCATCTGATAACAATTTGCTGTGGTTTTAGCAGTTTGAGTGGGAGGTAATTGGTAACCTTAATAAAAAGTTGTGGACCATGCTGCATACTTGTAGTGGTTGTCCATTCATTCCCAACCTACCCCTTTTCTTAATTTTAAGTATATATATCTCCAATGATGCGTTGTCATGGCTATCTGCTTCTACATGTAAGAATCCACCAGGCTATGATGACGCTTATTGCCACTGATAACACTAGTGAAAATGGCACTTTTAGGGGGAGAAAATGTTTCAGTTACAAATTGCCTTCTCTCATGGTGAATTCGCCAACTAGTAGATATCTTACACCATTAGCTATTTACCTTGAAATTCCTGTTCTGCAATGCTATCCCCATATTTTAGCAGTTTATGCTGAATTCATTAGAGCATTTTCTTTTGAAGTCCAGTTTGATTGGCAAAATTAATTTAGCAATCCAGTTTCTAGTGAAGCTTCTGAGTCTGTATGCTCTTTATGTCTGGAGTAGGCAATTATGCGTGTGGAGTAATGACAAAATATGATTAGCTAGATCAAAGATTTTCCAGTTTCTCAATAGCTACTTGAGCACATTTTTATTCAGCACGTTTTCTTTCATGAAAAAGAGCAAAATAAAACAGAAAGGATCAGCATGTTTTTCCTTGTTGGAAACTTAAATCCACTCATATTTCTGTGGTGGTATTTCTGAGCAGGTGGCAGAGTGGGGAAGAATGAGTATGTGTGATGCTGAGAGGAGACTCCTAGCTAATGCGTTGCTTGATATCTCAAATGAATGGTTTGTCCTCCTTTCGGAGGCATGCATTCCTCTCCACAACTTCAGCATTGTTTATCGCTACATATCAAAATCCAGGTACAGCTTTATGGGATCGATCGATGAACCTGGACCCTATGGGAGAGGGCGGTATGATGAGAACATGGCACCTGAGGTCAACGTCACTGACTGGCGTAAAGGGTATCAGTGGTTTGAAGTAAATCGAGAACTTGCAGTCAAGATAATCGAAGACACCACTTACTACCCTAAATTCAAAAAATTTTGCCAACCGGCATGCTATGTGGATGAGCACTACTTCCAGACAATGCTAAGCATCCAAACTCCACATCTTTTGGCAAACAGGAGCCTTACTTATGTGGACTGGTCAAGAGGTGGTGCTCACCCTGCTACATTTGGTAAGGCAGATATCAAGGAGGAGTTTTTCGAGAAGATTTTTGACAGTAAGACATGCCTTCACAATAAGCAGCCCTCCTCACTTTGTTTCCTTTTTGCGAGAAAGTTTGCCCCAAGTGCTTTGGATACTCTATTGCAATTATCGTCCAAAGTTCTAGGTTTCTGATAAATGCTCGGTTTTTGAGATGTTTTGTTGGAGCGTGTAGGTTTAGTTATGACCTAAATTATTATCTTAGTAGATCTATATTGAGTTGTCAGCCAACTGTGGAATCTTTGAAGAAGATTTTTAGTTATGAGCTCATTTATTAAATTCTGAGTTCGTAGCACCATGCCCATGCAGATTATTCATTACAACAAGTAACTGCCTTGAATTAGTTCACGACCTTTCTAGCCATGGGAATCGCATTATATTTGAATCTAAAACGTATTCCATGACGTGAGATATTGGGAACGCATCTGTAAAGTATTCATTAACAAGTAATTTTTATGCACGTTTCTATCTTGTTGGTTGCAAGAACAGCCCCTGATTATATACATTTCATGACTCGTAAGCAATGCAATTAATTGATATAAAGCAGCAAGTGCAACTATATATATATATATATATATATATATATATTACTTTTATCTTATAAAATACAACTCTTATTGCATTATTCAAAGTTTTGAATGACATCCAAGAAAGTCAAAAGAATGCTTGTAGGATGTGAAATGCTTGGGATTGAATACGTCAAAATATCATTTTCTTTTAGAACCGGATGGATAAGCTGACAAATTGATGACTTTCTTGCTAAACATATGAAATCAACAGTGCTGACATAATGAACCTAAAGTATTTGACGGAGATGACTTAATTTCAAAACATGTCATCTACAACTGAATCAATTAACAAAATAAACATGGTGCCTGGTGAAAATTTGGTCAAGCCAAAGCCCGTATGGAATTCGAACAGGTAACAAGATGGTCAAAAAACATTTACAACTCATCATGCTGGTTTCTGTCAGAAACAGAAACCTCCTGTTGGAATTCAAGCAGATACCTAGCAGCCAATGATGCATGAAGAGCAGCACCATATGGAAATGCATCTTCATTGATTTGAAAGTATGGTGAATGCGCTGATTCTAGCCGTCCACGTGTCCCATTCTCCATCCCGAGTAAAAAGAAGTATCCAGGTATTATCTCTTGGTAAAATGCAAAATCCTCCGAGCCCATCAACGGTTTCAAGTCCTTGACTCTGTGGGTGCCAAGCATATCCCCAGCTACATCTAAGAAGTACTCATGCAAATCTTTATTGTTTATGGTTGGAGCGAAAAAGTTTCTCTCCTCTGTGAAAAAATTCACAGTTGCATTACACCTCTGCACGACAGCCTGCCCTATGATAACCTGTTGAAGAAGCAAATTTGTTTGTTATAGCGAAGAGAAGGCAGCACAATTGCATGGGAAGTAAGCTACAGTTGAAGTAACCAAGTTAGAGATATATGCATGAAGAACTGCTCTTGAGAGTTTATTAGCTATGAAGCTTTCATTGTCAAATTCCTACAAATGTGACATAAGACTTTGCCATATATGGGATGATACATCATTCAACTTCAGTACCTCCTCAATCCGGTGTCGGAGTTGCATAAAACTTTCCTTTGAAAATGCACGAAAGGTGCCACCAATTGTTACAGAATCTGGAATAACATTTAATGCACCACCTCCTTGGAATCTCGCAACAGTAACTACCTGCAAAGACACAGGACAATCGCAAAATATCATAAGAACAATATATCTCATGGAAATTTGATGCCTGACATGCACGAAAACATTCTAACAGAAGAAGCTAGTGCCATGGGTTATCCACAAAAATGAGGTTCTCAGAGCTAATTGAAGGGGAACAACTTAGTTAAATATCATGGACCATGAGGAGTTTGAGATCAGAAGACAAGTTTTCATTTGAAGTAATCATACATTCGTGTTACAAAAAGCCATTACCCAGTGTTAGACCCCTTGAAAGCTGAGTTAAAAGATGGGATCCTAACCTTTAAGATGCATGAATTAGCTCCAGCTTGACAGCCTGTAAGTTTAATCATTGCATCCGCTAATGGCCTAATGCTCCATACCAGTATCATTTGCCTCTTAAAATAGCATATAAGGCCCTCACTTTTTTTTTTCCTTCCACAAGCATTTCAATGATTGTTTGTTTAATATACCGATATCATTGGAGTCTTTAATTATTTATTTGTGGCTATATATCTCACGTTTGAAAATAATTTGCCTCATAAGTTTTACTGTTATTACCCATTCATCAACTGCTGCAGGCATGACAATATTGTATAAATCTTTGATCAATTTTCAAGAGTAAAACTGGAATAAAGTTATCCAATGGCCCTTAATTGAGTTTCAGACTCTCAGCAACAACTTTAATCTTCTAATAATAACAATAACCTCATATACAAGCTACGTAGATTTTTTTAGTTACTATTCTTTTACTCCATCATAATTATGTTCCGTGCAACTTATAGACATTGCAAACATGGTGATTTGGTGGTTAGTTTCTCAGCAATCACACTTGTTACCAGCCAAACCATCATGTTAGGGAGGTGCTCGAGTCACTTCAACATGAGGCACAAACCTCTGTTAGGCGGCTATAGAGGATAGTTACTTTTCACAAAATGGATGCAATGTCCAACAACCCCATCCCCCACTTCCCCTTTTATCTTTATTTCACAAAATACACAAAGATTTTATGACTTTGAACAGAAAGGAAAAAGGAGAGAGAATCAGAAACAGATGTAATATGAGACATATCAGATGTACCTGTGGGTCCATTGGATCAGCTTCACGTGAAACAATATGTTGTAAGCTAACAATCACATTAGAAGCTGCCAATATTGGATCTACTGAATGTTGAGGAATGGCTGCATGGCCTCCTTTTCCACTTACTACAGCTTCAAAGAAGCCGATCCCAGCCCCTATGGGACCAGCTCTGGAGTGTGCTTCACCAACAGGTAGATTAGGTGCAACATGCAAGCCAAAGATAGCATTTACATTCTCTAATGCTCCAGCATCTATTACTTTCATGGCCCCTGTACCACCTTCCTCTGCTGGTTGGAAAACAAGTACAACAGTTCCCTGCAAGTGTTTGTGTATATGAGTAAGCATAAGAGGGGGATAAAGAACCATAATTGGCCATCCGAGCAATAGGTGACTGTTTTGGGTTATTAATTGCGATTTCAAACTCTAATTAGGTAGCAGAACTTCCGTCAAGAATAATTGAATCTCCTTACTCACCCAAAGTAGGAGGAGGAGAAAGTTTGCAGATAGTATCCATACAAAAGTACAAAAGTAACAAACTATACTTTCTTGTTTAATCGAGAATTAGATATTCTTTTCTAATGGCTAGCAACTGTTTTCGGCACTTTTGAGCCCCTCTCCAACAAGGATCTCACTGTAGCAAACTAACTTTTTAACGGATGCATCCTGTTCCCCTTTGCAATTGGTCATAAATTCCATACATAATGGAAAAAAGATGTGTCTTAAAACCGATCACAAATCCATATAAATTCTGAAATAAGAACTTAGAAAAAATAAAAAAAATCATACTCAGCAAAGCTGGATCATCTACAGATCTTAAAACGCTCACGCACGGCAAGATACATGCCGGATAAGAGATTCATTTAATACTCTAAAACGATGCATTGACACATAATGAATCCATTAAAAAGTGTTTGAGCAAATCCAAGATCAGTAACCTTATTGTTATAACTTATTACTGTTATATTATTCACTTCAGGATAAGGAGGGTAGTTATATCAGTCAAGCAAAAAACAATATAACATACCGATTTTCTCCTGACAGGTTATGCTATGAAGTTAAGAAGCAAAGATGGACCAACACACCTTTAACTCTTCACGATGATCTTGAAGGATCTTGGCAGCTCCAAGAAGCATTGCAACATGTGCATCATGCCCACAAGCATGCATCTTCCCTGGAATTCTACTCTTATGCTCCCACTCCACCATTTCCTATAAATTCAAGACCCCGTCAACACAAATAGCAAAAACAAAATCTTTCGAATATCACAGAATAATCCCTACTTGCCAAATTCCCAATCTACACATTCAAATATCAACAAATCACTCGATCTAACAACAATAAACCGTACTCATACATCCTGCTTATATTGAATGAATAATCAAAATATAATCGAACCTGCATAGCAAGCGCATCCATATCAGCCCTTATGGCCACGAAAGGGGCTTCACCAGTCCCAATGAAGCCGATAACACCCGTAACTGCAACTGGGTAATTATAAGGAATACCCATCTTATCCAATTCTGCTCTGATAAGCTTACTAGTCTCAAACTCCTCAAAACCCAATTCTGGGTTTTCGTGTATTTTCCTTCTGATTCCCACCATCCAATCAAACAGTTCCGGATTCTTGGCATATTGGAGAAACCTTTTGGGGATTTCTGAGAGCCCATTTGAGGTCGAAGAAGAATCTGAGAAAGCGGACCTTGGGCCAAACAAGTGAAGGATGAAAATCAGGGAGACCCACTTGAAGAAACCCATGATTTCTCTGCAAGTGAGCTCGGGATTGGAAGTACAAGGAAGAAAATTTATTGTTTACGATAAAGCGACGTGGGTTTTTGAAGCCTTATTATACAAAAAGTAGCACGAAAGCGGAGCACAGTTTTATAACGAGGAAAATGTGGAATTTCAGAAATAGAATACAAGACTCGTGCTGCAGAGCTCCGTGAACGTGGGTTTGGAAGTGGCGATGGCTGCGATAATCAGTCACAAATCAACCCACGTGCTAAATCCTAATTTTCCACGTGTTATTTTTAAGGTTCTACATCACTGTACCTTCTTCCACGGTGCCAAAGTAAAAGTAAACAGAAATGTTTGAAACGTAAGTTGAAACAATAAAAATGGAAGAACAGTGACAAAAAAAAAAAGAAGCTTTTTTAGATATTATTTATCTGGTTGATATGACAGCCACTTTGTTATCTCATTTCAGTGTGGGTTCGTTTGTCTAAATATCTATCATTTAAAATGTCCAGTAGTTGGAAAGTTCATAGCAAGTTCAAATATCACGGGACAAATCAAGGTTAAAAGAGGACAAAGAAAAATAGTTCTTTTGTCTTGCTGAATATTATAGTACTACCCCGCCCTTTAGGATTGCCATTTTCATAACCTGACCCACTTTGATAGCGAACAGCCGCCGCTTTATAATAAATAAATTTAGTGTGTGCAATATAAAACGGGCAAATAATGCAATACATGGAGAAAGGATCAAAAAAAAAAAAAAACATAATATAAATCCTATTTGAATGCTTCTCATGTTACACACTAGCCTGGTTTTGGACCATTCTTTTTTGTTCTGTCAACGGTCACAGTAAGTGATAAGAATGCATTAAAATAAGGGCATTATTTCAAAAGTTTTGGCTAAACAAGATATGCCAATTGCCAACCTATTTGGAAGATGAAAAACCTGTTGGAATTACTTTCAACCCATTAAATAGTAAAGTATATCCACAAATGAGTATAAGATCTTCTTCATTTTAATTTATATGTATAATATAAAGATATCCAAGTCAATTATTGCAACATTGAATGACAAAACACAAATAACCAATTACTACTATGTGGTTATGTGATTGGGTCAACACTACTATTATTATTATTATTATTCTCCTGAGCAAAGGAAGACCCAATAGTGTATGAGTAATACTAATATGTTCTCTCATACAAGTTAAACTAACGCCACGTGTAACACAGTAACAACCAAACTCGCATTTTTGTTTTTTTGGACAACCAAGCTCGCATCGAAGGTTACAAAAAGGGTACAAGGCAACTGTACAAAAATAAAAACGATTTAAGGTACAATTACTTTCTGGCCCGATTCCCATCATCCAGTCGTACGATCGTTTTTCCCACAAAAACTCATTTTAATCATTTATTTTATTATTATTTATAATTCATATTATTTTATCATCTTAAAATCGAATAAAAAATAAATTTGAAATTAACGGTAAAAAAAATATTAAATTCGATTTTTTTGCATTCTCAAATGTATCAAAAGAAGAGCATAAAATATAGCCCATGATCTATTTTAGCCCACTCATGCAATCCACAGGCCCATTCCCTTCCTTTTAAACATTTCGGGCATTTCGAATCCCACACTCTTAACCATCCAAATAAATTAATTAACCAAAAAAAAAAAAAATTATAATAATTTAGTCACTCTAAGCAAGCAATGACCACCACTAAATTCTGCTTCGAATTTGTTACTAACGGCCAACACCGAAACACAGACTCCATTGATTCAATGATTCAAAGCTCAGAGTCTAGGCCATCTATCCTCTCCAATATCTTTGCATTTTCCCAAAAGAACTTAGTCAACTTGTTGCGTTCTTCAGCCTCACTAACATTCTCGACCTCAATTTCCTGTAAGCAGTGCCTCCAACATATGATAGGAATCGATCTGCAACCGCGACAGTCCTCTCCTCTTTCTGTCACCTTCTTGTATATGAACTAAAATTAAGAACAAAGAGGAAGATGCAAACAAATAAACAAGCAAATCATTAATGCCAACCATTTATCCTCAAAGAAAAATAGCAAAGTAATATCAAAATAATTGAAGGATTAAATATTTTTCTTCAGCAATCTGTTTCAAGGTTTTAGAAAAGTTCTATTTATCACTGTCATTTGTTGGTGGTATCTACCATGGTGAGTAGTCTCACATGTTCTATGAAGTGGTCTTAAATAGTTGGTCAAACATAAACTCAACAAATTAGAGGAATTCACAATCATAATAACATCACTGTGAATCAAAAGAATGAAAAAAAAATTCAAAAGAAAGCTTCCCGAAACAATCAATCACTTGCAAATGAACATTCATACATCAGTTCCTATACCTTACAACTCATTGGAACGAGCGAGTCTGGATGTTTTTGAAACTTTGTTTATTAGCATGCTTCTGTTTAGATCATTGCATGTTGATGTCTTTAGTTCTCACTAAAAATATAGATCGTGGCTGTAAGGGTTGAAACAAGGGATACAATAATGGTTCGAGAGTAGGATGAACAAGGGTTAATAGTTCGAATGCATTATTCTTTATATGAATCTAGGAGATTTTAATTGCACTGATGATTTTGTTGCTTATTGATCCTATTTTCCTTAGCATGAAGAAAGAATAAAATGTGGAAAGGAATCTAAGCTAAATTGCCAGGCTCTATGAAAGTGTTTGATACCTTAAACGTTTTTGTGCCAAAACCAGATTCTATGAATAAAGTCTCTGGGTGGGGTGAAATCCAAAGCAAGCTATCCACAAGTTCTTCTATTGCACGACTCATTAGAGGCTTATGTATCTTCAGCTTCAAATGCTTGACATTATACAAGGGGGGTAGTAGGCTTTCCCTCAGTTCCTTTGGAACAACCATATTCTTCTCAAATAAGGTAAACCAATCGGAAAATGTTAGAATCTTAATGCATATCAAAATTAAACAACTTTAAGAGGATAGAAAGGAATTGAATCCAAACAAATGAAATTACTAATCTTGGCATACCTTGCCTGTGATACTCTGCAAAGTCAATACTCTAGAATGATTGAACTTGGACAGAAATTCTCATTTGAACATGCCAAGAAGTGTCGATGACACTGAGGCAGAATTGGACGTCAGATTGTAAGAGAGCTGAAGAATTTAATGAGAAGGGTATTATATCACCATTATACTTGAATGAACACAGAGAAGGAGCATCAATCTCGACTTCATTAAGGAAGTCACATCTACATAAGAGCAATCTCTTAAGATGATGACCCGAGATTCTTACACTTTCCATCATTCTGCAATCACTTAAGGCCAATTTCTCAAGAAGTCAAAATTCAGAGAAATGGTCATGGAACCACTCGTCTGTTATGGCTGCCATACATAATTTCAAAGTTTTCAAACTTTTACATGGGGCCAAGCTGATCTCACACGGCTTATACCGCCCGTTGTATTCAAAAGATTGAAGATTCAGTGCTTGCACCTCAACCTTCTTGAGTTCACGATTGTTTTTCACCTCAACTGTCTTAAGTTTGAGTACACCAAAAACCTCAAAACTTTTCAATCCACAGCAACCACTCAAATTCATATCCTCAATCATAGGACATCTAGCAACCAAGTTTTGAAAAATCCCATCTTCGATATAAACATCCACTAGAGACAGCTTTTTCAAAGACAATAACTTGATGTCACTGTGGGGCAACCTCAACTTACAGTTAGAAAGTGTCAAAATAGTTACTGATTTTGCGGCTAGAACAGCCCTGGGTAAATTATACCATTCTCCATTTCTCAAAACAAGAATGCCAAGTTTGAGCTCATGAACATTACTCTCTAACAAATAGCCAATCCACCTGTCAAAGAGAGACGCCAATTCTGGATCATGGAAGGATATTTCAAGTGTAAACCTCCTTATACCTTTGAAATTGCGGTGGATTAGTAGACTTTGTTCCACAAAATTAAATGACTTGTCTATTTTTCTTAGTCTTTCTGGGATACTCTCCCTAATGTCTGAATGATTGGAAAACTTTGAGTCGAAGAAGGTTCTGTCAAATTCGAAAACCGGGAAATTGGTCCACACTTGCCTCCATCTCTTGGATGATACACTGGTTTGAAGTCCTTGTTTCATGGGGAGGAGGGACAGAATCTGTTGCAAAATGGGTTCCGGCAATTCTGATATCCGATCCATTGGGTCAGTTCTGCCCACCAAGTGATCACCCGCAACAAATGGTGTCTGCCAAATGGAAATAGACTTGAGTGATCAAAACATTTAGGTATAATAATAAAGCTTGTTTAGAAAGACAAACTTAAAGATGTATATAAAGATTCCAATATATCTGATGGGGGACGTTTGTTTGATAATTAACGAACCGAAATCGAAAATCAAAAAAATCTGAAAATAGAATTCACAGTCGAAAGGAAAGATGAAAATAGACATATATGCGCAACTCGAAAAATATACATGCAATCTATAAGAGCGAGACGAGAATTAAAGAGCATAGTTCTCATCTTACAGATTGATGGGATGGTTCTGAAGACAAGTACGAAAAAACTACTCGTGAATGATCTTTGAACTCGAATGATCCACCAAGCAGCCGCAGAAAATGAATCAATCTGTAGCCCTCTCAAAAATCAACAACCTCAATCCCGGTCTCTCTCTTAAAAGGAGTTGGTTGACTCGATCAATTTACAGTATTTCTACCCTCCGATCCCATTATCTGGGAAATAATTATTAATAAATCGGACTAAGATTAGTCCTAACCCTGAAAAAGGGAAAGATGGGGTGTGAAAAGGGAGATTTCATCGGTACAAAGATCTTGAAGTGAGGTCATTCCTGGGATCCACCTGTTATAGGATGAAGAAGTACCAAAAATAAACTCGAAAATATCTTGGTCCGACGTAACGGTGATACATGGCTTCTGGTAGACTGGGATTCAACCGTTACGAAAAGATATATTAAGACGACAAGACAACGTTAGACCTTTGGGATATAATGGTTAGGTCAAGCTAACTCAAAATCGCTGGAAAAACTGATCGCTTTTCAATCTCTCAAAAATATATTTACAGCATTGATCAGAAACAGGATGAATACATATACAATTACGAGCATAACAATTTTTTCAAGTCCTGCTCAATACGGCTAAGTGGTTACTAGTTGATATCCATGTACGAGAAAACGAAACACTAATCATAATTGTTTTCTTTCTTCCTGTATTGACCGAAATATGCGGAATGCTGATTCACTTGCTGATCTGGGATTGTGAGGCACAACCTTAATCACTTGTGCCCGCTGCTGCTCACTACTTTGCTCAATTTTATCTGATGCCTGAACTGTTGGGGTTGTCGGAAAGAGAGGAAGTGCATCCCCTATAGCCCTCTCAGAAGGACTACTAGCTGTACTTCCCTGAAACTCACTCTCTTTTGATGCAGGGAGTTTCCCAACTTGACCTGAGATTACCCGAGATACATTGCCGGACATGTTGCATGAGCTTTGATGGGGTATGGTGAAGTTTGTTTCCCCAGCCAATGCCTGATTGTTCTGCCCACTTGACTGAGCTGCAGCAAGCGGGCTAGTTTGCTCAACAGCTGAACTGGATAGAGATTGATTCACAAGAGGCATGCCATATAGAGGAAAGTATGACTGGCCTAAAGGTGGTGAACCCGGGAGAATTCCGAAACCTGGGTGAGAAACTGGCACACCATAAACAGTGTTTAACAAGTCTACGCTTCCAGGACTCACGCGGCCGCAGTTGCCGAATGCCGGTGCCATGAAACCTGCAGTTGGAAGACTGGACCCTGTATAGGGCTTGTATACAAGTCCTTCGGATGGGGACATTGCAGGAACTAACCACTGATTTCCTGGTGGAGGGTGGAAACACCATGGGGCTGGCTTAGTGTTTGTAGCCGGAGGAGCTAAAGGCGGATTAGCTGGATGAAATCCACTATTAGATTGGGTCGTAACAAGTCCTTTATTGGAATCATTTTTTATAGAAGGAAGTGGAAACTTTCTAACTACATTCTCGTCTGCATATTCAATGTTGGGGCTTGACTTCAGAGAATTATCATCGTCTCTAGCAATCAGGGGAGCAGGTGGTTCTGGAACATGTGCAGATGGCAAATTCTTGAATGGAGATACTTTTATTGACTTTTTGCCCAAATACAGATCATCTTCAAGCAATATATCTGGCGACTCAGCAATCAATTTTTGTACCTGTACCAATTTGAAGGAGTAACGTGAATCTTTTCCATGAAGTGAATGGAATAAAACGGGAAAGAGACGAATGCATCGAAGTGAAAAAACAGCTTAGCAATTTGACAGGGTAATGACCAGCTTACCTTTATCAGTCTATGCAACTCAAACACTTGCACCGCGAACACTCTTTGTTGACTGAAAATAATAGCATAAAAGTTGGATCAAAGATAAAATAACATGCAATCATAAAAATTTAGAGAGGAGATACATAGAAAAAGTGACACTAGACAGAATCAACTTTATGGTCTCGTCAAGAGCAACAATGAACGACGAAAACACCAAGAAGGAGAGATTAGTCAGGCAAAACCAATATAGAAAGCCAAATGTTAATTCAAAAGGGGAAAAAAAAAGGCAATGGAAGATCGCTTATTAAAAGAACTGGGGAATGATCTTGATTGAAAAATGCCCAAAACAAGAAGCTGTAAACTGCAAATCCCCAAATTGACTTCTAATTTTAGTCTTAGATTGATGATTCAGAAAATAGCACTTTGAACAAGTTTAAGCGCTCCTTCGAAACCCAAATGCTTAACACTGGCTACGGTTTAAGACTGATTGTCACTATCTGACCACTCGAAATGCTCTTATATATTATGAATTATGGTATTGATAGATGATAATATTTATCACTCTTTTAGATCATTTCAATGTTTAGACATCTACAAAATAAGTCATCTTCCTAGTGTATATTTCCTTAAGTTTAAATGTGTAGAGCCAATGTGTTTATGTGATTCAAGGAAGCAAGATCGGCAGCCTGACCAAATTCACCTATAAAATATGACTCCTATACAATATTCTTCTAAGTAAATGCACAAA
This sequence comes from Platycarya longipes, assembly GCA_036559045.1. Classification (NCBI taxonomy): domain Eukaryota; kingdom Viridiplantae; phylum Streptophyta; class Magnoliopsida; order Fagales; family Juglandaceae; genus Platycarya; species Platycarya longipes. Next base: position 48,374,588 of record CM071789.1, read on the forward strand.
TGAGAACAGCAAAGAAGCTCAAATGAAAAATACAAATTTAATGGATGTGAATCTGTGATGTGACTTAAATCCAAGATTCCTACTTCTCGCATGTCCAGAAGGAGAAAATTGGAATTACTGCTATTTGTAATTCTAATGTCACTGGTTTACTTACCAGAAAGAAAGTCCAATGATTTGTGCAGAGAGAGAGAACTTCAAGTTTTACGAAAACCAAGAAAAATAACAGAATGAAACGATGCATCCCATCATGAAAACTTCCTACAAGTTGTAGAAGAGTTGGCAACCATTTACCAAATTCTACAAACCATACCACGAATGACTGGATACAGATAAGCAGAAGTAAATGCACATAGCAATCACCAGGCAAGAGATACTCACTTGATTATAGCTCTTCTGGTTTTCCAGAATAGTTTCTCACCAATCACTCCAACAACATCATCAGGGGAAACATTCAAATTTGGCATAGATTCCACCACGTAGTTATCCGAGGCATTGTCATGAATGCTTGCCACTTTTGTAGACCTGCATTTCTCATCTTCACAATGCGCACTGACATTTACAAGCCCATTAATGATTCTACATTCATCTCCAAGTGATGGACTTGAGCATGATTTACTTCTCGACTTTGAAACATTTTCTGTACCTACGCCAATTCCAGGTTTTACAATGTCATCTCTGAGTGCTGTTGCTGTTCTGTCTTGCACGGTGACACAAGCTTTATGAAACTGCGAGTTCTTATCTTTTAGCCTGTTCAAGTTATGTACCAAACTGCTTCTGTCTTCTTGATTTGAAGATTCTCGTGTTCTCTTTAATGATTCAGAAGTTTTTACTCTAGCCAATGGGATAGAAGACGTATCAACCAAATTCTTATCTTTGCTTGATGTGATTGAAGCAGACCTTTCCAATGGGGCTACATTATCCTTATACACCTTCGTATTATCACCAGCTTGCTTCCTCTTGAATCCCATCCACTTTAAATCTATGGTGCCATTTCCATTTATCTGCTTTTCACAAGAATTTGGAAGTTTCACTGGAGGGCTTAAGCTCAATGGAGGGAATTTTTCCTGATCTTTGCCACAAAGTGGAGTTATTCCTTGCCCAGAGGTTAGAACTCTATCATCTTCATCTCCAAGTTTCTTTGAGGAGAGTTTCTTAAAGCAGGAAAAATTGTATGGAAGAAAGGACTCGCATTTGGAAGTTGACGATGATAGCCCTGTGGCATTCAAAGTTTGGACACATATAGGTTTCAGGGAATTCTGTTCATGACTCGCCATCACAGTGTTCAAGTTACCCCCACTGAGAGAAGAAGGATGAGGATTCTCGGCCAGATGAGAAGGTGAAGGGGAGTTGCAGAATGGAGTTAATATACCCCGTTGGTGGACACCAACCTACAATGAGTAATCACTTGGCATTATCAGACAAGTAAATGTACTCATGTATATGCAAAAACGTCTAGCCGTTTCAGTGAAACTCATTTTAGTGAAAGCCAGTGAGACAGAGAGTTTCAATCAAAAGTAATAAATGATAGAATTATGCACGTGCAAGGCCATTTTGAAGAACCCAGAGCAGAAACGAAGGAAAGATACAATATAAATCCATAATTCTCCATGAGCAAAAACCAGAGATATCAAACGACACTATTTCTTCCAAGTCAATTGAATCGATTAACAACCAAAGAATAGTGAAAAGTCAAGGGCAGATCAGTAAGAGTATTAAAAAGTCAGATCAATCAGACAGAATTGATTTCATTCGAATTAAATGACATATAACAGCATAGATCTTAAAGAATAAGGCTTTCCCTTGATTACATGCTAAACAACCACAGTATATTTGGATCGTTTTATGGAATGAAAACCAATTGTCTACGTAGACTATGACTTAATACTAAGAACAGAAAGGCATAAGTTATATGAACTCACATGGCTCGAGGACATCGAAGGAGTCAAGCTGCTGCTGTTACTGGGCCAGATAGGCAAAATGGATCCCGATCCAGAAGTCAACCTTTGGGAAGGAATACTGAGCTGTTCATATAGAGCCATTTTGTTCCTTGGAGGTGCTCTTGGCCCTCCTTTCTCTGTATCATTTACATGAAGCCTGGGAAACATAGGACTAGTCAATTTTTCCTCATATTTTCCCCCTCTCATCTTTCTTTACCACTATCTCCACTGAGAAAAGCTAATGCATTCATCAACTTCACATCAAAATCCCATTTCCATTTTCCCCCCCAAAAAGCCCACAGACACAAACCGAAAAACCTGCCTACCCAGAGTACATACTTTATAAATGTTTCGTAAGCCAAGTACAGCTCCACATGTACACAGGATCAACCTACTTCGGAAATCAGAGTTTTTGGGATAAATTCAACCATAAAAACTAGAATTGAAAGAGCATGGTGGATAAATAGTGGGAAAACAAAAATTCAGGAGTACCGAAAACCAACCCACTTCACAAAATCAGAAACTTTTGGCTGTAAACCAAGAAGAGAACAGAGAACGAAAAACCAGTTTGCTACATAAAGCAAGGTTTTCAAGTAATCAAAACCAATCCACCTTAAGAGAGACGAAAAAAAACCAAAACTTGAGTTGAAAATCAGATAAGAGCAGCAATAGACTCAAGAAAATTGTCGACCCAACATGGAATATGAGGAGGTAAAGCGAAGTTAAAGCAGGAAAGGAGAGAGAGAATAAAAAATATATACACGGGAAAGATAGATTCTGCGGGAGATGAGGGTTTCCATGGAATTGCACAAGAGAGGATCTCATCAACGAAAAAGGTGGAGAACCAACAAAAATAACAAAGAGAGTTGTGGGCAATATGGGACCCAAGTGGATAGAAATGCAAGTCCTTTTAGAGAATGCCCCATCTCCAACAAAAATTAAAAATTCCCCTATACATCACCTTTTAACTCCCAAGATCCTGCCAACTCATCTACTTCCCGGTTATCAGATAGACTTTGTAGTTTGTACAGAGGAAAAGTACGCTAAAAAACAAATAAAGATAATAACTTTGATAAAAATATTCAGATCAAATGATTGATACTGAGTGTACTGGTAATTAAAAACTCAGAGTTCATTAATTAACAATATCTGCCGGCAAAAATCTGGTTGAAATCCTAGAGACATCCCTATTCTTGGAATTATGGGGCAAACTGAGAGTCCCTTGATCACATGGAGTTTGTGGCCCTGTGGTCGTGTTCTTTTTACGACCGCACGTTGTTGTTTTTATCCCCAAATTTGGCCAATCTTTTTGTTTTTGTTTTTGTTTTTCCACGAAAAATCTCAGGCGCGGAAACTGCCCAACCATACAGATTCGAGGGTTTGGCGCACGTACCTATCATGATTCATGGGCGAACTCTCCGAAGTTAGAGTCCCATTGATTCGATCTGAAAGTCAAGCTTTCTTTTATTTTTTTATTGAGATTGTTCTTATGAAACTAATATTTTAATTTTTACGTGATTACTGTGATTTGCATGGCGTTTTAGTAACGTGTACAATTTTGTTCCCGAGTATGGGTTGGTGGGGATTAGAAAATAAAGCAAGCAAAGCTAAAATTGATAATAAAATATAAAGTTTATTAATAGTTATATTATAAAATTTTAAGTGGTGGTATACGATCAATATAATATATATTAGTTTACTAATTTCTTTAAATATAATTGTTGACTGGTTAGGCATAAATTTATTATCTCTAAATATTATTCGACAAGAATAGAGTAATTATTACATAGTTTTAGACATGTGATGCTCTCGTAGTACAATTAAAAACCGCAATCATTAAAAGTAAGAAAAATGTTAGAAATTTTTATTTTTAGATTCTTATCTAGAATTCTTACTTGAAATTTTTTTTTTAGTTTTTTATTTTACATGATTTTTATATAAGTGTTTTAAAATAATGTTGTGATTTTTTTATTTTATATTTTTAAAAATGTTTTAATATGTTAAAAAATAATGTAAAAAAATTAAAAATTTAAATGTTTTAAGTTGTATGTTTTATTTATATAATTTTTTTAACATCTTAAATCATTTTTAAAAATATAATAATAATAATAACATTATTTTAAAATACTTATATAAAAATCATGTAAAATAAAAAACTAAAAACAAATGTCCCAAATAAGAATCCCTAAATAGGAATTTAAAAATAAAGATCCCTAATATTGCTCTAAAATCAATTATAATGTAAATAATCTCAATAATAAAGTATCAATGGACAAAAGGAAAGTGTTAACTTATTTATATATACTATAAAATTATGAGTTTTCCTATAAAATAAAATATGAGTTTTCCTATATATTCTAATCATTTTTATATATTTTTTGTGCATTTTATTAATGTAATCGATCAAAATAGTTATTTTATATATAAAAAATGATACAACTAATTATATTAATGAATTACATAAAAATTATATAAAAGTGACTGTATATAATTTTTTATAAAGTTATCTATTAATAATTAGCATCCCAATGGAAAAGAGAGATAAGTCCAGTGCAGTATACATAGCCCATGAAAGTTGGGTCTAGCCATGGTGGCTCAGGGGCCAGCCTCGTGTAAATAATAAGGTGAGAGGTTCAGAGAGGGTTTGTCTAAAAGAGAAATGGTATTACGTTGTCTTAATTTGTTCATTTATTTTAATTACTTATATATTTATTTTTTAAAACTTTTATGTTTTTTTATTTAATAATTAAATAAGTGACTATTAGGGTATTGGTATTTTTTATATATTTTAAAAAAATATTTAAACATGTTTAAAAAATACTTGAAAAAAAAAAGTACAAATTATTCTAAGAGCACACCAATTGAGCAAATTGAGGAGGTATAGTGGCATCACTCGTCTAAAATTAATAGTATCTTGATTTTGAGCAGTATTATTTGAAAGTCTTTATATTACACACTAGTTATATAGTATAATTTATTTTTTAATATTTAATTTTAAAAATTATCTTTTAGATTAAATTATGTTATGTGGATGATGTATTATGTAAACACCTTAAAAAGAATTATTCATTGGTATTATGAAGCGAGTTGCAAAGTTATATTGCTTGTGATGGTGGCCCTCAAACCCCTCTTTCTTCTTGGGCCTCTTTGTTAATTGGCCGTGGGCTTGCTTAACACAACATCCTTGGTATGGGCCGGCAGATTTTTGGGTTTCTTAGAACTTTTATTACTATTATTATAAAAAAAAAAAAAAAATTACGGGCTAAAACTAAAAGAGCTCTTTACTATGATTTGATACATAGATTTTTATACGCTCCTAAGAGCTTAGGCCGTAAAGCTCTTTTGAAGATTGGGAGAAAAAGCTATTAAAAATAAGATTGGAGAGAAATTATAGCTTATTATTATTTTGAGAAATATTTTATTTATAAAGAGATCTCAAAAAATAAAATCTATAAACTGACGTGATTTATTGTTATACATCAAAATGATAAAACTATTTAAAAAATATATATATATATATATATATTCAATCTAAAAGCTTTATTTTTCTGAAATCTAGTGATTTAGGCCCCGCTTGGATTCAGAGGTGAGCTGAGCTCATCTCAACTCATCTCAACTCATCTTCATTTTATTATTATATTTTTATAATTTTTTATATAAAACACAAATTCCTATACACATTTTTCAATTCCCAATACACCTTTTTCAATTTCCAATACACATTTTTCAATTCCCAATATACATTTTTCAAATCCCAAAATAATAATAATATTAAAAAATAAACTAAACTTATCTAAACTCATCTCAACTCATCTCATCTCTGAATCTAAGCGGGGCCTTAAAATGGGTGTGATTTGGATATTAAAGGAATTTGTTGTTCTAGACCGGACTCTATTGTAATTTTATGTTGGGTAGGCTGAACACAGCCACTCTAATTATGGGCTGAGCATAGACGGATACAAAATAGAATCAACTAGATCCGACCCAAATAATGTATGCTCTAGACTCTGCTGTAGACTCCAATGATGGATCAGGGCAGTGGGTCTGGTGTCTGATGCTTGTGGGGTGAGGGGTTCAGGAACTTAGCAGTCACCATTATTCCTTAAGGAAGCCAGCTTGTGAAGTCTAGGGAGGGTTATCTTCTCTTTTCTTCTTCTTTTTTTATTATTTTATTTTTTGTCGGATTTCACCATTATTTATACCAAGTTCTAGAAAACAAAGAAAGGAAAAAGACGGATTCATTTTTGTTTATTTATTTCTCATATGAGCGCTTTGAGTTGTTGAGGTGATGCCAATATTGAATGTGACAAACTTGTGTGCATGCACTGCACATACGTAGAAGGAACCTTACTGTCATACAAAGTGGGCAGTGATCGACATCATCGACCGCGACAATTCGCCATTGTTGCTGTAAAATTCCTCCTCCTCCTCTTCGGCTGTGGTGGTCACCGGTCACATCCGTTTCCCCCTATCTGGTCTGTGCCGACACCATCCCAATGCCCGTTTGGCATATATTCTACAAGTTTAAGGTGTCAAATACCATTAATAATTATTGTTATTATAGCGTTGGCAATGGGCCATGTTTTGGTTAGGCTAATCCCGACACTTGGGCCATGCTTTTACACTAATGTGGTTGTCTTCGGTGTACACATTGGTCCATCGGATCGCCATAGTCCAAATGTCCTACCAATTCCCTCCAGATGTTATCTCCGAGTGAAAAGGACAATGATTGATACTAGGTTTAGGGCCCACAATTGTTTGTGTAATTTAATAATAATAATAATAATAATAATAGAGGATGGTTTTTTTGACGATAACATAAAAAAATGCCTCGATCTATTTTTGGTATGCCAACATGAAACTCATACCTTTTTAAATTTAGAGATATGATAATATGAATTATGAATAGTAATAAAATAAATAATTGAAATAAGTTAAAATTTAAAATAAATGATTGAGATCAATTAAAAGTACGAAATAAATTATAAATAATAAAATTTAATTTTAAAAACAAACCGGACGTTTTATTATTTGCTTTTATATAAAGAAGTTAGGGCACAAGGATTCGATCCTCGAACATATTTCATCAGCGAAAATATCATTAAATCAGAAAAAAATATATATTAAATTTAATTTATAAACTGATTTGACGTGATATTGGACTCTTATTATCATTTCATTCATGTTATTTTTTGCATTTAAACAGTGAGATTAGGGAGAAAAAAACTCAATAAGGATGAAGATGGAGTGCAACATCTACATCAAATGAAGATAATGTTAAATTGAACTGGAGATTTGGGACTTCTTTCAGTCAATGGTCCCGGTTACAGCTCCACTGTTTCGGTTTCCCACGTGGGAGGATGCTGTCCTATCACTTGCCCAGCCAATAGTGCAGTGCCACATCAGAATAAGAGCGTGAGTTCACGTGTCAGCCGTAATAATAATACGAAGAAAGAAGGGGAAACCGTGGGTCCCTAACGTTCGTTTAGTTTTTAGAAGGGACCACAAGAGGCAAAGAGGCTAGAGAGAGCCGACGAGTGGAACCGTGCGGAGCCAAATCAAGCGGAGTTGCAATTGCATAAGCCGACAGCTTAAGCACGTACCCTTTTGTTTTGTTATAAAAGCCAAAAATAACGCGGGGGGGTGCAGATGGCATTAACTGCGATCTTGACATTCGAGAGAGAGAGAGAGAGAGAGAGATAGGACCACTTCTTCACCACCAAGGCCCAAGAGAGGGCCCACTAAATTTTGACCTAATAGTCTTTTCGATCAATTTTTCTTCACCTGTAGGCTGTTCACATCTACTGTACCTAGGAATTCTCTGTCGAGAAAGCTCCAGTAAATTCACAAACAGAGGAGGTTTTTTTTTTTTTTTTTTAAATTTAATTTAATTTAAATATTTGAATAAATTATAAGGAAAAGGGAAAATTTTTTCTTAAGAAAAATGTTAATATTCTTTTCTCTTCATTTTTGTTGTCTTTTTTTTTTTTTTTCTCTTAGAGCATTATCATTAAATTATTTAAAATTATCATTTAAAAAATATAAATTTATACATTTATCAAAAATTTTTAGTCATATTTAATAAAAAAATAAAGAGATAAAAATGAAAAAATAAAATACTATAACTTTGTATAAATAATAAAGATAAAATTTTGTCCAACAAATATCAAAATTGGACAAAATTTTACCTTTATTATTTACAAAAAGTTATATTATTCTGTTTTCTCACTTTTATCTTCTCACTTTTGAGTAAATATGACCAAATTTTTTTGATAAATATATAAATTTATATATTCTGAATGTTAACTTTAAACCATCCAATAAGAATATTTTAACATTTTTTACAAACATGTTTATTAAGATTTGATAAATGCTTTAATTATAAAACCATTTTATACAGAAAAATTCATAAATTCATATAATTTGATATAAATTATTTTTATTATTAAATATATCTAACATATATCATCTAAAATTGTGTCAACTCTAATATTTTAAACCGTATTATTTATCTTAGAATTTGCTGTATATAATAATAAAATGCATAATACGTGACAAGTGGGGAGAAATATATTGTCCTGTTTTACTCTGATTTGCTCTGTCTTCCAATTCAACGGTTTAAAATTCAAGAACAGATTACAGTCTCGCACGGTCAATATAAAACACATATTCATTTCTGAGTGATTTGATATATAATATATTGCATAAACTAAAAAAAGATACATAGAGAATAACGTTCATGTGTTATGTTCCAACCTGAGGTCGTATTGACATCTCGAATTCGAACTTTAAAAAGGAATGGGGTCAAAATTTGGAGACAAATCGCCCACCCTTGAGTCAACTCTTAAGGCAATCGTTCAAGTTGTCTCCATCACCACCAGTCTGTATATAAATCAGGTCTCCATTTTCTCCGGACCATCTTTTATGAAATCTTCTATTTCTCCCCCCATATTTTGTGATATACAAATTGGGGTACTAAAATTGGCCAAGAAAGAGACGAAAGAAGAGGTGATCAAGGTTAGGAATATGAAGCTCTTTATCTGTTTTTTTTTTTTTTTTTTATAATTTTCTGTCTCTATATTCCACTCTCTCTCTCTCTCTCTCTCTCAATGAATTTTCAGAGGATTTGTTGCAGGAAATCTGAGTTTCACTTATTAATATCTTGATCTGCAGAGGTGGTGAAGAAAAACATGAGAGTTGACAATAAGAGATGCTATATGAAAGCAAATTTCAAGGGGAACCCATTAGTGAGCTGTAATCATGGGTCGCAGGTGGGTAGGTCTCAGAACCTCTCCTCCTCCTCTCCTCTCTCTCTCTCTCTCTCTCTCTCTCTCTCTCTTTTTGGTATAATAAAGTGGAATGAAAACGAAAAACCAATTAAGGTTTTGAAGAGACAAAATCCTGTTAGCAACTTGCCTCTGCTAATGCTATCTTCTTCTCTGCCTGCCACCTTTGCTCGCCTGGCAATATCCTTTTTATCATGCTAAACCTCCCACTTCCAGTTTTATGTTCAAATTGGTGATCTTGAGAATCATGCCTGCAGATCCTCTTCCAGTTTTCATATATTATATGTTATAATGGTTCTAACATGTATTCATCTCACTATTCATCATCTCCAATGTTACTTGAGGCAATAGAAATCAGAAATCAGAAAATTATATTTAATCTCTTGAGGCAATATATTTAACATGTTACTTGAGGCAATATATCTAACATGTTACTTGAGGCAATATATTTAGTCTCTTTGGCAGTAGAAATCAGAAAATTATATAATGCAAAACGATGCACATGATGACACTCTCTTGAGGCAATTGACATGACAAGATTCGATTTGCAAGATGTGAAATCATTTATTTTCGCAGGCAAATGAAATGATCTGAGATAAAAATTAAAAATTGAATAATATTATTAGATGGAATCCAAGGGTGACCTCGATGTCATTGTTTTATAGGACTTAGATTGGCTGCAACCATTACATGGCATATAAATCGAATTTTTCCAACCAGATAAGTCTATTATTTAAAAAGATCTGTCATGTATCTACTGCCCCACTTTGAAGCATACACATGAAACAGACAAGCACACTCCCCTATTAATGGTAACTTTTTGGGCACAAGGCCTATATTTAGTTGAGCAAAAGATGGCTCACTTTAATTATTGTCACACCAAATTCATTATTTTTGGTGCCTTTTTAGGTAATATATAGTTTAATTATAAGATTTAAACTCATCCCACACTGTCTAAATATATGAACTGAAAGTCTTTCAAGACACCATCATGAGGTATTAAGAAGAGGTTGGTACCATGCACATCTTCATCGAGTAAACAGTACTGTAGCAGAAAGTGAAGCAGTAAAGGCCATGATTAAAACTATGATTAAGGGAATTCCTTTTAGGAAGAAAGTGGTTCTGTTAAAAGATGCTTTGTTTATCACTGCAGTTTTATTGAAACTTTACAGTGCGCATGGAATACCATGAGCAACAAAAGGAGGTCAGAGTTTTCCCACTTAAAAGAATTCTTATACCAATATATAATAAACAATCAAACTATTTAAGATTTAAAATTCTTCTCTGAAATCTCATGCTTCCCCATCTGCAGAAATATACTCTTACACACCCACCAAACTGACCAAAAAGCCTTATCTTTTTCAAACCCATTACACTTCTTTCAACAGTTGCAACTATATTTATTTTATTAGGCTTCTCTTTTTCTTATACTTTACACGCTCAAGTACTGTTACCAATATATGTTGCATTATAAAATTTAACGCTTTGTTCTTCCCATCTATATAAGCGTATATACCCTTCAATATATAAAACAAAGCACTGTCTTCCTTTTGAGTCTTCTGTTTTGAGTAAAACTTGAACCAGAGAAACTCGATTCCGTCATAACTCGTAGGTACTCGTAATTCTCTGTTTTTCTTTATGGGATGCTTTCAAGTTCCTTTGTTTTCTCTTACATGGGTTCTTTCGGACAGTCCCCATATATGGTACTGGACAAAATTGGTTTCTAAAACTGACGTTTGCACTGGTTGTTCTGTTTTTCTGATAACAGTTTTAAGTGGTATTAGAAAAGGCTTATGCAAAAGGTGATATGAAGCTGAGGTTTGGTCAATTTCTTTCTTTTATTGGCATCAAACAGACAGAAAAAAAATATTTGATGTTTAGTTGGCCTGTCCTTGCTTGCAGTCTGGAAGGGAGCTTGAATCTGGAATTGGTAAGTGATGTCTTATAAAAGGCTATAATCAAAATTAATTTATTTATCATATTTTCTACTTCTCTGATTTGGTCTCATAATCATTTCCTCCACAATATGGATTTACAGGTTTTGGAAGTACACTTTTGATAATCATTTAAACTTTTTCTGTAATCAATGGAGGGTTTCGGTTGGGATGGCTCTCTAGTTGTTACAAACACACCATCCTCGTGGTATCAACAAAGGGTTCAAGAAAGCTCGGTTTTTTCCAGCCAAAACTCCAGCGTTTTCAATCCTATTCAGGCGATCCAAGAGGCTCAAACATCTCATGTTTTTACAAATTCTGAAATAGTTTCAAGCGTAATGGTTCAACCACCAACTCTCACATCGGATTCAATGAGATTGGCAACAGATGCTGGCCGGACACATTGGCCGGGAGAAGATTTAACATCTGAATTATTTCCTTCTACTTTGATGATCAAAAGGCCTTGCACAATTAATCCAAATGCTGATTTTAGCATGGCAAAACAATCACAAGAGGTCAATGGCTTACAAAATGGAAGGCCTTCAGTTCCGACATGCACTCTTGAGTCGTTAGATTGCTTGCTCTCAGCTACAACTAGCAACACAGACACGTCGGCCGACGATGAGGGGATTTCCACCATTTTCTCTGACTGCAGAAATTTATGGAACTTCGGTTCTATGGGTGCAGTTTCATCAGTACAATGCGAGAATGATGCTTCCAATGCAATAAAAGAAAACAAGAGAGTATCGCAAACTTCCTCGGATCTTTATGGAAGCGATGGAAAATTTCGAGAATCTAAGCATGTTTCGACAAAGAGAAGGAATGATCAAAGTGAGATCAAAGCTGGTCCAAGTTACAATTTTGATCTCCTTCAAAATGATTCAACTACTACAGAAGGTGGTTTTAAACTCATTTCTGAGAATCCGGCAAAACCCAAGAAGCCCAGATCAGAGAAGGGTCCAAGCCCATCCAACATCAATTTCCAGCAGTCAAGTTCATCGGTATCGTCTTCCGTCGAGGAACCTGATCCAGAGGCCATTGCACAAATGAAGGAGATGATTTATCGGGCTGCAGCTTTCAGGCCAGTGAACTTGGGTTCGGATGTGGTGGAGAAGCCCAAGAGGAAGAATGTCCGAATATCCTCGGATCCGCAAACTGTGGCTGCCAGGCAAAGGAGGGAGAGGATCGGTGAGAAAATTAGGGTTTTACAGAGACTGGTTCCCGGTGGGAACAAGATGGACACTGCATCAATGCTTGACGAGGCTGCAAACTACCTCAAGTTTCTCAGGTCACAAGTCAAAGCACTGGAAAATCTAGGCCAGAAACTTAATTCGATGAATTGCCCCACCGCAGATCTCGCCTTTTCTTTCAATCCATCTTTTCCCATGCAAACCTATTTCCCACTCCAAAACCCTAATCACATCCACCGTCATCCAAAGACTTGAAAAATATTATCATCCAAGAAAATTTTACCAAAAATTCATCACCCCTAATCATAGCCATCATCATTTGATCAACACCAATGATTAACATCCAAATCCCATTTCCTACCCAAAAAACACAAAATCTAATCTCTGTGATCCACATTATCAAAATCCTGATTATTATATATCTGTGATCTAGAGTTCAAAACTAAGGCTGATGGTGGCCTCTTTTCTTTTTTTTTTTTTCTTTTTTTAATTTTCTCCATCACAAGACCCACCACCCAAGATCATCAGCGAGCTGAGAGCCTTTTGGCTGCATTTTTCCTAGTAGTTTTCCTGCCTCCACTGTTATAATGTTTTGTTTTTGAAGGAAGAGATAATCATAGTGGAAGTGGCAATTAATCATGTGAACATAGTCAAGCCATTCATGACCCTTTTTCTGCACAGAAAGGCTTAGCAATGATACTACTTATGATTAAGCTGATGAGGGGCAAGAAAGTGATTGTCACTTTGTTCATGTATAATCAATTATTTTAATGTGATCTTTGTAGTTGAAGCTCACTTTGTTGATTATGTTTATGTTATTCTAATGTAATCTGTTAGCTAACCAATGCAAAAGACATTCTTCTTAAGAAATGTGAGGCCCAGCAGTGGTCCTGTCTCCTTGATTCAATCCAAAGCGTGCCCTTGAAAATCACCCGGCCAGCCTCATTGCTTAGCACGTGTTTATGCTTCTTTTTTGGCTGGCCGCCCTGCCCTGCCCTTCTCTCCATTTAAAAACTCCAAAGTTTCTATTGGTTATCCACCTGGAGAGTATGATATTCTTCATTAAAATAAAAGCTTGAGAAATTTTATTTGCAATCTGAGTGATCCGAAACTGCATTCCATTGATGTATAGAGGTAAAAGGAAAAAAAATAATTTTTTTTTTTTCAAAATTAAGCATTACTGTATGGACTTGCATATACAGTCTTCATTTGAGTACTGTATGTAGAATAACTCTAAAAGCTTTATAGTTTTTCTTTGAGATTTATGATCTCACAGCCTTGCTATTACTTGTTATCTTCATGTCAAACCCTTTTCTACGCTTTCTTCATCTTAAAACCCCTACGGCCCTACCTCTGCTAGCTGCACTCTTTATTTGCAGTCTTGAGGCATGAACTCTATTATATTTATTTATCTTGATCATCTCAGAAATCCAAATAGTGACACGTCTGAGCTTTAAAATGTGGCTCTTTTTGGGTCTTTAAAAGGTTTGGAAAAAGATTGGTTTTGCTTGGATCAAAGAGGTTATTGTGGTTGGGATTGTTTGCTAAATTTAGAATCTGTTGTGAAAAGAAACCAGATCTCCCGCATGGAGTTTCTTCTATAAATTCAACAAAAGGCCTCAAAATAAGCAGTTTGCGTGTGCTATAAACACCTTACTCATTCATGTTTTGTTGGCTTTCGCAAGTGGGAGAGATTTGACTTTATAACTTATACAGTCGTCATGCAGTTGCTTGCTGATCAGGACAGCAACGTTTTCTCATGAGCTTCCCAAAGTAGCTCTTAAAGAAGCTGAAAGCATCTCCTTAACTACTGTACACATTACAGATGTCTTATTGTGATTGGCTTCAGTTATCTGCAATTGCCAATTGTAACTAGTTCCTTGGACCATTTCTCCTTTGAAAAATTTAACTCATCATCTCCATACACCACACATTATATATAATTTTGTTTTAATTTTTTTCTCTTACCAAATATGTGTTGTATAAATGATGAATAGAAAAACTCAATTAGTTTACGAAAAATAAAATAAAATTTTTCTAAAAAAAGTTTAAAAAATAAAAATAAGTATGATTTGTGATATGTAAAATGATGTTATCCTTTTAACTTATGTTTCATTTGTGTTTCTCTTTTGTTGAAGGCCCAGTAAGCAGTATGGTCGGACTCTTATCCAGCCCCAACGAATCACTTCTGTTTTAAGGCCTAGTACGTCTGTCATTTGGACTGGATCTCTCGATTGACTCTCATGTCCCTCCTCCGGTCGTGCTGGGGCCGAAAATTACTCCTTCAGGCCCCGTATAGTTTTATAGATGGTTTCGATCTATCTCCGTATCTCATCTTATTATCTAAATAGTATATAAATATAAATACTTTTTGATTTTAATTTTTTCATCTAATTAGAATATATTTTCCCCACTTTCAAATTAAATACAAAAACAATTAACCTTTTTAAATTCCAAAATAAAAATTATATTTTAACTTTATAATATTTTTAACCCAAATCTCATAAAACATCTAACCCAAATAATTTTATTACTATTTACTAATAACAAAATATTTCAGTATTATTTTACATATTTCTCATATGGTTTCATTATATAAAATTATAAATGAAGGATTTTGTCATGTAGAATTGAGCTCGGCAAGCCAAAATTGACTTAGCTCAGCTCGACTCGATTACAACCCTTCAATATTTACATTTTTGAAATATTCTACGAGAAAGGGTGCATTAGATGTTTGAAACTTTGAAGGAAGGTCCATGTGAGAAAGAGTAACAAAAATTCCTTAGCTGAAAAAAAAGATAAATCATTCTTCAGTAGTGCCTATTTTTGGTACGAGATAGAGAGAAGTTTAAAACAATTAAAAAGAAAAAAAAAATTAAATTGTTTAGATACTCGCCAAACTATTTTTATATCAATTTTAATTTCATTGTAATTTTAATTTTGTTACTATATATATTTCACCAATATCAACTATAAGTTTTTATCAATATTACTAAAACATCTAATAAACATGAGATCACGTCAATAGTTAAGGGCGACTTAAGCTTATACTCTTGCCATGGAACATAAAACGATCAGGGATACTCATTTTAATCCTTCCTTGCTTCCATTCCCACTGCAGCTTCTTAATGTACTTACAACTGCTGAAGGTCTACAATGTATATCAAATCTTAAGGAAAGTTTGAGATGGAAATCTTCAAACTCAAGAAAGCAATCAAAGGAGGAAACAATGATCTTAGTACCATGTAGTCCACATGTTTCCACCCTATTTCTACGCATATAAATTATAACCATTAAGCATGTTACTCCAGCTAGCCTAATTTGATAACTTCATTACGGAAAGTTGGTGAATAGGATCTCACAAGAAATTTTTGTTTTTTGTAATGATTTTATGAAGCTCCAATTGTACTATCATCGACAAGTTATTTTGGAATATGAACCCAAATGTGACTTGGGCATTCTTTGGACCATTACAAATGGTATATTGAGATACTCTATATTGAGTGAGCATATATTACGAAAAAATTTAGAAATAAAAATAGTCATTTTCTTCTGAGATCTTTAATTCATTATACAATAATAAATTTTAAATACCGAATACAAAATATTATCATAAGAAGATTATTGTGATATCCCATATGATAAAAATACTTACTAATATTAGTGTCTTTATAGCTAAAATTCAAATCTTTACTATTTTTATTAAAATCTGACTTTTTTAGTTATCATATTAAATAAATGCACATATTAATACACAAAATCTCTTACCACCAGATTTTTCTATAAACGAATCCTTGGTCTCGTTGCTACCTGACTCTTGGCCGTTGGCCTTTTGAGCAAATTTGGGACAAAAAAAAGGATAAAAAAAAAGGTCATTGCTATTTACAGCTTGAAAAATTCTACTCAACCTCTTATTATTTATACAATTTTCACACATTATACATTATTTTATTTTATTTTTAATCAAATATTTAATATATAAATAATGAATTAAAAATTAAATTAATTTAAAAAGAACAAATTCAAAAAATATATATATAAAAATTAAAAAAATTAAAAAAAATAAAATAAAATAAAAAATAATGATATATAAAAATTGAGAGGTTGTATAGAAGTGCAGCTTTACAGGCAGAGCCAATGCCGTAATCTCTCCGGAATCTCGGATCTACATATATTTTTATTTTCACCTTTAGCGAGCACGAGACTCATCCATTTACTTATCTGAGTCTTCTCATAATTTCTTGCCATGGGAGTTCACACATTTAATATCACCTTTAGCGAACACCTTTGGCCAAAATTTGATTAAAACAATATTCCTTTTTATAAATTTCGTTAACCACTTTTTAACAGGAATACTAAATAACAGACACTCAAAATTTATTATTATTTCATTAAAATATTAATTTTGATATTTTTATTTATTTTAATTCTAAGTCTAATTTAAATATTTATTCACTACTAAAAAGTAGTACATATTAAGTTTTTAACGTTTATATTATTCCTAACGGATTGCAAGTCCACCAAACTCACTTGAGTTGAAAGAAGAAGAATCAAACTCACATGGTTCTTTAAAAGATCACATAGATTCATCAAGTGCAATCGATTGCATGCTCACCAAAATCTTTTTCACAATTATTTTGCGGATTCTCCTATCTATCATCCCAAATACTTTCAAAGGAGGTCTCAAATGAGTCGTTATCTATTTTTTCATATCCAAGTTGCAGTAGAAGTCCATGGACCTTATTTTGTCCAAAAACGAGATAGTGCCAGAAGACTTAGTTTTTCTTTTCTTAAAAAAATAACAGCTGCTCAAAGGATGCTTAATACGGTGTCAGGACTAATCTTTTGAATGAATATTTATAGATTGGAGAGACTACTGCAATAAGAAGCCTACAAAATTTTTCAAAGAAATTGTTTCGATTTTTTCTGAAGAGTACTTAAGAAAACAAACAATGTTGATCTTGTTAAATTGCTTGTAATTGGTGAGAAATATGAATTTTTAGGTATGAAAGGGAGCATTGATTGTATACATTAGAAGTGGAATAACTGCCTAACTGCTTGCCATAGTATGTACTCTGATCATATCTAACTGACAATTATTTTAAAAGTTGTGACTTCTTATGATCTATGAATTTGACATACTTTTTTGGATTATCGAGATCTCATAATAATATAAATGTATTTTTTTTCTCTGAAATAATATAAATGTGCATGATAGATCATTTATATTTTTTGACCTTGCTCAAAGGCGTACTCTGACTTTTTCCTACATTACTAGTAGTCATAATTTTGCAATGAGGTACTATCTTGCTTGTAGCATTTATTTATAATGAGAAATATTTGTTACAACCATCTTAGTTCTTCAAGAAAACAAGAAACATACTTTATTAAATTGTAGTCTAAAAACCCACAAGGAAGAATGTGGAGCGTGATTTTAATGTGCTTCAAACATGATTTGTTATAATTCGTGGACCATACAGTTTTTCACATTGAAACACTCAAAGATATTATGATAGCAAGCATAATTTTATATAATATGATCATTAAAGATGAACAGGATGACAACAAAGAAAAAAGTTTGAATATGAACAATTGGCATAAAGCAAACATGATCTAGTGTCAACAAACCCTACACATGAGTTTAGCGAATTCATTCAATGTCATCATACTCTTACGCATGCTTGTTTGCAATAGAATATAAATTGCCTTAAAATGTCAGTTTTCTTGTACTGAGTAGAACTCATCAAGCACTTACGATAACAATATAGTGTCGCATAATGTTTATGCTTGTTTTAAAGTTTTGGTTATATTATTGTTTTACGATTGTATTGGTGTATTAATGTTTAATAGTGTATGGTTGAATTAAAGTTTATGGTTGTATTACTGTTTTATATTGTATTGGTGTATTTAGGGCTGTACTACGACTCGACTCGAGACGTTATCTGGCATTTCCGACCCGACCTGATTCTGAAGCAATTCTGCTTTTCCGTTAGCCACTCGCCTGATTACTCGATATTTTTTTTTTGGTTATTGACGCCTGAAATTTGAAGGGAGGTTGCATTTTCTCAGTAACAAACACTTTGTTGATGCTGTAATTTGGTTATCATCGCCTGAAATTCGGACGGTTTAACGGAATCCAACACACAGCACAATACGTAAAGATATAATCAAATATAATAATAATAAAAATTCCCAGAACACCAGACCTAAAATCATAACCCAAGAACACCAAACCCTAGCCCGATCGACAGAATCTAAGAATACTAGTCCCAATTCTAGAATTCAAGAATACCAAACCCTAATAACCGAATCCAAGAAAAGTAAAAGAGAAACCCTTGATCTAAGAAGTGAACCTTTGTCGATGGGAAGAACTCGATTAACCAAAATCGATTAACCTGATCTGGTGATGAACACAAGTCCTTGGAGAAGATGATTTCACCTTCTTGTTTTTCCGGCAACTTTAGCTGATGGCGTTCACCTTCTTGGACTCATGCTGCCTATAGTCGTCAATGGTTGCCGATGGTCGTCGATGGTTGCCAATGGTCTTCAATAGTCGTCGATAGTCTTCAACAGTTGCCACTGGAGAGGGGGGCTTGGGTTCCAATTTTGAATCGGGGGTGATTAGGTTTTGAAAGGAAAAATCAAAAACAAAAATAGGTTTTAATCAGTAACGGGTATTACCCGTACTCGTTACCTGATTCAATTAACAGCGGATCGGAATTTCGGGTCGAAACATAAGCAACTAATCGGGTCAAGTCGGGTATCGACTTTTACGTTCAGCCCTAGGTGTATTAATGTTTTATGGGTATGGTTGTATTAAGTTTATGATTGTATCAGAGTTTATGATTGTATCAGAGTTTATGATTGTATTAAAGAAGCCAACAGATATAAATTTCTCCTAATACATCAAATAAATGTTACTCTATAAAACATAAAAAACACTGGAGTTGAAGATACCAATAAACATAAAAAGAACTCTAAAATGCAAAATACAATCCAAGATTCAAAATATTAAATGAACGTTACTCTATAATTCTAAAAAAGCCAACAAACCACAAATAAGACATTACTCCATAAAATACATGATAACTAGTTTTTTTAGTACAACTTGCAAGTATTAACATTTATCGTTGATAGTATTGTTGTAATATTGGAGGTATGATACTTGTATTTATCATCATAATTCTTTCATTTTCTTTCTTTTCTTCAATCTATACTTTTTCCTACTCAAGTAGTACATTCTCTTTCTAGATACGAACTTCGTCTTCCCTAGTCTTCACTTTAATTACTCTTGCCTAGGACTCACTTCTTCTTACCTAAGACACAATATCTTATTGACATGATCACGTGCTACTTGCATAAGTACAATCTCTTTCTATCTTTCTTCATCTCATTTAGTACCAAGAGAGAATTTGAGTCCATCATTTCTTTTCTCTTTCATTTCTATTTTTCTACTTTACAGTCTATTAATCGATACAAATTTGAGGATGGGGTAATAAAATAAAATCTTCGCTCAAATTTACTGATTTGGTGTCCAAACATTTGATCAGCTTCACTATTTCTATATATTCCACCTACTTTGGATGGAATCTTAACACCCACCAACAATGATCAAAGTGAAAAGTTTTCTTTTCAAATTCTAGGTACATGACCTTTGCCTTGCCAATCTACATGCATAAAGTACCATGAAACTCAGAATGTAATTCACTTTATATAATTAAGTAAATATGTACTTGATATTCAACTACTGCAATGCATGGTGTAAAATAAATAGTATGTTAAAAGAAAGCTTAAAAGATGGAAAACATACCTTATCTTGTCCTCAGTACAACCACTTGGATGCATTCCTTCAACTTGTGTCAAGTAACCACAAGATTTATTTACCGCTTGTTGAATCATCTACTGCCGATTTATTAGAGATGTATATTTATATGTAAAATCAAATTTCTTGTTTTCCTTAAATTAATTATGAATTCTTTTTCATAATATAATGTGCTTTTGATCTTTTCCATTTATTGCATCTAAGGAAATTTCAAGCCATTCCTTCACACGTATCAAATCTTTCTCATTACTAAAATTATTATCTTGTTATAATTTTTGTCCACTCATCAGTGCAACCTCAACTTGGAGTGGACAGAGTTTCTGTTCATTAATCTCATTTGTGAGACCCATAAAAGAGTTATTGTTATTTAAAAGATTTGTGAGATAGGTATCATAGTGAGTGTATGGATCTATTCCTAACAAAAGATGTGAACATTATAAATGAACTGTTAATTGAGCTATTCATGATCCGCGTCCAAATAGACAAACAAGCATGCGTCGAGAGATGAGATGACGAAATTGTTAAAACAAACTCACAATGATGACCAGGAAGATGAGGACAAAGAAGGTCTTCCCTGTTTTAGGGATTTGAAACTTCAGTTATATATATTACTAGTGGAACTCATACCGTTAATGTTTAACGTTGTACATGATGTCACTTAGGTGGATTAACCTCCTGGACAATATTCTGTTTTCTGTAAAATTCTTAACATTATAATTTAAATATGGTTGGACTAAAAAATGTTAATTTTCCAGCTGGATTAGATTTTATTTTCTTGTTAGTTTTTCGTTTGCTTATACTATTATCACCTATTACTGGTACTTTTATCACAAAACCATTGGCGGAAACATATTGATAAAAATATTATTATCACCATTTGGATTCGGAGTTAAGATGATCAAATGAGTTGAAATGAATTTTACAAGTTAGATAAAATATTATTATTATTATTTTAATATTTAAAAAAGTTGAATTGAAATTTAAAAAAATTGCATTGAGATTTGAAAAAGTTATATTAAAATTTGTATTTTATATGAGAATTTGAAAAAAATGTAATTATGAGTTTGAGATGAGTTGAAATAAATTCAACTCGTCTCTAAATCCAAACAGGATCTAAGACAGTATCATTTATTTATTTTTAATTAATGGTTAAGAATATAATTAATTATTAGTGAAGTTGTGTATATTTTTTTAATAATTAAAAATATTAAAAAATACTTTAAAAAAATAATAAAAAAAGAAAAATCTCAAATACAGTATAGAATAATAAAGAAAATGATAAAAAAAAATAATGAACCTATCATTCTCATTAAATAGAGATAAAGAAATATGCACGCACTCTATGTATCACATGTTTCAAACCATCATTCATACGAAATAATTTGCTAATCAAATGGATCGGTCTCGGTTTTTTTTTCCCCGTTTTTGTTGCCTGTTGGGATTTTTTTAGCCGAAAGATCAAGGTTGTGAGTTGTCGTGACTAGTAATCAAAATCAAGATACAGGTGATTTTCTTATCAAAGATGAAAGTGTTCGCCGATTATGATCAGCAATCAATGAACTATTAGAAAACGAAAACAAAAATAAAAATGTGTGGGCATAATGGAAGATAAAAGGTGAAAAATAGATAGCCGTCCAAGTGGCAAGAAAGCATGAGTGGCAACCGTGAAGGCATGGAGATATTTTAATTTTTGAGGGTGTTATAAATTTATATTATCCAATTTTACTGTCCTTCGTCGCTGAAACTCTATGGTATTTTAATTAAACTATACGTTTAATTAAATTAATGCGTCAGAATGCCCACTTGTCTCTGAAACTGATCTACACATTGACTTCTGTGCAAGAAAATAATGGGCCCGTACGGCCAGCAGAGTAACAGCCGGATGAAAATGACATTACATGTGATGACGTCACATTACATAATCGCTCCAAATATCACATGTATGATGTATCTTAGGAACTATTTTTTTTTTTCCTTAGGAACTAATATTGGTTAAGATATAGTTTTAGGAAAACATTGGTTAATACGTTCTTTTTTTTTTGGCTAATTAATCAAATTCGAAGTACATACTATATTAGTTACCTCATTCTTTATAATAATAAAATAATATTAATTTTTAAAATTGTTAACTAATTTTTTAATAATCTTTTTATTTTTATAATTTCTAACAATCTATGCATCAAAATACATAAAACCCATTAATCAACCTAAAATAAAGAAAGAGAATGGGAAAGGTGCTACAAATAAAAATGTGACTAAAGCTACCAAGAAAATGATTAAGAAAATGAAAATATTGTTAAAGCATCAAAAGTAAAGATAGAAAATAAGAATATCATATCAGGCTTAAAAGAGACTTCTCAACACATCTGTTGAACTACCATGGTTAAAGTCAAGTTCATCTATTCAATGTCTATTCTAATGTAGATAAAAATTGGAATAACTTAGATAAAACATGATTAATTAGAATTGTTAATGTCATGTTTCATGACTCGAATAGTTTCATGGAGGCTTAAATTGACAAAACTTGCAATTGGAAGAAGGGTGGATCTCGGTGTCTATTATGACCACTTTGATGCCAAAGTCAGGAGTTTCTATTGTGAGGATGAAGAAAACAAAAGTAGATCAAGTAGAAGAAAAAATTAGCATTTTTCTTTATGGGTGTGATGTCGTATTTATATCTGGCTTAGGTGCAACTATCGATGGAGAATAATGAGTGGATGTCATGTTTGGGTCAGTCCTACTGTCTTCATTAGGTCGTTATAGTGTATTAGGCTCGACTCGAAAATGGTTGTTGTAAGAGGTCGAGGTATGAACGTCGCGTTCTAGAGCTTGCTACCATCATTTGACCACAACAGGGATTGTCAGGTCTGCCTCGGATGTGATTTCTAAGAAGGGGTTGAGGGACAAATGTCTTGTCCGGAATCAACCCTATCACCTGACTCCTACCATAATATGTTCAGGATCTTTAATAGACATTAAATGTGGCGTGCCTTCGGCTCGTCCTGCATTGAATGCAGTGTGTTTCTTGTCTGACCTGGATTGAATGCGGCGTGTTCCAGCCGCTTATCCTATATTAGTTATCTGTGACGCCCCTTTGTTACAAGGCTTGGTTGCTCACTAGGCCGAGTCGAGTGCTAAGGTTCTTCTGGACGGGCGCATTGATAGCAAGTTCAGTGCATAGTTTCCTGGCATAAGACCCTGACTCTCTAGCTTAAGCTCTTGGCTTCCTTCGATAACTGCTTGTTAGTTGCTAAATCTCTTATCCAACAATTCTCTTCAAATTTCCTATGTTAGTTGTCATCCATTATTAGTACACCTTTAGATCAGGCTATCATCCCTTCACAAAGGACTAGCACACATGTTTAGAATCATATATGCTTCCTCTTTAGTAAAAATAGCTTGTACTTAAAGCTTTATTCCATTCATGAATTCCAGGAATGATTAGTTTTAAAACTAGGTCATCTGCACTTAAGATAGAAATTGGAGATTGGACCTTATAAGAAGAAGTTGTCAGCATCCATTTGTCTTTCCAATTTCAAATATTGTTTTCATTTCCAATCCTTCGATACAAACGTCCCGATAGATCCCCAATAGAAAATATATATTTTCCATACATATAAAGTATTTTTAGACAACTAAGCCTCCATGATGGATGATGTGGGAAAGTATTTACCTTTGAAAATCTCAATAGTTAAAGTAGAAGATTGTTACAAAATCCTCCACAATTGCTTTGCTAACATAGTTATATTAAAAGCCTCCAAATCCTTGAATTTCAAACCGTCATATTCTTTGCATGCCAAGGTTTGTCTTCTTCCTTAATTTGATAAGAAGCTGATAAAGATTATCCTACCAAAGTAGGATTTTCATACTATTTCTCTTAATAGGCATTTTTTCTGAGGGAAGTTTTCAGATCCATGCATTTTGACTATTATATACAACAGTCCACATTACTTATAGTTCATCAAACCGATCTCATATATACTCGGAATTCAAAGTATGGCTTGTCCTCTCAAAATCCATTAGATCTCCAGGGGGATCTGACTATTGCAACGTGTCAACAAATTATTAATCAAAAACATCGAAGTTAATTGTACAACAAAGTACATTCGACTATTTCTCTTTGTGGCCAATACAATAAGGCCGTCCAAATTTCCAATACCCTACCATTGTTGTCTTTCAGGGGTCTAATTAAACACGTGTAACCATTGGCTGTGCCGCTGTAGGAAACGTGGCCGGACCGTAGATGTCCTAGTGTCGTCATCGTCGGAGGAGAGAGTTTTGGAGGAAGGATTAGGAAACAAACCGCGGTGTCGTTACGAGATGCATAATATGACTGGATGCCACGTCAGGTGAGCCCCACATAACAGAACGTGATCCTTAAGCGATTGCGACTTCCAAGGTACCAACCCCATGCTGACTCAGCCGTGACAAATATATTGCTCCCGTGGGTCCCATGACAGAAAGATAATTATCAATAAAACAAACGGATACATGATTAGCCAGCTAATCTCCACAGGAGATCTCTCTGTCTCTCTCTCTCTCTCTCTCTCTCTCTCCCCGTTTCCCAACTTGCATGGGAGTCCCTTCAGTTTCCAACTTTATCCATCTCTAGTTCTTTGATATTTTTATTTTTATTTTACTTTCTCGTAAATAACATAAAAATATGATTTAATATGTGGAAAGTGGAAATAGAAGGAAATTAGGAAACCTTAGATTTTCAGGTAAGGACTCGGGACCTGCGAATTCTCAGGGAAGGACTCTCCGGCCAATTATAAATACCAACCAATATCAAACTCATAATGCAACTACAACTCAAACTCTTCATCACTTATATTAGGTTTTCTGCAATTTTCTTTCGTTTTGTTGAGATTGTTTGGTTTTGTTTTGATTCGGGATGACTATCCTCGTTGAGCAGCCTGAGTTTGGTAAATTTTTTCTACTCCTTTCCCCTTTTCTTGAATTGTTGTTTCTGATCTGATCTTTTAGGTATTTTCTTCTAATTTTTAAATTAAAATTTAATCTCTATTTCTTGGTACTTTTGGTTTCCTGACCTAAATATGCATTCTCAAGATTTTTTTAAATTTAATATTCATAGTCCCTTTTTCGTCAGCCGTGCTGTTGTTAATCAAAAAGAAAATCGATTGGCTAAAAAAGGTACATTTAATTCCATAAATGGTATTTTGTTTTGTTTTGTTTGTGAATTTTATTTTGTTAAATTACAGGAGTTGAGGTAGAGGAAACAAAGGTCCCTGCCGACGAGAAAGACGGTGGATTTGTTGTGCCACAGATCAATTCATTTGGCCAAACCTTTAGGTCTGCAATTTTTTGCATAAATTTGTCGTTTTGAAATTTTAACAATATCCATAAATTTGGGCCTCTAAAATTGATTTCAGCACTGAACATGAAATTATGTGGATCGTGTTTGATGATCTGCAAACGTCATGTTTATGAGCAAAATCATCACAAAGAGGTCTTATTGTGTAAAAAGCGTTAATATGGTTTTATATAAAACTTTGCATTAATCTGTGTGGCTAAGCTCAAGATCAGTCAAAGCGCAATTATTGAATTTCTACATCCTCTCTCTTTGCAAGCCAAGATCTCAACATTTGGAGGGGGATGTTTGGGCCTTGGGAGTCCTCTCAAAATATCCAAGGGAAAACCAAATAAAATATATTTCTTTAAGACTTAGATCTAGCAGACGATGTCATTTGCTCCCTTTTTTTCACCCCAAGTCCAACCGCACTGACCCAAAGATATGTTATTTTCTTAAGTTGTTATGATTGTAACGTTATCAGAAATGATTGGTGAAGCTGAAACCCTTGGTCTATCTAGAAGTGGGCCAAAGGCCTCAACTACACAGGCGGCTCATTAGGTCCAACAACATTCGGCCCAATTCCCTTGTTATGACAGAAGTGATGAGATTGTCTAGTTATTATGATAAAAAAAATATTTTAATCACAAAAAATTATAAAAAAATAAATTCATAAATGGATATAATTTGATATATTATAATAGATCGTAAAATTATTTTTATTATAAAATAAATTTAACATTATTTTATGAGTTTATTTTATATAATTTTTTTTGTGTCTATAATAATTTTATTATAATAATCTTGTACCAAAAACTCATAAACAGGGACTATGATGCTGAGAGTCAGAGACAAGAAGGCGTGGAAAGCTTCTACAGAACTAATCACATTAACCAGACCTATGAATTTGTAAGCTTCTTCCCTCAGCGACTGAAAAATTAACGTATCAGTATTTCTGTTAATAATTTGAATTAAATGCAGGTGAAAAAAATGAGGGAAGAATATGGAAAATTGGACAGGGTGGAGATGAGCATATGGGAATGTTGTGAACTTCTTAATGAAGTTGTTGATGAGAGTGATCCGGACTTGGACGAGCCCCAAATCGAGCACTTGTTGCAAACGGCTGAAGCAATTAGAAAGGACTATCCCACTGAAGATTGGCTGCACCTAACTGGCCTTATTCATGGTAAACTCCTTTTTTTTTTTCTTTTCCTTTTCTTTACTGTTTTGGGCCAGGAAATTGATTAGAAAGTTTCCCATTTCATGATTAGACACTTGTATTTGTGTTACTCATAAAGGCATCATTAGCAAGTATTGTAAATTTGATATGATCTTATTTTTAGGAGTTCTAGCTGATATAGTTTCTATGATCTATTGTAGACCTTGGGAAGGTGCTTCTTCTTCCTAGCTTTGGGGAACTTCCTCAATGGGCTGTTGTAGGTGAGTTTGAAAAAATAAACCAAACGGTAACATCTCCTTTTACCTTCCTCACTAGTTCATTTACAAATTGCTGAATCATGAACCTTAATGCAGGTGACACATTCCCAGTTGGCTGTTCTTTTGATGAATCAGTTGTCCATCACAAGGTAATAAGAAATACATGATTGCAGTGCATCTATCTAGTGACCGAGTTTTTTTGAAAAATAATGATGTTGGTCAATCAAATCTGATCTAATATTAAAATCCCGACCACAGTATTTCAAGGAAAATCCAGACTACAGCAATCCTGCTTACAACACTAAATATGGAGTTTATGCTGAGGGCTGTGGGCTTAACAACGTGATGATGTCATGGGGACACGATGACTACATGTATTTGGTACATCTTTTAAACCCTAAACAAATCATTTAAATTTCTTTTAACTGCAACGAGAAAAATCTACAATTTTGGAATGTCTTTTTCAGGTGGCAAAGGAGAATAAAACCACTCTACCTTCTGCAGCTCTTTTTATCATCAGATATCACTCCTTCTACGGTGAGTAGGAAAACAGAGAAATGGCATAACTTATATCCAAACATACCCATTTCGTTTTGATGAACATATTTGGTATTGCAGCATTACATAGATCAGAGGCATACAAGCACTTAATGAATGAGGAGGATGTTGATAATCTGAAATGGCTCCAGATATTCAAGTAAGAAAACTATGGGTGATATGTTGCATTTCAAATTGAGTGTGTATACCAATGGTAAAATGTCATTTAATGGGTTCGTTTTTTATGCAGCAAATATGACCTTTATAGCAAGAGCAAGGTTCGGATCGATGTTGAAAAGGTTAAGCCATACTATCTTTCCCTAATTGAAAAGGTGAGCACCATGAGGGCATCATCAAACTAATTGTTCTTCCCTTTATAACCTGCATTATTTGGTTGGAATTTACCCTTGACACATACATTTTTATGCTGTTACAGTACTTCCCCTCGAAGCTAAAATGGTGAAAACTCAGTGGATTTGAAGTTTGACGAATCATCGAGATATACAGCAGAGTGCTTGCCTGTTTTATAGCTAGTTGTGGAACACAGTAAATTAGATGTCTTTCCTAGTTTTAGTTGACTATTTCCTTTCTTTGATGGTAGAGATCGCGTATGTAATAAGCTTAAAGTTATGTTTTGCGTGAAGTTTCATCTCTCCCTCAGTTAAATAAGGTTCTCTTTTATTTCAAAGCTAATTCTGAAAGTTAATAAGCAATGAAAATGTATTTTGGATATTGATCGTTGAACACGTGCGACAATTATGAGGAAAAATAGGGAAGAGCAAACATAGATAGCAAGAGAAATAATATAGAGATTTAACGTGGTTTGGACGTGTGTTTACATCCATAGGAGCGAGCAATAACAAATTTTACTCGTTTCGGCATCTGTTTATTTTCTCTGTATATGTATTGTTCTTGATATGAGCCACATATTTTAGCATATCTCTTCCACATCTAAAACAAGTCGGCCGGAGTTGCGGTGAATTTGTATGGCTTGTGTTAGGATTGGTTTATCATATATATATATATATATATATATATATATAAATATATTTTCCGAAGCAAACCGACCGAACTTCAATCACACCCCGGATGTATAAAAAGTATGTGAATGCAGAGAGAATGCGAAAGACTTTTCTTCATCTTGAATTTTATTGTTTTCATTGATATTGTTAGATGTATCCAGTTTTAATGAAATGGCCTTTCTTGTTGACAAAATTGGGCATTGTCATGAATTTTCAAGTCAAGCAGACAAGCAAAATCCAATTGAAAAAAAGATCATAGTTATAATGAAATAGCCTTTCTTTTAGGTAAGTTCATTCCGAGTCATATCTCACATAAATGGAACCTCCTATTTGTCAGCTCTTCCGTTCAATTAGTGAGCCATTATTTTGCATCCTGTCCCCAATGAAAATCACAGTGCACGGCTCATCCTAATCCTACGGTTGATTTTAAATGATCAGCCGCCGGACGTCTGGGAGCCAAGGGATCTTGTGTCCAAATCTCAGACCGGTCAAGTCAAAACTCCTAGGGCTTAGATAATCAAATTACGATCAAAACTAGACCATTGACTTTGTCTTATTTAATCGCCATCAATACAATGATGTCCATTTGTACCAGCTAGCATGTATCAAAGTCGAAGAATGTAAGCTTATATAATTGCTAGAGTGGGAAATCAATATTTTCATATTCAAACAAAGCTGTAGATGACTAACCAAATGCCGTACCGAATCCTGATTTAAGGCCAGATAACCTGTATAAATATACCTTACCATGTAACCCCATTTGTGTTCATCTTAGCAAATCTATTACATCATATAAAAAAAGGAAAATGGCTGGAAACTCTTTGAGATCTGCTTTCGTGACCATCTTCGTGTTTGCAATCATCTTATCTCCAATGGTAACATGTGATGCAGTTCGGTTCACTCAAAAAGGTAAAAGCCCCATTAATTCATAGAGAAATAATTTAGCTATAAATAGATTACATAAAAATAAATTGACAAATTGATATGACTTAATGCAGTACGTCAGATTATAAAATTATTTTTTAGTATCAAATAAATTTAGCAGATTATGTGATGTTACGTTAGTTTGTAAATTTATTTTTGTATAATCTCTTTGTGACTATAGCAATTCTCTAATTAATATCACTTGAATATAAATATTACTTATCAATCATGACTGTAAATATTTTAGACTTAACTGAACAAATCTCGTTTTGTTACGGGTTTCAGTTACAAGACCCATATGTCCTGCTTGTGTATGCTGCAAACCTGCACCACCGGGGTCTTGCTGCAAGTGTTGCGCTACTCCCATCGAGACACAGTCCGAGAATGGGTCTCCCTGAGCTAATTAGTACCGATATCCATCTTCCAAATGTATATCATGAATAAAAGAAATTTATGCAGTCTACACAGCACTTTGATTAGTACTAAAAATAAATTAGACTGTTTGTTTTCTGTAATAAAATGAAGTGGTTCATGAATAAAAAGGACTTCCTAATAGGTCCATCTTCTCTCTAATCCAATGAACAAGTTATGATGTAACAAAGATGGTTTACGCATGCTATAGAATTTGTTAGAAATATTTATTACTTCGTTTTAGTAAGAGAATTTCTTAGTTTAAAGGATAGGAATTATATAAAAATAAAGCTATAGATTGATGTAGGTTGATATGGTATATTGAATCATAAAATTATTTTTATAATAAAATAAATGATTATATGTAGACTTATGCATTTAGTTTGTGACTTACATTGGGCTATATATGGACCCATCCAAGGGAATGAAACTCGGTGGTTGGATCGGCATCGAGTCCGTTCGGGCCCAATCATAAATTATGGTTAACTCAGCTCTTCTCTCACCACCAGAAACTAAACATCTTTTCATGCAATTAGGCTATCAGCCATGCTAGACTGCTAGCTGCCAGACCAAATCAAATCATAACTTTTAGAGAAGTGATGCTGCCATCCGGATTGGTGCAAAAAAGCTTTTTGCACCATCCAATCATAAATTGCCATGTAGCGGTTTCGTTTTGTAAAAAATTAGAGCCGCAAGCACCAGATTTGTGTCGTGTGAGGATCCATTTCGCGATTGTGTCCTTGACGCGAATCTGCGATTCATCCCCTCCCTCGATTCTCGACCGTTGTTCTTGCCTACGACTTGCCCGACCGGCGTTCTAACCGACAAAGACTCACCATTCTGACGCCGATGAGGGTAAAATGCAAAAACTGGTTCTCATTCTCCCCCCTCTCCTGCGATTGAGAAAGATTTTCCCGAGAAAATTCTATTCCTGCGATGGAATCCCCCAACAGCTCATCCTTGCCGACGAATTGGAATCCCATGTTTCTTGAATGGGGTAATCGTGAGTTGATCCTTGGCCTAGGATTTAAAGAAAAAATGAAAAAGCACAAGTCTTTTGGTTGTTTAATACTTCATCTATCCACTTTGTCTTCCTGTAGTAAAGTCCAACATCCTCATAAAAATTCGGGCAACGTTAGGTACAGTTTAAAAAATTAGACTTTTATTTAAAATAAAATTAATTAAAATATTTTTATTTACAAATAAAAATATTTAAAATATTTAAAATATTTAAAAATTTATTTTATTTAATCATAAAATAAAAATATTTTTATATAAATTAAATGCAGTCCATCAAATATAGATTACAAAAATAATTATTCTCTTGAATAACGTTTTTGCAAGCCTTTGGGCGTTTGATTTGTCACCCATTTTGTTTTTCATGGAGACTTCCAGTATTAAATTGATTTGGATAATGCTATTTGAACGGATCATTTTATCGAAAGTTGACCCATTTTAATTTTTTTTTGTTTTTTGTTTTATAAAAATTCTGAGTGATTAAATAAGTAAATATTATTAAGTTTATGTATTATTTTTAAATAAAAATAATATTTAAAGATGTTAAAAAAATGAATAAAACTAAAACTAAAAAAAATGAAATACACTGAATTGGTAAGAAATCAGTGGGGATCTTCGGTCCCTATAGCAGCGTCCATCTTCGTGATTTCTTGAGAAAATACTTTCCCAATCGCAAAAGAGAGAGAGCCTGATTTTCGGGGTTTCTCGACAAAATGGCTGAATATTTGGGATTCGGTAGAGGCATGTCTACACTCTTTAGAGCATTAGCATTAGTTTCATTAAAATAAATCATTAAAATTTAATAAAAAGTATAAATTTGATAAAAAATCAACGCCAAAATAATTCCTCATATGACTCATCAAAAATACTTTTGTCATATTTGATTAAAAATGAGTAAAAGAAAGTGGGAAGAATACCTTTGATTTGATTTTTGAATAGCAAATCATCAACTTTGATGATTTATTATTTAAAAGCCAAACCAAAAATATTTTTATTTTATTCTTTCTATTTTATTTTCCTCATTTTTGAACAAATATGAAAAAAAACATTTTTGATGAGTCTAATGTAGAATTATTTTAGTATTGACTTTTCATTAAATTTGTACTTTTCATTAAATTTTAATGATTTATTTTAATGAGACCAATCCTTATGCTCTTAGTTATGGAATGCATACCACCCTGTATATTATTGGATGGGTGTAAAAGTGGGTTTTAATCCACATCCGGATCACAGATCTTCTATTTAGAGAAATGCTAAAGTTACAAAGAAAAGTTATAAATAAAAGTCATATTTTATTAAATATGATTTTTTTTATTTAATAATTAAATAAATTTTCTTTTAATAGTATTAAGATTTTTAAAAAAATATTAAAACTATTAAAATAAAAAATATGATTTTTTATGTAATAATTAAATAAATATATTTTTTAATAATATTAAGATTTTTTTAAAAATATTAAAACTATTAAAATAAATATATAAAATTATACAAAAAAATAAAAAAAACTTTTTTTAGCCTTGACGGGATCCCCGACTGAGATCGCATCGCATAAGAGTGGCTCTAGTACCACTCTTAACTTTTATGTTTTGCCCTCTTATTTTATTAAGAAGTGCTTCGGTCCAAAATGATGTAAAAGACAGTTTAACACAAGCTAATAAAAAAAAGCCACGTATGCATTTTTATAAAGATTGAATTACACACACAGTAGGGGTGCTACTCGCCTACTGGGGGCGGGGCAGTTCTACCTCTACCCCCGGCCCCTGCATGGGCGAGGGGTGAGACTTTTCTCCCGTGCTCTACCCCCGTTAATGCGGGGGTGGAGTACCCCGTCGTTGACGGGGGTACGGGAGTAGACCTCCAATCGTCTGCCCCCCACCCCTTCCTCCTCTTTAAATCAAAATTGAAAGGTATTAGGACTTACCTTCGTGGCGGCGACGATAACTTGCGATGACCTCTTCTTCAAAGTTTCGTGGTGGCAAGACACAAACGAAGTTCAAGGCTTTAACTTCAAGACGTCTGGTTCTACAAAGCGAAGAAGACGATGCTGCTTAAGCCTAAGGGGAAAGAAAATTAAAAATTTAAAACGCTGCGTTTAAACTTTAAAGTAAAGTATTGCAAATTTGTAATTAAAAATTTAGAAGGGCCTCATGCTGAGGCCTTGGCCCTTTGAGTCCACGCCCATGGCCCACTTGGGCTTTAAAAGGGCTCAGTTGCACTTAGCTTTGTAGTACACTACACACCATTTAGTTGCTTTAGAAATTAGAAGCTTCAGGCTTCAAGCCTTCACTTTCTTCCCAAGTCTCGACGACTTTCATTCCCTCGAAGATCTAGGGTTTAGAAATTAGATATCTTGCTTGATGTGGGTGATAACCTTGATGGCGATGCTAGTCTTGGTGTTGCGGGAACGTTGAGCTTATCGACCTCAAAGCTGCCAAGGAGCAAAGCCTAGGCCTCGAGCTTCTTTCTTGTGGGTTTTTTTAGGATTTGGCATTTTTCTGTGTGATTTTTGTGGGGATGTGAGCGACGTCCAATGAATTTGCCATTTTAATGTGAGTTTTTGTGGTGTTTGGTAAGATATATGAATATCGGTTGCCTTATGATTCATCTTCAAGTTTAATGTTTACATGTGAAGAATTTATATGTTCTATATAAAAAAATATTATATATAAATATATATATATATAAATATGTGTGCGGGTGGGGTTTTGTGAGACGAGCTAAATCGTATATCGCCCCCGCCCCCGCCCCGCCTTAGGGATAGAAAGCGGGTGGGGTTCCCCTGCCCCTCGCCTGCCTGGCGGGTTATACCGCCCTTGCACAGCGGTACGAGACGAAATTCGGGCGGCCCGCACCTTGCTGCCCACCCCTAACGTGCAACCATCCAGCTCTTCTCATTCTTTTTCTCTCTCTTCCTCTCCCATTGCATTCACTCGAATCATTTCCTCTTCTCTCTTATATTTTTCCAAGCTTTCTTAGCATTCAAACAAAAACAATATTTTCTCAACATCTAAACAATATTTTCTCAATGACATTTTCTCAATATCCAAACAATATTTTCTCAACAATAAATTATTAATAAAGATAGATAAGCATCTAAATTTCGTCACAGGGGAGGGGGAATTGGGAGAATCCTCCTCAAAACACGCAATTTGGTTGTTGCATGTCCATTTTGATTTATCATGAAACGCTTATGTGGCTAATATGATTTGATTGGGGGCAAAAGTGGGTTTTAAATCCATCCAAACAAGTTTTCTCTTTTATTTTTCAAATAATTTCCCATGCATCGTCAGGGGCACTAGGGCCGGATCCCGAAAGACAAGTTTGAGAATGTCAAAATTATATGAAAAGTAGAAATAAGGGGGCAAAAATTAAATTTTTATATCTAATTTTCTTTTATAAAAATAATTCTTAAAATAATTTTTTTTTAATTTTTTTTAAAAAAATGACAAATACACAATATATTTCATAATACTTTACATAATGTTATAAAATAGAAATATTTTTATAAGCTCCCTTAAAATATTAACGTTATTTTATAAAAATATTTCTACTTTACAAATTACAATATATATTATATAAAATGTTATAAGATATATTGTGTCATTGTGTGTATAATTTTTCTTTCGAAAATTAGGACCATGTGCAACGGCATCTGTACATTCTGTAGAGTTCATATGTCCTTGTTCAGTCCTCTCCTTGTGCAACTTTATTTTAACCATTTTGCTCAGTCTCAATATATTTTATATGTAATTCATAATATCTTTTATAATATTTTATATATTTTTAAACTATTTTATTAAAATAATTTTATTTTATAATACATATTATATAAATATTATAAAATATATTATGTGTATCATTTCTCTAAATCGTATATTTGCTTAACACTGGTCATCCATCCACAAATGCGCACCAAATGTTCCCAATGTTATACACGTCTCGCCGTTATTGTTTATGTATTTTTGTTTTTCTATTTTTCAGCTCTCTTTTTTTTGGTTGTTGTTGCTTTTTGGATTTTTACTTTTAATTTTATGTGATGCGACGTCTCTAACAATTTATTATCGGAGTTTTTACAAAGAGATCAACGTAATCGATCTTACAATCTTGAGAGGGATTAAGGTCTCGTTTGTATTTAAAGATGAGTTCAACTCATCTTCATTTTAATATTATATTTTTATAATTTTTTATATATACACAAATTCCTATACATATTTTTCAAATATCAATACACATTTTTCAAATCTCAATACACATTTTTCAAATTCCAACACACCTTTTTCAAATCCCAAAATAATAATAATATTAAAAAATAAATTCAACTCATCTCAACTCATCTCATGTCCGAATCCAAGCGAGACCTAAGTTAGGTTTGAAAAGGAGAGTGTTTCAAATATTTTTAAATATTTATTATTATTAATTATTTTATTATTTAGTTTTATTATTATTTTATTATTATTTAATATTATTTTATTATTTTTTATCTACTTTTTATTATTATTTATAAATATTTTTAAACATTCTTAACATCCAAACGTAACCAGGCTATCTTTGAAAAGTAGAAATTTTTAAGTATTTTAAAAGTATTTTATTATTATTTATTATTTTATTATTATTTATAATTATTATTTATAATTATTTTTTACTTTTTATTATTATTTAATATTTTATTATTATTTTTTACCTACTTTTTATTATTATTCAAAATTCTTCTCAACACTTCTTAACACCTAAATCTAATCTAAAGTTAGATTGAAAAATACAGGAGCAATTTCATATGAAGTAATCAAATAAAAAACGGTAGGAAAATAATCTGACATGAAATTATCTGAGTCAAGAACTAAAATGCAAGTATTTACTCATTCCTCCCAATATAACACGTTAATATATTAGGACTTTAATTCGCAGCAGAACGTAGTTAGAAATCATGATCAATACACGTCAATATATAAGAATTCATGGTCAATACACGTTAATACTTGTTTGTATAATTAGTCAAAGTCATTATCACGACGATCGAATATTTCTTTCGGTTCTTAATTAATCTATCATTATAATATAACCACAAAATTGGCATTGTAATGTGATGATGAGATGGTATGGTTAGAAGAGGAACTATGGTCATCGATAGGTATGTACAGTTTGATAAGCATTGTAATGAATAATGAATTTGGTGAACGAAATGAAAGGAGATTGTTTTTTAAAAAAACGTATAGACTATTTAGCTTACAAATAAAAACAAAGGATAATTCTCTCGCCTAAAATATTCAAATACACTTGTAAATTTGTATTCGTCTGCATACATACAGTCAATAGCGAGGCCAAGCTATTATCTTATCTTAAAGAAATCGACTTTGAAATGTGAGTAATATTACATATAAGTATATTTGTGATCTTATGGACCAATCTATGTATTAAATTATCAATACATGCTTATTGATTAATGTTTTCATTAAAGTCTGACTTTCTGAATAATTACATTAAATAAATACGTGTATTTATAATATGGGAGACGCTGGAGACCGGTCCGGCTGTCCCAGCGTCTAAAGCAGCCCAACTAACGTTGGGCTGCTTTATGATGAAAAACACATTAAAATAAAATAAAAAATATGATTAAATAAAAAAATGAAAATTAAAAATATAATAAAAAAATAAAATGAACAAAACATAATAAAAAACACAATAAAAAACACAATAAAAAACACAATAAAAAATAAAAACATAATAAAAAACACAATTGTTGAACCCAAGGTTTCAAGTTTCATGTAAATCTACAAATGGATTTTGATGATAACAAATGAATCCAAAGAATAAAGGAGTCTCAAGCTCAAGTTGTCCACACAATATAATTAAACACATCAAGGAAGCAAGCATGAGCAAGAAGGGAACAAATTCACATTAAAATCATAGAGTAATGTTGTAAATCTCTTAAAAATTCAAAATTAGGATTAAGGCTCAAAATTAATATTTTATCATAAAGTATTAAAATACATTTTTCACATATGCATGAATATTTTGAAAATTAAATTTAAAAATTTTGAAAGATGATTGATTGTCATCTTTCACATGTGCATGACATGATTAAAGATTTGAACTTTGAAAATATTAAGATGATTGATTGTCATCTTTCACATGTGCATGTTTTATTTGAATATTTTCAAAAGTGGTGGATGCTTTTCTTGACTTATGCAAAAGGTAGATGTCTTTATTTGAAAATTTTGAAAAGTAAAGTGTGCTCCTTTTGTCATATGCAAAAAGTAAAAGATTATGTTTGAAATTTTTGAAAAGTAAAGTGTGCTCCTTTTGTCACATGCAAAAAGTAAAAATATTAGATTTGAAATTTTTGAAAAATAAATGATGATGTTTTTGACATGGGAATCTTTTCAAATTTGAAATTGAAAAATCATTTGCCTATAAATAGCTCACTTGAGTTTTACAAAATTCACAACAAGAGCTTACACATCTATTGCTAAGTTTTGCATCATTCCTTCAAAACTCTTATTCTCTCTTTTCTAAAGTTTTGAGCCTTAATTCTTATTCTTGTTGAGAGAGATATAAGTTGCGCTGTATTGTTTCTATCTCACTCATTGAGGAGTGTACTTTGATAGTCTACCTACTATCAACTCTTGTATTTGTAAAAGGGTGTGTATAACCCTTGTGTTTGTAGAAGGTGTTCTACACGGGGAATAGTTAAATCACCAAGTGTGAGGTGATTGGAAGTGTAGAAGGTGTTCTACACAGGAAATAGTTAAATCACCAAGTGTAAGGTGATTGGAAGTGTAGAGGGTGTTCTACACGGATTCTTTGGAGCGGTGCTGCTCAAAGGTGTAATAGGTTTCTATCTCCACCTAAAGGAGATTGAATAGTGGATTTGGGGATCCTCAAGAGGTAGCTTGAGGCGAGGACGTAGGCAGTGGGGCCGAACCTCGTTAACATACTGAGTTTGCTTCTCTCTTACTCTTACTATTTATATTTATTGTTGTTTCATATTTTGTTTATATTTTATATTATATATTTGATTTATAATTGTTATTTTTTTAAATACAACTCAATTCACCCCCCCTCTTGTGTTAGTCATCTGGGCAACAATTGGTATCAGAGCTAAAACTCTATTATAAGATTAACTATCTTTTGAGTTAAGATCTTATGGCTAACATTGCAGCTTCATTTGGTGAAGGTCAATCCAGCAGTCGGCCTCCACTCTTTTGTGGAGACAATTACTCATTCTGGAAAGTTAGAATGAGAATATTCCTTCAGGCTCAAGGTCGAGAAATCTGGAAATGTATTGTAAATGGACCTTATATTCCAACAAAAGTGATTGATGGAGTAAAGGTCAAAAAGGAAGAAGAAGAGTTTAATCGTGAAGACGATAGACTTTATACTTTGAATTTAACTGCTATCAATTTATTATATAATGCTCTCAATGGTAATGAATTTAATAGAGTAATGACTTGTGCTACAGCAAAGGAAATTTGGGATAATTTGGAAATTACTTATGAAGGAACTTCTCAAGTCAAGGAATCAAAAATTTATATTCTTACTCATGAATATGAAATGTTTAAGATGAATGATGATGAATCTATTTCTAGTATGTACACTCGTTTTACTAACATCATAAACAGTTTGACAGCTCTTGGCAAAATTTATTCCAAAGTGGAGATAGTAAGAAAAATTCTCAACTCTCTACCAAAACGTTGGGAATCAAAAGTGACAGCGATTCTTGAAGCTAGAGACCTCAAGAAGCTCGAAGTGAATGAACTCATCGGGTCACTTATCACCCATGAGTACACATTGAAAAGAGGAGAAGAAGAAGGAAAGTCAAAGAAAAGCTTGGCACTTAAAGCTGTTCCACATGAAAGTGAAAGTGATGAAGATGAGGAAAATGACGACAAAGATGAAGAAATTGCGATGATAGTAAGAAGAATTCAGAGGTTCTTAAAGAAAAATAAAACTCCTCCAAGGAAATCCTTCAATAAGTTTTCCAAGAAAGATTCAGGTAAAAATGACACTTTAATTTGTTATAAATGCAATAAACCTGGTCATATCAAGCTAGATTGTCCTCTGCTAAAGAAAGATCGAAACAAAGGCAAAAAAGCAATGAAAGCTACGTGGGATGATGATTCAAGTAGCTCAGATAGTGAAGCAAGCAATGGAGAATCAGCAAATCTTTGTCTTATGGCTAAAGATGACATTGAGGTAACAAATCTTGATAATATTGAAGATCCTTCATATGAAGAATTGCAAAATGTTTTAGAAGAGGTATATGAGGAATTTGAAAAATTGGGTATCAAGTATACTGTTTTGAAAAAGAAAAATTCTTCTTTAACAAATGAAATTGATATTTTAAGAAAACAAAGTATTGTTTTGAAATATGAAAATTTTGAGTTGAAGAAAAAGAAAACTGATTTAGAAAATATTATTGAAAACTTTACGAATGGAAAAAGAAATTTTGAAAAACTTCTTGGTAGTCAAAGATGTGTTTTTGATAAGGCAGGCTTGGGATATAAGCCAAAACAAAAATACAAATCTTATAAAAACTTCTTTGATAATCATTCTACATCAAAATCCAATATTCAAAATTCTTTTCATAAAAATAATTTTGTTAAAAAAGGATACTATTATAATCACTCAAGTTCTTCATATATGTTACATACTATTTGCAATTTTTGTAATAGAAATGATCATAATTATTTTGCTTGTCCTATTAGAAGAAAACATACAATGACTATTAGGGCCATATGGGTACCTAAAAATCTTATTTCTTCTAATACTAATAAATAAAGGACCCAAAGAACTTGGGTACCAGGAATTGTTTTTAATTGCTTTTGTAGGTATGCATGAAGTATTCTACAGGTAAAAATAAATGATTTTTAGATAACGGATGCTCAAGATACGTGACAGAAGACAAAACTAAATTCATTGACTTCACTTCTAAAGAAAAAGGATGTGTGATATTTGGAGACAATTCAAAAGGGAAGATCATGGAAATAGAAGGAAAGATCATCAAGACTTAGTACAATATGCATCCAAATAGTGGAAACATGTGAAAGATCATCCAGCGGAATAAATTCTAGGAGAACCTTCACGAGGTGTAAGTACTCGATCATCTCTTAGAAATATTTGCAATCATACTGCTTTTCTATCTCAGATTGAACCTAAAAATATTGATGAAGCACTTCTTGATGAATTTTAGATTCTAGCTATGTAAGAAGAGCTTAATCAATTTGAAAGAAATGATGTTTGAACACTTGTTCCTAAACCCAAAAATCATACTATTATTGGAACAAAATGGGTTTTTAGAAACAAGAAACATGAGTCTGGAGTCATTACTAGAAATAAGGCTCGACTAGTGGTCCGAGGTTTCAATCAAGAAGAATGAATCAATTATGATGAGACATATGCACCAGTCGCAAGATTAGAAGCTATTCGAATGCTACTTACATATGCTTGTTATAAATATTTCAAACTTTTTCAAATGGATGTTAAAAGTGCTTTCTTAAACGGTTTTATAAATGAAGAAGTATATGCTGAGCAACCTCCAGGTTTTGAAAATCATATTTTTCTAAATCATGTTTTCAAACTCACAAAAGTACTATTTGGACTCAAACAAGCTCCTAGAGCGCGGTACGAGAGATTCAGTAGTTTCTTGATTGAAAAAGGCTTTTTAAGAGGAAAAATTGATACAACTCTTTTCATTATATACGAAAA
This sequence comes from Platycarya longipes, assembly GCA_036559045.1. NCBI lineage: Eukaryota > Viridiplantae > Streptophyta > Magnoliopsida > Fagales > Juglandaceae > Platycarya > Platycarya longipes. The sequence continues at coordinate 48,415,121 of CM071789.1, forward strand.
TGATGATATTCTTTTGATTCAAATTTATGTTGATGATATAATATTCGGTGCTACTAATGAAAATATGTGCCAAGTTTTTTTGCTAAGACTATGCAGGAAGAATTTGAAATGAGCATGATGGGAGAGCTTATATTCTTTCTCGGATTGCAAATTAAGTAAGCAAAAAGTGGGATATTCATCAATCAATCAAAATATATTAAAAAATTGCTGAAGAAGTTTGGGATGGAAGGTGCTAAGGAAACTGGAACACCATTGAGCCCATCCACTAAACTTGATAAAGATGAATCTGGTAAACTAGTTGATTCGAAGGTATATCGAGGTATGATTGATAGCTTATTATATTTGACAGCCAGTAGACCAGATATTATGTTCAGTGTATGTTTATGTGCACGTTTTCAATCATTTCCAAAACAATCTCATTTGATTGCAGTCAAGCGGATTTTTAGATATTTTGCCAGTACCATTGACTTAGAGTTATAGTATCCTAAACACATTTCTTTCGATCTTATTAGTTATCCAGGTACCGATTATACTGGTTGCAAAGATGATCGAAAAAGTTTTAGTAGAACATGTCATTTCTTAGGTCGTGCACTAGTTTCCTGGTTTAGTAAAAAAAAAAAAAACAAAATTCTGTTGCACTATCTACTGCTGAGGCAGAATATGTTGCTGCGGGTAGTTGTTGTGCTCAAGTTCTTTACATGAAGCAACAACTTGAGGATTTTAAACTTATGTATAATCACATTCCAATCAAATGTGATAATACAAGTGCTATAAATCTTTAAAAAAAAAAACCAATACAACATTCTAGAATTAAGCATATTGAAATAAGATATCTTTTTTTTTTGAGATCATGTGCAGAAAGGCGATATAGTACTCGAGTTCACAAACACACACGATCAGTTAGCAGATATATTCACAAAACCCTTACCAGAAGATAGATTATGTATGATTAGAAGAGAAATAGGTATGATGCATGTTATGAATATCTCTTGAAAGATAGATTAGAGTTCATAAAAATAGAGAGATATTTTTTTAAATACTTTTACATAAACTTGAGGTTCTTAGCCTCATGTTTGAGACGCTCATTCTCTTCATACAATATCATGTCATCCCTATCCATAGGAACTGGCAAGCGGAATGAAGAATCCAATAGAGATTTCAATTTTTTATTCTTCTGCCGAAGGATTCCTTCCCTTGTGTGAGACTCTTGAACAATTCGTTGAAGTACAACAATTTGTTCTTTAAGCTTTTCAACCTCATGATTTTTGACTTGTAGCCGCTGGGAAAAAGCGACAATAGAGGATGAGTAGCGAGTCCCGAGACTCACCAAGTCGTAGATAGCATCGGAGTCTGG